>OZ020620.1:30654087-31087155 GCA_963971575.1 Liopterus haemorrhoidalis
GTTACATATAAGTATGAAAAAAATAGATAATTAAAAAAATTTCGAAAAATTTTTCAACATTTTTTCGTTTTATCAAAAAATGTCTCAAATAAAATTTATTAGTTATTGCTTTTATAGCAACTTTTGTCAAATAAATTTTTTCAAAATATTTCTGTTGTGAAATATTCGCAAAAACTTAAAATCGACACCATTTCTTGTTAACCAATTTTTACCAAAAGTTGATCAACTCGTGCCATTGATGTCAAAAGCTTAAATATGAAGTTTCATAAAAATCCTTTTATTTTCATTATATTTATGTATATTTATGTTATTTATTCAGTACAAGGGGCCTTATTATTATTTTCTGTAAATTATGTACTTGTAAGGACAATTCGTTCATCATGTATAATATTATGTAATTTATGTATTTAATATGCATAAAATGTAAATTTCTATAGAAAATAAATAATAATAATAATAATAATAATACTAGCGTCGGCGAATCAACGCAGTTACGTCATAATACGTAACAAACGACTGTATTGTTTGGAACAATGCAATTGTTTGTTACGTCGTGTGACGTAACTGCGTTGATTCGCCGACGCTAGTATAGCCGAATTTGCTCTGCACCTGTACACACATAGACAGACGGACAGACAGACACAGATCGACAGACATCATACTAAAAATAGTCAAAACGTTATGTAGGGACCTCAATTCGTGGAGATCCATCGAAATATGTTGGCGGTCGGTAAAAAAATACTTCATTTCGCAACAGTCATATGAATTTCTTCACAAATAGAATTTTTGATCGGTGGAATTCTCTCTCATGTGATGCTGTGTCAGCATCTAGTATTAATGTATTCAAAAATAGACTAGATCAATTTTTACTATGTAATTGATAAAATATACAAATGTTTTTTTCAGTGTCTGTTATTACCCAAGTGTATTATTTTTAATTTTTTTTTGTATTATTTTTTTGAATTATTTGTTTTATTTTTATTGATTGTCTTTTCTGTTCTCAAATTTATTTTATGTATTTATTTTTTCTTTTTACGCTATAATTATTATTGTTACTTTGAGTTTTATGTATGTTCAAGCCATATTGTATTTTGCTATTTATACACAGCGTTACAAGCCTCGGCTTCTGCTGTCTCTTATATAAATAAATAAATAAATAAATCTCATATTGCAAAACTCATATATTTTATTTGATTTTTGAAAAAAATCTTAAGATTGTAATTTATTCAATTATATTATTATTTTTGCATTTCGAACAGGTATACTCCTTTTTCACAAAATAGAACAGACAAGAACTATATTATACTTGTTAAGAAAATGGCAAAACAGGTTCATAAAATATTGTAAAATATACTTATTCCTATAATTTTAGTTTGAGAACTGCGTAGCAATAACAAAAAATATGTTCTACCGAACTTTTAAAATTGAGTAACAAGTACTTTCTCACCGTACAAACTTAATTTTTTAATTAGCAATAAAGTCTAAATTTAACTGTTTTTGAGTCATGATTACTGTAAAAAATATACACAACTAAATATTTGCAAAAAAAAGAAAGGTATATAAAAATGTTTATATCAAATAAATATTTTATTTACAACTGAATATGCCATATTAGCTTACTCCGAACAATATCATCTAAAGAACAAGTTCTGAAAGAAAAAAAATAACATCATCTTCATGTATTAAAAATGTGTAAAGAAATTGTTTCTTAACAATAACACGCAAAAAGGATGTTCGCTGGAGATCTTTTAATTTACTTGGACAAAATACAGGAACGGTTAAAACTGAATTTTATTTTTTTACTCTCTAACACTTTGTGTTTTCGAAATTTTTACTCTTTAACAATAAATAAAAGTAAAAATAAAACCATATGCATTGTACCACAGAGGTCCGCACCCATGGGAGGGGGTTCACGGGCTTGACCCCTCCCCCAAGAGCTTCAAAAACACGTGGTTTTTGTCAAAATACAAGTGATGATTTTTTTTTAGGTAATCACTCGTATTTTGAAAAATATAGTGCAATTGTTTCCTAATAATTTCCTGATTTGCCTTTAAAACAATTTCAACTTCTGAGCTCCCCGCCAAGAAAAATACCTGGGTGCGCGCCTGTTTTTACAAACATTGTCTAAGAACTTAAAGCATTGATTTGTTTTCTAAATAAAACCGCATTCAGAGCTCTTAAATCAATAGCTTATAGACTGTAGCTTGTATTGTTTACTGTCACTAGAAGTTTGTCATATGGAAAGACGTGAAACCGTTCAGACCTCTAAATTTAATACGTTGTTCGTTGTGGATTGTGAATGATTTTCTAAACTTATAGCTAGTGAGATGTTTTAATGAGACAGACATATAAACACATTGGCTATCGCATTCTATCAGTGACATCGTAGTTATCGTATGCCTTTACATAACCTAACATAATGACATCATTAACACATCTTGCGCAAAATTACAACGACGGACAGTAAATATGATCAATTTAGGTAATTAGGTTAGGTTTAGTTAGTTAAAATATAAGACAACAGAACTATAAAAACGATAATACATAGAAAACATTTTACGAAGCCATGTAGTTGGTTTAGTGACACACAGAAGTCGGACTATTCGTAACACAATAATTTCTAACTTGCTGTGAACGGTACGTAGAACGTTAAAACAATGCATAGAAACATAACTTACAGCATAACAGCGAACAGTCTACGTGTTAATTTAAAGAGCTCTGAATGCGGCTTAACACAGCTAAATCTAAATAACATATCTCAGGGGTCGGCAAACTTTTTTAAATCGCGGGCCGCATTCGGTAACTTTTTTTTATTCTTACGATGCGGGCAACATTCAGTAATAAAATTTTTGGTGGGTCATACTTCCTTTTGTAATTTCTATTCTTTACGATCTTAAATTCATGTTTACACCAATTTACACATTGGAATAAATACATCAGTGCGGCAGTAATGTGTTGGCTACGCTGGATAAGAAAAGTAAATTATATTATATTTTCTTATTGGTGGGCCGCATAAACTCGTTCGGCGGGCCGCCAGTTACCGACCCCTGGCATATCTGATTCATTAACAGACCCACGGTTACTGACGACAGGTTATTATTAATATTTTGTTTTGGCTTTGGAGTTACTGATTTAGCCAGCTTCGAGTTTTCAGTATGATTTCTTTAATTCTGATAGGGTGATAAGAAGGAATATTCATGCCTTGACCAGGATTCGAACCCGGGAGTTTGACAAATGAAGCAGGATTACTACATCTACGCTACCGAGGTTGGCTTCTTAGAATATTAGCAATTGTAATGAATAATAAGAATTGTATAAGGATTGTAAAAACATCTACGCGAATTTATATTATTAATATTATTTTCAATGAAGGCGTATTTAACTACATATATTAATAGTAATTGTTATTATAATAAAAATTGCTTATAACTATAGGCCTGTTCTTTTAAAGGATTCTTAAATTTACTAAACCGTTATTAAAGTGAGCTGAATTATGATCAACTTTTTCAAATCGAAAAATTAATTTGTTATACTTTAATTTCTTTTACTTGAGAAGACTATTTGCTAACTTCATTGCCAACTTACAATATAGGCGCAATAAGATTTTAATGTGGGATAATCGTGTATTGTAATGCGTGTTGCATAGATTCACATTATGAATTTTTAGTTTTTTTATTTTTATATAATTGGTTTAATAATAATGGTAATTATTGCCAACGAAAAGCTTTGACAAGTAACATATTATGACAATTAATAATAATTATAAACTGTTTACTTTTGTAAGAACGAACCAAGAGGAAATTTTGTTATCAATAGATTGCATCTTTGAAACTGTATGTCATGTTAGAATTAAAAAATCATAAAATATGTCACTTTCTTAATAATTATCAGAACCAATAAATCTAAAGTCGGTTTTACAGCGTAAGGGATATTTTTAATTGACATTTAAAGTCCGTATTACACTATAAAAGTAACCAAAATAACTAGATCAAGTTTGTCCTTACAAAAGTGAACAGCTTATGACATAATTATTAAAAATACGTAACCAACGAAACGATTTTTTAAAACGAAATAGAACGCACACTATTGCCCTAATATTGAAATATTGTGAAACAAAATATGCGTTACACGTGTTTTATTAGTTCGAACAGACAGCTGTGAAAAAAATCAAAACTTTATAATTATTATTGTAAATTATAAATGCATGAAATAACACTGCAATTGGTATCAAGTGTATTTAATGAACAACATTTCCCTTAAGGCTTCTGTTTTCGAACCTAAGACAGTCGTCAAACGTGCATATTTTTTTCAAATTGGTTAGCATCTTTAAGTACTGAAAACTTTGAGTACTACTATCTGATGCTACTTAGCTACGTCGTTTGATTTGTAATTAAATTTTTAATTGTTGCTGACAATATGCATACGCCGTAGACCAGCATGTAGCTACCAAACTTCATCTTCAAGTAACTATTTCATCAGATAATGAAGTACACCAAACTCTCTTCGTTTTAATCGTGTAGTCACTTTTTTTCACGTTTATTAACTAATACATTTAATCACTTTATCTTCAGTTTCCCAGGACAATCTACCTGCAAACATCTTTAAATAATAAATTTAATCCTTTTTCCTCTGTATCTCGTATGAACTGTAGCCAGTGTCGCTACTTGGTGAAGCGAACGTAGCATATAAAAAAAAGTACAATGCATACATAGGCTACACCAGCGGAATGAAAGTTCCATTACAAGCTGGGAAGCTTAGTTTAGTTTGCCAGGCTGCCAAAAGAACTACCGAAAATACTTGAAAAATTTCGTTTTACTTCTATGGTTATCATGGTTATCTATGGTTGATATTCGTTCCTTTATTTTACAAAATATTTGTAGGCGGTATTGTCAGTAATAATATATAATATAAAACAAAATTAGGCAATACACACAGCTAAAAAGGTGAATTTTATGGATGTAAAGGTAGTTATGGATAAAAATGTAAACAAAACATTATTTGAAAATGTCAGGAAAGTTAAGATATACATGTAAATACTCATTTTGATTTTTTTTTTTTCGTTATTTATAAGTCTGAGTAAAACTTTTATTATGACTGCAAATAGGATACTATTTACACTGATGTAATAACTATTTTAATATGTAAATATTTTGTAGTAAAGTATGTTTTTTTTTAAATTTTATTCTAATATGTTTTTACTTTCTAATATGTCAATATTATAATAAAAAAAAGTACAGTTGACTAAAAATGCAAAAGTAAAATTAAAATAAAGATTTTAAAGTTTTTTTGTTAAATATTTGAAATACATTTAATTTTAAATATTAATAATTCAATTGTTTACTGTATAGCATAGTATATCTATTGTAGATACACTATGTACATAAATAAAATATTTCCGGGCTTTAACAAAGAAATTTAAAATGTTTATTTAAATTTTAAGTTTCTCAATAATACAATTTTATTTACAATTCCCGCGATTACTTCAAATAATAGTTAGCCAGGCTGTCACTGGGAGCAGCACATGGGCTGCCAATTTGATGACTTTAAGATGCGCTTTTTTCTATTAGTTGTTCTGTGGCCTACACACAGAGCAGCGCTTTGTGGCCTAAGCATTGGAAGTTCCCTAAATTATTTCAAACAATAGGGCTCTAAGTGAACAACCGAATTTATTCCTCGAGTTTCTTATTATTAAAAAGTAAAAGGCTTCCGATAACACATCACTATCTGTATAACTGTAATTTCTGCCCAAGCAATTTACCAAAGATCTGCGAACAACCTCCATATCGAAAATAAACTAAAATTACCGCCGATATTGCATCCACACTATTATGTACACATTTTAAAATTGCTAAAATATACCTTTAGTTTAGTCTATCTTAACCGTTGAATAGATTTTTCTAACAAACAAACTAGTGCCTATGTATCCCACTGTGCCGCACATAACACCCAACGCTGCACTGAACAATGCCATGTATCCGAAGTAAAACGCTGTTTGGAACAAACCGTACATTCTGAAAACAAATAAAACATGTTTTAGAAAAAATGTCACAACAATGTTAAATTAAGTTTACTAAAAATACATGTATAATCTATCCCAAATGTTTAAGAAACTAAACAGGAGTTTTATTTTTTCGCGAGCTCACTTTTTACCGATTGAGTGAGGCTTTTGTTAAACAAAATGAACAAAAGCCCAATTCAATCGTTAAAGGTTACTAGATTTCAAAATCAAATTCCACTTAAACCAAAGAAACATAGCTTAAAACTAGTTTTAAATGAAAAATTGTTACAGGGACCGGTTATAATTAGTGGCAAGAGGGGTCACATCCTAGGGCCGCCGCAAACAGATGTACAAGCTGTGAACCGCACAAAGGCGCCACAGTATGGGCGGCCAAATTAGGTTTGGGTAAATGTTCCGCTCACCCCCACCAGTTTAAATTAGAAGTAAGCTGTAAGTTTAGAATAGAGTATATCGTAATAGATCATATTAGTGTGTCGTCACATACATGTGCTGCCATCTGAGAGCTGAGTCCTTTTGAAGTTTAAAATACATGGGACATTACTTTTGTTACCTTAATTTTATAAATATATTCAATTTTGGAGCAAAAAATATGTATTTTTGATAAATATATACTAATATTTACAGTCCAGCCACTTTATATTATAGAATAATGATTTTATAAATATATAAATAAGGATTCGAAGATATATTTATAGGTTACGTTTTTAAATAATATGAAAATCGGAATATCTTTAGTATTTATTTAATTAACACTAAGTAATCATTAATATTTTGTTTTAGAATGCATATTGGTGTATTGTTTTGCTCCGAATTGTAACAATTACATCTACATTATTAATTGCAAATTTTTTCGTTTTTTGACAGATGAAAATGAAAAACAATAATGGAAAATTAAAAACAACATATTATTCCTTTAAACCATTTAGATATGGTACACACACTTATTGCTATGTTACTTGCCATAATAACGATTATTTACGTAAATTTTTCAAAATTAACCTGCAAAATAATATTGTTCTGCAAAAATAATGACATATTAAATTATAATGTATAAAATAAGAATTTTAATAAATAAATATTGACTTGTAGTTTTGATGTGAAGCACTCTCTTACTTAATTTATATTTCCAAAATACAATTTAACAAAAAAACAACATGCTAAATTCAAATAAAAGGAATCCAACCGCGAGACGGCAGCACTGAATCCCATTTTGTGACGTAGTTACTAATATGGTCTATAGTAGGAAACGAGAACGCGTGGTCGTAAGAGTGGGGAACCAATAGCGATCATTCATGCATCTGTAGTTGACAGAGAAACACGCGTTCAAACATGACTTGATAAGTCGGAATAGAACTGATATTTTTTGGGACTTTCTTTTTATGAAGTTAATGTTTTTTAAAATATGTATACAGTCAGCGCTCACTTAACGTACTTAATGCGTTCCCAATGTGTTGTACGTTAAGCGATTTGTACGTTAACCGGACGGTGTATTTCCATATAAATGTACACGATTACGATTTTTTGGTACTCACATTGCTTCTCCATGTCCGTACAAACGTACAATTGGTCGCATGAAAGTACACTTTGTCCGCACAAACGTACAATGGCCGCTTTGTGAATGAGCATTCGCTGGGAATTTTTGAATTATTACAGAAATAGAGGTTGAAAATATTGTAGAATTGATAATTCGGACACCGATTTGGAAAGAAGAAACGATGTAATTCGCAATCGTCGCAGTAGTACCGCTTGTTACAAAGTTATGTATCAGGAAAAGAAGAAGGCTTCAGTTTATTTATTTTCTATTCAATATATTGTTAGTATTTTTTGTGAATAAAAAAGTAAATAAAATTTTATAATCTATTCAGTCATACGCCCATTTTGTTTGTCCGTCAAAATTTGCGTATTACGGAAATCTACAAGCATTTTCGCCAACGGATCCAAGTGAAGTGTACGTTCGTGAGAATATTTGTACGTTCTTGCGGAATTATTGCCAAAATATATCTGTACGTAACATCCAACGTACGTTAAGCGGCCGTACGTTAAGCGAGCGCTGACTGTACTATAAATCTCATTGAATAGGGGAAGTCGGGGCATAACGGGCACCTTAAGGATTATCTTTAATAAAATCTTAAAGAATATCGTAAAAAATTACGAAATACTTTTATTCGTAAGATGATTTATTGTTTAATTATTACTGACAGTAAAATACAAAAATAAAAGTTATGACGATATTAAAAAAAGCTTCCTTGTGGTAATTTTGCCCCGGTTTTGCCCCCGTGAAAATTAGCACGGGCGTGGTATAATGGGCGATCAGCTAAAATCTGGCGCAGAATGAACACACGTGAGTGCATTCCTCATCGTTATCATCTTCTTCAGAGCAAGAACAATGTGCCTACTTGCCACATGCTCTGCACTGGAGCAATCAACGTCTGGATATGTGTGAAAAATATACCAACACAGCAAAAAATACGTTTCACCAATTTACAAAATGTAAACGCTAGCTCTCAGTCATACAACCATTCTCGAAAGACACTAGCGAAGTACTGAACGTGATTGGAATGCACCCAAACATGGCGGCATGTTTTAACCTAGGATGATTAAGTAAAGGATGCGCTATTCGTATACTAACATTGACGATTGTGTGCAAAGGTCTGTTGAGAGAGAAGGCAATATATGTCTGTACTGTGTACACTGTAACTACGTAATGCGCATTTGTTAAATTTGAATTTGTAGCGAGCGTATTTTTAAATGAAAATAATTATGGAGTTTCCTAGAAATGATTCTAAAATCGCGTAATTTCACAGCAAATTTTATAACATATTTGAGAAATGTGTATAACACGGTGTTAGTTGTTCTGCACATATTTTTCATGACATATTTTATACAAAATATAACAACGTGTCAAACGGACCTAAAACTAAAGTAAATGTGTATTTAAGATTTTTACATATTTTTTTTTTTTTTTTTATTTAGAAATATTCTCGTCTTCATCTATAAAGCTGCATTAACTCTTCCCTAATTATAATTATACTTTTAATTTATATTTACAATAGCGAGAAAGAGACAGAAACTAACCTATAAGTAAATTTGAAATGTTAAAATAGATACAAAATACAACTGGCGAAATAAATCTTAGATGAAGAACTGTGATTATTTTAGCAAATTTAAAAATGAAAAATGTTTAAAAAACGTAGATTTTTGATTAATTTTATAGTAACATTTATTTGTAACAACAGATGGCATCACGTACTAATTAGAATTATGATTTGGTATGTATGAATGCTCTCCTAAGTAAAAATATAACTCTTGATTATAATTGTAAAATGTAAATATAATTTGGTAACTGTGAATGCAGCTTAAGGGATGATTTTTATCTAACTATAAGGGGTGTAGCACATGCGCATTACGCATAACGAGTGTACGCAGTACCTCGATATATATCTTTCTCACTCAGTAGACCTTTCCATACATTTTACACACGAATAGCGCATCCTTTACTTAATCATCCTAGGTTTTAACAGCCAAAAAGAAGGGAGCCCATTATACCCCGGGAGTCCGTTATGCCCCGGATTCCCCTACAGGTAAAAATTCCTTGCGCCTACCCGTTTATATACGTCTATCAAGTTCCGGGTTTTTCTGTCCTAACTTTTTGCTAACCAAACCTAACCTAATTACCTAGTTTATAGGTGTACATTACTTCATATTTCCCCCACATTTGCCCAATTAAAATTGTGTATCATTATACATGCGTAAGAAGTTCCAGATAACCTTATCTGTCAGATAGTCACCTACAGGTGGAAAGACCGGGCCTTACCGACCTCTGCACTCTCCAGCACCAGTACTATATTTGGTATTCGAAGCGCACACAAGCGCAGATGTCACAATCTGAACAATGGGTTAGAATAAGAATTCAGGGCATTGTTTACGCAAGCGGCCTTTTGACCCGTTCCGTCTATCACAATTCGTATGGAGTTCAGGCCCCTATACGAATACGGACCTGATAATCAAAGTCGACAAAGATTCTTCTAATATGAGGGGTATAAGGCAAAAAAAAGCCGGGAACCACTGTTGTAGCAATTAAAAACATACATATCCATTTATGAAACAGTGAACAAAATGGGGAAACTGTTTTAACACTTAAAACTAGTTTTAAGAATATCAAGTGCAGATTAATAAGTAATACTTACTTTGTTTTGAAGAAGAAATAGTAGAACGAGTAGAAATATACGTAGGCTGAGGTGGAAGCGGCCGCTAAGAAACTGGTCCATTGCCAGCGATAGTCCTCTGCGTTCAATAGGAAATATGTGCAAACTATGGTCACGCAAACTGTCACAATCATCAGGATTAGGCATACGAGCAGCATAAACCCATATACATAGTATATTTTATAAGCCCAAAACGATGTAAATATGAAATACCTGCAACAAATTAAAAATAAACTCAAAAACTGATACTTTCGAAAAGACAGATTTCTTATTGTAATGCCTTTTAGGGTTGTTAAGAAAGCGTATCGTCATGTACACGACAAAGTAAAATAAAACTATAAATAATTAAATTGCAAAAAAATAAAATAGATGTTCTTTTATTTAGTTACAATAATTTCTTAATGCCCGATTACTAAAGACTGAGTTAAATTTCCTTAACTTGAGCTTAATTTTATTCTAGGTTATTGTTTATTTTACAAAGTTTTCTAATTTACAAATTCGTTTAAGTTACAAATTGATTGTGAACGCCCCTTAAATTGTTAGGTTTACTGAATTTGACAGTTTTTGTTCAGTTCAATAGTAGTTATTTTTAAATATAGTGTGAGAATATAATTACAAAATAACTATACGAATATTAAAAATAATATACTGTACTATTTTACTTTTTCTGTCATTTTTAATAATCCTGACTGAGATTTGAATTTGTAAATAAAAATTACACTAGCTAATGGTTACTATAATTAAATATAAACTAGCATAAATCAACGATATTTATAAATTGATTATTATAACCATACTTTTATCTGTCAAATTGCTAAGTTGACCGTGAGAAGTAACAAAAGCAGAAAGTGTTGAGCGCGTATTGGTGACGCAAATTAAGGTGTATCCTTCTAGCGGCAGTAAGGCAAACACTTAATAAAAGTAAACTGTCTTTGTTCATGTATAGTTCTGCATGTGTTTTTTGTTTCTGTCCATTCTCACTCCGTTTTTACAACGAATTAAGTGATAAATTTAAGAAAAGAAGATTAAATACTCCTTGTGTGCATGGTTGTCATGCACAGGAAGAACATCCTCCAAATTAGATGAATTTTATTAAAAAGATTATAGATTTTCTGTTCTGCAATTTAATTTTAATACCAACAAGAAAAATGCTTTAAAAATTAATAAATGCACCATTTATACTTATGTTTTGCTACAAGTGAAGAAGAAAGTTTATTAATGTTTTTAAAACTTTGTTTCTTTGTTTCTTCAATAAATATTGAAGGGCATTTTTACTGTTCAGATGTTTTTAAACAAGCTGTTAATGTAAAATTTTTCATTTTTCCGTGTCTCATATGTGCAAGAAAATCTGTTGAATAAACTATTGTTAATATAATTAAAACCCCCTGATATTTCATATAGAGGTTCCGTTAGTGAGTTAGTTTGCAAATATTTGATAGTTTTCTTGTGTAGAATAAATTACCTGTTCTTTTTCTATAAAATTTCTAGAAGAATAAGTTTAAAGCATATTTTATTTTCTCTATAGAGTAACCTTTTGTTTACAAATAGAAAATTTTATCATAAAATGGATTCACATGTACATTGTTTTAATACTCAGTTATAATTCAAATATGCTGTATACAGGAAGAATACATAAATTTGACCAAAAAGTGATTATAAACCAATATTGTTTACATACGTTGACAGATAAGTATCCTTTTTCGTGTCAAAAGTTCAGAAGGCGATAGTGGCACCATTTCAGTAATTTTTATTGCAAATTATTGTCACTTTTTACTTCAGGCAAAAGTTTGAAAGTGTAGTGAAAAGTATAATACAACAGCCTTTACGTGATACATTACATGATTGGTTCGCTAATAACAGACGCAGTTTTATACACATCTATGACGATACGTTTCGCGGACAATAGGTAATAAGTGTTAAACCACTTACATTTCAATAAAAATAGATGCGAATGGTAGAATTCCTCCCAGCATTATAATAATTCCGGGTTCCATAAACCATTTCTTCTCCGGAATAGGTCTTGGCACTGCATTAATTCTGCATGGATAATCAGGCTGTCCGGCCAAATTACGGCCAAGTACTGTACCCACCAGGGTTAATGGAAGAATCACGAACAAACATATACAAGCAACGGCCAACTAAAAAAAAAGTTAAAAGTTAAAGTTTTTATTAAATATAAACATAGTATACTAGAACCAGCGAAAGATTGCACATCAAGGGCAAATGTATGAAGAGATAAATCAAATGACGATTTTAGATGTTACACACATACATCTTGTTAAAAATAAACAGAATATTAAACGTAAGTGAAAACTTACGTTTAAGAAAACTTACGTGAGGAAAAAGGAAAAGACCTATCTAAGCTTCTTTTCTGTTCTCGATAAAAAATTTCGATATGAATGTTTTCAGTTGCTAGCTTAAATTTCATGCTCTACCGACAAAGTCTAGAACTAGCTATTTCATAGGCGTCGTTTGGTAAAATTCTGATTTTAGTTCATTTGCAGTTTTTGTATTCTTTGTGTTATATTTAAAATTTTGTTATAATATATTTTGTAGTTTTTAAATATTGTACTTATTATTTTTATTGTTATTCGTTTATATCGAGTACAGTTTTAGAGTACGTTCAGGATAACTTCATGCCAGGGCATCATAAAATACGTCATCAATGCTGCGCGAGAAAACAGCTGATTACATAGACGTACATAAGGGTTTCTGCCTTGTCAATTGTTGTGAATACCAAACAAACAAAATCATGTATTTGAAATTAATTTTTGTTCTCGTTTTAGTACACGGCATACCTGAAAACGTACGAAAAATAAATAAATATATATTTTTGTGTATAAATGTATCAATTTCACCCTGTAAATGCAAATTATATATAAAGCCCGTATGTAACAGTTTTTAATTATTGTAATTGAAGTAAAAGTGAAAAAAGGAAATGGAGAGTCGTAGCATAACAATCTACTAAGTTTTAAAAATTAAGTATAGTGTAACAAATTAAGCGAACAAAGAAGTGAAATCTTGGAATAAAGTTAAAACACTTCCCCAGAATAGGGTTGGTTGGAGCCCTCTGTACCCATGCAGTAGAACGAACATTATATATGTAACAGTTTATACATTGATAAATTCCATTTTAATAATTTTCTGTATATAATCTGAGACATTTATAATCATTTTTCATAAATTTAGCGACATTGTTTATGATTTCTATCGCTTGGCTCCGAATTGGCATACCTTGGAAGCCCAATCTTTTTTTGGCGTCATTTTCACAAATAACAATAATAATAACACACAAATATAACAAAAAAAAAAAAACAAAAAACAAAATTTAACAAAGAAAATAAACAACAAAATTTAACAAAGAAAACAAAACAAAATTTAACAAAGAAAATAAACAACAAAATTTAACAAAGAAAATAAACAACAAAATTTAAAAAAGAAAACAAAAACGGAATTAAACAATCAAAATCGAAATATACGCGTAGTCAAGAACAGATCAAAGTAAGTGACGCCACTGAAATGTATAAAACCAGCTGTCGGTAATGACATGGACGAAATTTGGTTTCTGCGCAACCCAGTCGGTAATATAGACCTGGCATGAAGTTATCCTGAACGTACTCTAAAGTCTGTTCCAAACGGTTAGGCGGAACTAGATTTTGCAATCTAGTTACTTTCATCGTTTAAATCGTGCTTTTCGACCGTGATGTTTAAGCTTTGTAAATCATACTTGCAATAAACATTTTTTGGTTAAGGTTAATATCATTTTCTTTATATTTTGATTTTTTGTGTCATTCTTAATACAAATTTCCCATTTATTTATTTTTTTGTCATTAAAATATGTAAAAAGAATAATTTAATTTTGACATATGTCATTCGTTTCCATGGTTTCACTGTTAAAATTTTAAATTTTGACATTCCAACGTGAAAAATGAAATAACCCAAGCAAGATCCCTCTTCTCGTGACAACCTAAAAGAACGAAATTCCCATTTAGTTCCGCCTAACCGTTTGAAACAGACTGTACCTAGTATTTTATTTAATCTTTCAAACTTCCAACATAAATTGGAACCTTAATAAAATAGGTTCCTATCAGACAGCGTTATATCCCGGTGCTTATGGTTTATCCAATGCACAATGGAACACAATTATGTGGTGTGAAGTCATGACAAGTCATAAAAAACAAACAGGAAGCTTTTCATAATAACTGCTGTGATAATCTGGGGAAGTATGTCAGCCAGTGGAGTAGGCAAATTATACATTGTAGAAGGGATAATGAACGCCAAAAAATATAACGATGTTCTTGAAAATAATTTAAAACATATATCGAAGAAATAAGGTTGTATAATATAAAATGTATTTTCCAACAAGATGTTGCTGCATGGCATACGGCTAAAATAGTTAAAGATTGCATGTTTCAAAACAATATTTCACTTTTGGAAAGTTTGTGGCACATCATGAATAAAACGCTACGTTCGGAACCTTACTTAATAGTAATACCGGATTGTTTACAGTTAACCCTGATGTGCAATCTTTCGCTGGTTCTACTTTATGTACTTATGATTATTTTTACCGACCGCCACATGTATAAGAGATGTACTGCTATCATACCGATTTTAAAATTTCGAGATTTCGATGGATGTCCACGAATTGAGGTCGCTACATAACGTATTGACTATTTTTAGTATGATGTCTGTAGGGCTGACTGTCTGTCGGACCGCGGACACGTGTAGAGCGAATTTGGCTAGACGAATTTTTAGGAAACTTCATATTTAAGCTTTTGGCATCAATGCCACCTTTTGGTAAAAATCGGTCAACAGGAAGTGAAAGTTTAATCGTATAATTTTTAAGTTTTTGGCGAGTAACAAATATTTCGATAAAAAATTATTTGAAGAAATTTGTTGTACAATATAATTAATTTTTATTTATTTTTTGATTTCGTGAAATATTTTATTTACTAAATTTACTATATGAATGACCGCTCGATGTGTGGAAACGCGAACTAAAATTCTTGATAGTTTAAAATTTTAAAACATATTAAAAGGTATCTTATTTGATTACGTATTCTGTGGTGGCGGAAGTCGGTTCTATGGTGGCCACACCTTTTTTTTTTTTTTTTCTTACCATTGTTCCGAATGGAATAGCCCTACTTGCATGATAGTAGATAGCAATGAAGTTGATGAAGAAAGCCGTTCCACAAACAAGAACGGGCAGCATAAAAGCTGATAGGAGCATTTGTTTTATCCACACTTTTCCTCCCATTCGCGCGTAAAGAGATCCACCGAAGTAACCATTTACTGGAGAAGTTGCTGCGTATACAAAAATAGAGGTAGACAGTAATGAACCTCGCCTAAAAACAAAATAATTACAATTTTTTGAGTAAAATATTAAACAATTTAAACATGTATACTATTGTTAGTTATATCTATTGCTTTATAAATGGAGGGGCAAATGGATGAAGGTGTTATGTAGCATATTTTGAAATGAAGTTGTATAAGCACCTTTTATTCTAATCACAACACTCAGTTTCCAATTATCTATATTCTGGAGGACACAGATAGATAAAGGTGTTATGTACAATGACCTCAAGTAGTTTTTTTAGGTATCGCACAGTAGCGAAAGAAGAAAAAATGCAGTAATTTGTGGAAAAAATCTAATTCTCACAATATAATAAATTTGACAGGCTTTCAACTGATGTGACAAGCGGAGAGATAGCGGAAAATAAAAAACACAGTAACTTACTACATGTCAATTAACTCAGAACTTAAAATTTGTAACATAACACCTTCATCCACTTGCCCCCTCAAATATTTTCATATGGTATGGAAACTATATGGAACTATTATGTGTGTGAAAAAGTTTTAGTCTTTTTTCCCTCAAATTTAATTAGGTAATATGAAGGAAATTTATTTCAAATTTATCTGAAAATAGAAAAATATGTTACATAACTTAAACTAACTATGTGGACATAGTTTTCGTATGTTTATCTTATAAAACGTTTCGCAGACATAAAACACACAGTGTTATCTACCGCCGTAGATTTATAACAGTTCCATTGTATATCTGTTCCCTTTGCTTTTTGGATTTCTTACTCATATTTGGACTGATATCTCTATATCCGTTTTTTATAGAATTTTAGTGCTACAGACTGATCTTTTTGTTTCTTAAGTGATTTCTTGAGTGAGAGTCGAGATACGAGGGTAGGTCAATAAGTCCTTACAAAATATAAGAGATGGCGCTAGTAGTATCAAAACAAGTTTGTTTCTTAAAAGAACCACCTGTCTATAGACTGTTGTCAAATTTTCAGACATATTCGTCGCGTGGTTTCATTTCTATAATCGATTGAAGCAAACAACTTTTCTTGTTTTCGAACAATGGAAAAAAAAGTTTTGTGCCGAGATTAAACACTTTCATTTGGAACGCAAAACGAATGAGTTTTAACGTGGTCGTACATCCACAATTGATGAACATCGTTCGAGACGTCCACTTGAGGTGACTACGCCAGAAATGATTTGACAAAATCCACGATATGGAATTGTGTGATCGACGAGTGAGACCACAGGCATATCATATGGTTAAGTGGTTTCAATTTTGCATGAAAAAGAAATCGGAAAGGTGAGTGCCGCGTTTGTTCACAATGAAGAAGAAACGTTTGCTCACAATGGAGAATAATGTGCAGTTTCGATGGCGAAAATGCATGAACTACGTTTCAAATTATTGCCACATCCACCAAATTTGGCTCCCTGCGACTTTTTCCTGTTTCCAAACATGAAGAAATGGCTCGTCAGAAAAAGATTCACGTCGAACGAGAAGGTCATCGCCGAAACAGATGCCTATTTTGAGGGCCTTCCGGAATTTTACCATTTGGATGGCTTGAAAAAGTTGGAGAAACGCGAAGTGTGTCGAGCTAAAAGGAGACTATGTTGAAAAATAAAAATAAATCAACCCAAAATAATGTTTTTCTATTGTTTTGTAAGTCTTTTACTCTCGTATCATTACTTGCTTATATATTATTGATGATATTATTACACCCACATCACTTTTTACCTTGTCTCCACACTACATGGACATCATTATCCATGTTTTTTTGAGTATCTCCAACATAAACTCCATTTATGACTGATGCAACATTTTGTGATGTACACAAGTTAGAAATTACTCTAGAAAAGGTAAATACACACTTCGGAAAAGTCTAAGGATATTGAAAAAAATATGAAAATATATTGCTTATTGTACCTATACATTAAATGTTGTATTTCAATTAAAGTAAGCAATTATGAGTAGTTGTCTATAGAAAACAAGTAAAAACAATAACCAACAAGACAAAACAAAGACAAATTTTATTCAGTGCATGATCCGTAGGTTGATCACATGTTTCATTTTAATTCGATTTAAAACGTTTATATTAATAATTCCAGTACTTTTAAGTAGTGGAATAATGGAGCAACAGTATTTAACGAGCTGGCTTCAGGCAAGTTGGTGTAACCGAGCGGATAGGAGTTTCTCAAAGTGTCATCAGTCGGTTATGGAGGCGTTACAGCGAAACAGGCAGTCCAGCCGAACAACATCCGGGACGTGGTCGCTGTACAACAGCAGGTCAAGACAGATTTTTGGTCTTAAATGCTAGAAGACAACCTACTATTACAGCACCCGAATTGGTAAGAGAGTTACAGCGAGCGCATAACTCAACCGTTAGTCGCGATACTGTAAGAAATCCACGAAGCTAATATTCTATCTCGACGACCAATCAGATGTCAACCCCTCTCTAGAGGCTATCGGAGAGCAAGATTAGACTGGTGTCACAATTTTCAATATTGATGTGATAATGATTGGTCTACAGTTTTGTTTACTGATGAGTCTAGTTTTGGAATTCATCCAGATTCTAGTCGAATAAGGGTATGAAGAAGATTCGGTAATTTGGCACGTTTGAGGCACGTCCAGGAAGTTCATAGTTACAGAGGTGGTACTGTTATGGCATGGGGTAGGATAATCATTGACTGTAGAATTGATCTCATTTTTCCCAATAAATTTATAACAGCACAACAATATTTGGATAATATTCTTCAACCTATTGTGCGTCTATTTCGTGGTGCTGTTGGTGATCAGTTTCATCTTGCCCAGGATAATGCTCGGTCACATGTTGCGCGAATTGTAACGAACTGACTGGATAACGAAGGTATTGATGCGATACCATGGCCAGCACAGTCACCGTATCTAAATCCAATTGAACATGTGTGGGACATGCTTAAGAGAAGAATTATTCCACATAAGGATGGACACATACATATAACATCCACGATAATTTTAGATTCAGAGAGCTTCTAAGAACAGAATAGGTACAGTTACTTCAAGAAGACATCGATAATGTTATTTTGTCCATGAATCGCAGATGTAGGGCTGTGATCAACCGACGTGGAGGTCATACTCTCTATTAGCATTTTTTTTTTTCTAATTTTTTTACAATTCTGTACATAAATCTTTAAATTATTATTATTTTTTTTTTCAAATATTAGTTATTTTTATAAATAACATTTAGCTTATTTTGTTGTAAACTATTCTTTATTGAGTATTTTAATTGATAGAATTTTCCGATGTGTATATAAGTACTTTTGTATATATGTTATATTTAGTCAGTGTATTATTACTGTAGCTCCTGAGGAAGCTAATGACCCATTGGCGAAACATACAGCGTTTCTAGAAATAATACAAAACTGTCCCAAGGCTGAATGAATCTTTATTTACCTTATTTGCAGTACGTAAATCGTACTCAGTACCCAGCACCATGTACTGAATTCTTATTTAAAATGGACTATATAGCACTGGATAAAGAACTAAAACTTTAACACACACCTAATATTAAAATAAAAGTTTTGTTTTGATATGTCAATCGCATACAAGTTTTTTTGTTTTACTTACTCTGTGTATAATTCTCCTAAAATTGCGAAAACTATAACACTTAAAACAACCGTAGTCAACTGGTAGCCAGATCCGATAAGTGCAGAGAAGAATATCGCATGGGAAGCTGGACGGAATACATCTCCATGGACTTGTTTCCAACCGTACTCATCTCCTAGATCTCTTTCCTACAATATTTAATCCTTAAAACATTTATTAGCATAACAATATGAACAATAATACCATATCATCCATATCCTCATCTTTGCTGTATCTTGCGTAATCTTTGCGCAGAGTTCTCATAAGAATCATTGAGACTAGACCAACCAAAAAGATAACCATCATAAAACTGTTGAAAATGCTAAACCAGTGAATCTAAAACAATAAAATTTATTAGTGTATACAGATTTAACATGAAATAATTTTCGACATAATGTTACGTGATTTCATACACTTATTTTCTTTTAACCTGGAAGACACAAAGAGTTAACAGTTCAAAAGAACAAAGAAATATTTAATCCTTGCATACTGATTACTATTTATTACTCAATTTTCTACTAATCAGGTCGACATCTGATAATCTCTGCTTATATAAAAGAGCAAAATTGTTTGTTTGTTCGCTATACATTCCTACGCCGTTTAACCGATTTAGACCAAATTTTACAGTTTCTTTTTAGGACCCTGCGGAACTATTGGCGTAAAAAAATCGGTTTTTGAATGATGCCCATGTTTTTAGGACCTACGGACGAAAATAAGTCGGGAAAAAATCTTGCGTGCGGAACATTAAAATTGTTACGACGGCTAAACTGTAAGAGATATATCCCTGGTCAATACATAATTCACAATTATCATTTACAAATTTCTATTCGGCAAAAATTATAACGCTCAGTTTGCTGTGGAATATGGTCGTTACCTTTAAAGATTTACGAAGAAAAATTACTTTAATGGCAAGAGTACTAATAAAAAAACCTTTGATCCATGTACCTGTCGTTTATAGATCAGAAGTAATCACAGAAAGATCAGAGTAAATAAATTAATCTGATGCGTGTATTAGCAGACACTACGCTGGTCACTCTGATCGTTAGGCGGTAGAGCGGGGTGCCGGCGGGTTATCAATACTGCTGGTTCAAATTGCGCTTAGTTGAAGTAAATATTAAATTGTGTTTTGATTATTTGTTATTTGTATATTATTGTATTGATTACATTAAATAATAATATCGAAACTTTCTTTCAATATTGTGTTTTATTACACTAGACCTTTTGCTTATCATTTATCATATTTGTTTTTTACATAAGCAATAGAAATACCACCTAAGCAACAATGAAACCATTAAAAATAAAAATATTGTTACTGCCGAATGAGTGCTGTTTACAGCATACAGCCATTGTTAAAACCCTACAATTAATTTGATAAATAAAACGTTCTTAAATTAAATAACTAAAATTGAATGTAACGTATATTCCGAATTAAAATATTTTTGATAAATTATTATTTTTCTCCCGAGCAACGTCGGGTATGTCTGCTAGTTAACGATTAATTTGTATAAGGATGTCAGTTGCATCGCCCTTACCTTTTTAAACAAATGACAAGTACCGTGTGATCATAATTTCTTGTCAGTTACATAACAGTAAACAATGAGCTTAAAAATTTCAAAACTGTATTCTATCTCTTATCTAAAAATTCCAATTTAACAAAGAACCAATCAGTAACGATATTGTACTGATAACTTCATGTTGTTCGTTAACTCAATGGCTTGTAGAGAAAAAGTAGTGGTTTTTGTTAAGATATATTATTGTTTTTTTCGTTATTATTGTTGTTGTTGATATTATTGTTATTAAGATTGTAATTGGAAGACGATTGTTGATCAAGGTTAGCTCTTAGAGGTAAGTGAAATATTGAACATACATAACCCAATATAAAAATCGAATCTACGTCTATGTGTGCATGTCCTTGGAAATAAATTTGATAACAAAATGTTTCTGTCAACTATTGCATAACTGACAAGAAATTATGACCGCTCTGTATAAAGTGTTGAATTTCATGTTTGGAACAAAATCAGAAAATTTTTCTCTCTAAAATGTAAAATGGAAAAATTAGGGCGTGTTTAAACTTGTTTTTGTTTTTTTTTCAATGCAATATTTCATCCTAAAACTAAAGTCTTAAAATATTTTTTATTATTTACTTTACGTCAAAATTGTGTTTAGAATGAGGAAACATTTCTTTTCTGTTTATGCAGTTTATAATAAGATTGAATGCAGATGGCATCCATAACGCAATGTTTATTTACAATTACATAACAGTTTTTTACAGTTAAAAATATCCTATTAGATAGATAAAAACTCGCTGCCAAATTTGATATACAAGGTGTGTAAATTAAGTAACCGGACAGATTTTTAAAAATTTTTTTGTTCGAATAGAATTTCAATTCAGTATTGTCTCCCTCAAAATAACTTCCTTCGGAAGCCACACAGCGCTGGAGAGGGTTCTTCCAAGCCTCATAGCATTGCTGGAACTCGGATACTGGAATAGCTTTCAACTGGTCGGTACAGGCATTTGAATGTTTTAGAGTGTCCCAAGATACCGTCCCTTGAAGTGCTTTTTCGATCTTGAGAAGAGGAAAAAGTCACAAGGACTCAAGTCAGACGAATAAGAAGGCTGAGGAGCCACAGGAATGTTTTTACCGGCCAAAAACTCGTAACTATTTTTGCGCATAGTTTTCTCTGATAATCTCTGATTTTCTCTAAAATCTGATGAACGGTAGTGTGAGTCAAATTCAACTCTTCCCCGATCATTCTGACTGTCAACCGACGATCTGAACGCACAAGATCTCGGATTCTGTAGACATTTTCATCGGCTCTTGAAGATGAAGGCCTTCCGCTGCGTGATTCATCTTCAATCAACTTTCTTACTTCTGAAAATGCCTTAAACCACCAAAACACCTCGATCGGTTACTTAATTTACACACCTCGTATAGTTTGTTACGAATTTTATTTCAGATTGTTAGTTTTGAGTAAGAAATTTGTGTGAACTGTGGTGTTTATAACCTACCATTAACTCTTTTGATTATTACGACATTTATTATTATTTATATACTGTAAATTTGTTTCCGAAATAAACAACTTATTATAATTTTTACGACAGCAAAAACATTGATGAGTATCTCTTTTTATTTTTTGTTTACTTCTTTTAACACGAAAAAACATTTCTGTCCTCATGGTTTTATGTTAAACTGTTTCCACTGTACATAAATTATGATACGTATAAAAGATTATTCCGTTCCAAAACTATATGATATAAAAGTTATTGGGAATAGCGGTGGAGTAAAGTAAACTCAAAAGTTACTAAGGCCCGATATTTAGTAAGTACTATTATCACAGGGGACTCTTAGCTTTTCCTTTGTAAGTTTTAAAACAATCATTGTAAAAAATATTGTACTAATTTAAATAAATTTTCAGCCCTTGAAAAAGGTCTAAAAAATTAGACCGAAATATCGGGCCTTAGTAACTTTTGAGTTGTGGTGGAGTACTTTACTCCACCGCTATTCCCAATAACTTTTATATCATAAATTATGATATATAGATATAAATTATTGACGAGTAATATTGCAGTTTTAAAATGTTCTTCTTTAATCGTCGGTTGTGGTCAGAATAAATTAATAAACAAGATATATGGTACGTTTCGCGTTTATTAGTTAACGCATCTTCAGCCAGTAGATAGTATCAGGCTGATGCAAAAGTTCGTCCCGTTTTTAGCGCTAGATGGCATTGCGATGCAAAACCGAAAAGTTATTGACTTCACAGGTGTTAAATTTTGAGGTCATTTGATAGAAAACATTTCAGTGAGTACATCGGTAAAAATATTATTAGGTTGTATTTTTAAGCACTAAAAAATCAGCTGTGGCCACCACAGGACCGACCGCCATCATAAAGTACTTATATAAAATAGATTCTAGCAGCAGAGTAATAACTTGGCCTAATATTTTCTAACAAAGATATTATTTATCATGACCATGGAAACGTTACATATAAGTATGAAAAAATTTAGACTTGGAAAAAATTTCGAAAAATTTTTCGTTTTATCAAAAAACGTCTCAAATAAAAGTTATTAGTTATTGCTTTTATAGCAACTTTTGTTCAATAAATTTTTTCGAAATATTTTTCTTTTGTGAAATATTCACAAAAATCTTAAAATCGAAACGGGTAAACTCCCATTTTTAGTCAACCGATTTTTACCAAAAGTTGATCAATTCGTGCCATTGATGGCAGAAGCTTAAATATGAAGTTTCATAAAAATCCTTTGAGCCGAATTTGCTCTGCACGTGTACACATATAGACAGACAGACAGACGGACATACAGACCGACAGACATCATGCTAAAAATAGTCAAAACGTTATGTAGGGACCTCAATTCGTGGAGATCCATCGAAATCTCGAAATGTCAAAATCGGTATGATCATAATATCTCCCTTATATATGTTGGCGGTCGGTAAAAAGGCAGAAAATAAGGACTTTTTTATATCCGAAAAGGCAAGAATACTTCACAGATGCAAAAAAAAAAAAAATTGTTCTATGTACGGTCTGGGTGTCGTTCATGATTCCACGTGCCCGTAAGTGTTGAGATTTAATTAATTCAACTAATAAAGATAATGGTTTCGAGTAATTAAAGTCAAGTCGACAAAACCAAAATATATAGGGCAACTATTGTTCTAATATACAAACATAATATATAAACATAATTAGGCTGAGGCTGCATAATGATGCGGTGACATCATGGCGTCAAGCTTTCAGATAATATAAAATACTTATGGTGAAGCATTCTTTTCTGGCTATGACTGAATAAAGATGTTTAAAGCCTATATATGAGTTTTATTTAATAATCTCAACAAAAAAAAACATATGCCAACCGTAAGTGGTTCAGAATATTTCGTAAAAAAAATTTTAATCTTAGCAAAGCACCACGTTCTGGGCGACCGGTTAAGACTGATGACGACGAAATATTGGCGTTAATTGAATGTGATCGGCACAATTCGAGAGATCGGAAAAATTCTTGGAATCAACCAGTCAACAGTGTCAAGGCGATTACGCCAACTTGGAATGTAGTAAGTCCGATGTATGGGTGCCACATGAGCTATAGGAGAAAAATTTGCTAGACCGAGTTACTGCTTGTAATTCTCTATTGAAGCGCAACGAAACTGATCCATTTTGAAAGCGGATAAGGTGTTGAAAAATTGTTTATAATACGAGGGTGGATCAATAAGTACCCGTGTTTGACGACAGGTGGCGTTGCTGAAGGAAGTTGGCATTACCGTCGTGTTCTGCAATCTGTCAAACGACACCATACTAAATTTCAGACTGATTCATAGGTTAGTTTTTATTTGGCAGCTAGTTGTATCAAACGTGTTTCGTGTTTCTCGATAAAATGGAAAAGGAGCAATATCGATCCGTAATTCGCTTTTTATTTTTGGATGGCAAAACATGCGAAGAAATAAAAGCGAAGTTGGATACTGTTTATGGAGACTTTTCACCATCTATGACAACCGTTAGATATTGGTTCAACGAATTTAAACGTGGTCGTACATCTGTTTTTGATGAGGAGCGGCCAGGCCGACGTGGTTACCGTGGAAATCGTTAAAAAGGTCCACGACATTCTTGCTGATCGCCGACCTAAAGTGCTCGAAGTAGCAAAGGCCGTAGGTGTGTCGTACGGAACGGCAATCAATATTTTACATGATAAGTTAAGTATGAAAAAGGTGTCGGCCCGATGGGTGCCGCGATTGTTCACGGTGGACAACAAGCGGATACGGCTGTCGAAGCAGTGTTTGGACCTCTTTAATCGAAATTCGCAGGAGTTTTTGCAGCGAGTCGTCACCGTTGATGAAACCTGGATACATTATTATATGCCAAAGACCAACCGATAGTCAAAGACGGTCCCATCGGCCGGAAAGGTCATGGCCACGATTTTTTGGGATTCGAAGGGAATAATCCTCATGAACTTTTTGCACAAAGGAAGAATTATCACGGGACAGCACCACAGTGAATTTTTGGACTGATTCGACAAGAAATTGAGGGAGACACGGCCCCATTTGGCTATACAAAAGGTGCTGTTCCACCAGGATAACGCACCAAAACGCATGAACTGCGCTAAGAATTGCTGCCGCACCCACCATACTCGCCCGATCTGGCTCCCTGCGGCTTCTTTCTATTCCCCAATATGAAAACATGGCTCGGGAGAAAAAAAAAATTAGCTCAAACGAGCAGGTTATCGCCGAGACAGATGCGTATTTTGAAGAGTTTGACAAATCGTATTTTTTGGAGAGGTTAAAGGAATGGGACAAACGTGGGGAAAAGTGTATCTACCTAAACGGAGATTACGTTGAAAAATATATTAAAAAAAAAAAAAAAATGTGAATAACTTGCATCTTTATTCCTAACACGGGTACTTATTGATCCACCCTCGTAATGTTAAACGTAGGATATCATGGTCTAAGCGCGGAAATGCCCCTACAACCTGCGCAAAAGCCAGTTTACATCCGAAGAAGGTTATGCTATGGATTTGGTGGGATTGGAAGGGAATCGTTTATTATGAGCTATTACCTGAAAACCAGACCATTAATTCGGAGAAATACTATTCACAACTAAGTGAATTAAAGCGAGCAATCTACCAGAAGCAGTTTAAATTAGCCATCCAAAAGGGCATTGCGTTCCATCAGAACTAATCAGAACTAATTTTCCGATACTTTATTAATATCAGTACAATTGACCCAGTATCATATCGATTTTTTTTTTTTGTTAAAACAATGTTGTAAAATTTTCTGTGATTAAAATTTTTCCAATAAGAAACACTTCTAAAAATTGTATTCTTGTAAAAACTGGTAGCGCGGGTACGCAATCGCAATGGCACAGGACATAGTATGCTAAGGAACATGCGTTGAACGGTTTAAAAGTTGTTGGCGTTTGGCGCATTTTTTCTTTACGTTTGAGGTTACGAAATGTTATTGGTTATTTTTTTAATTAAAAAAGTTACCATTAAGAAGTAAAGTGTGGACCTATTTAACCAAAATAGACCAAGGAGTTTTCTCGGTGCTTGCAGTGAAGAAGAGTGGAGTGTTTAATTTAGTTTTGCAAGTGAAAGATCGGAAATCCATTCGTAAAATGTTTATTATCTATTATCTTTAATCTTTAATATTTATACATAAATATGGTATATATCTTGTATGGTATATTATCACTTCTCGTGATATATACTCATGAAGTATTATATCTTTTTGATACTAATACTCATTATATTGTACTATTCTAGCCTAATACTATCAGCAATGGCAAACGTCCAAAATAACGGTGTCCGCATTAATATTATCTTGTAGCCCATTACATAAATTACAATAGCAGGTGTGTATTTGCGAAATTAGATTGTTACGAAAATTGAGGGGGGCCCAAAAATGTTTTCATAAAAAAGGGGGGCGGAGGTACAGAAAGGTTGGAAGCCACTGCAGTAGTCAATAGGTAAAAATGTCAAAATTGATGTTAATAGTTTAAAAATCTTAAAAAGTCAAGAGTTGAAATAAAAATTCATTGTTATCTATTGACTACTGTGTGCCAACTTATTAACTAATAAACGCGAAATGTACCATATATTTTGTATTTGATTTTTTCCTGACCACCACTGACGATTAAAGAAGAATATTTTAAAACTAAATTATGATATATATATATATATACATACCCTGTGTTGGAAGAAATTAGGGTCCAAATACTTATCAAATCTATTCTCAAATTTGATTTCTGAAGGTTTCCAATTAACTTCATATGTAAAACTTATTTTTGCAGTCGGAGTCAATTCAATTCTATTTTCTGATGTGATGTTAACATCTACAATCTGTTTTCCATTGTGTCCAATATCAAATTTCTTATGTGTCCAGAGGTAGTACTTGTTGTCACCTACTTCTCCGACTATACCCCAAATGGGGAGGTCATCAATGTACATTTGGTACCAATAATGATTTTTAACAGCGTACACAAACGCTTTGTACTTTTCTTCATCTAAGTGTACACCACAGTAGTTCGTTGTGGCGATATCAGCTGGAAACAAATTAAGTTTGGTTAGTTTCAATAATTAAAATAAATGATTTTTATTGATGTCAAAAAATGGTGTTAAAAACGAATTTTCTTTGTAATATTTCTTTTTACTATAAACGAGTATAAACCATTAGCAATAATAATAATAATAATAACAAAACAACGTTAGGTCAAGATGAGCAAGGAAAGGTTTCGTAGGTATAAATAAGAAACATTTATATCACTTATGCGCTTGTACGATAGAAATTGTGGCCAAAGGGATGTACCTAGAATTAAAGTATGATCTTTGGCCCGCATATAGGAGAAATACCCAGTCTTAGAAAAAATACATTTTGTGTTATGTACAACAATGCAATTAGAAAAAAATCTTATTTTCATTTCAATAACAAATAGTTCCATAGAAAAATTTAAGTCAATACGAATAAATGAAAAATGGTCAGTAAAAAAATATCCTTATCTACGACCATCAAATAATAAATGCATTATGTGTTCAATATAAATACATAATACCATTGACGTCATAATAATAGACACAGCACGCTCTATGCCTTAGCATTGTTTGTTATGAGGCCAAGACCCTGCGGAGACGAAAGGGGGATTTGCCCCGAGGAGTATAATAAGTTGCCTAATTTATATTTATTTTATTCAGCTATTGGTAAGAAAAACGCCGACGCTGTATTGTGTTTATGATTGTTTTGTTATTTTTTCAATTTTACATTTTCATCATCTTTCAACTTTTAATAATATTGCCGTAAATTGCATTTTAAGAGTTGCGAACTTGTATTTCAACTACGTAGTATTTTAAATACTAAAAAGTAATGTTTAATTAAAATGTTACATATAATTTTTCCTTTAAGTAGGTGTATTCAGTACTTCGAATACATCAGAAAAGTATTTTACCCAGCATTGATTATAGATATACATAATTATAATTTGTCAGATAAATTTTAATTTGTCCTGTCCGTTTTAAATTAAGAAAGTGTCTGAAGCATTTCTATTCAATATGATCGAGAAAAAAAGATTTCTAGATAGACATATAATTCATTTATTTTTATATTAACAGAATTGCCCACTTAACATTTTAAATTCAGGGCCTACTAAACTTTTTTTTCGATCATATTGTATTTTAAATGTATGTAATTTAGAAACCTACTAATTATCTTAAATATATACTAATAAATTCAGGTTAATTTAATATTATTTATGAAATTTATTTTATTAAAATTTGCAGTTTACAGTATAAAAAATATATATTATTACTTTCAATTCTTATCGGCAAAACATTGATGTATGCAAACTGTACAACTCCTCGGGGCAACCCTCGTTTCCCCGCCTAAAGAGGTGTTGGCTTTATAACAACGTGTCCTCGTTCAGTATCTATGTTGTACTACCTCATTGCGGTCATATTGCAACAAGTGTAAAAAGTGACGCGCATACGTGCTTACCCGGAAAAATTATTGTTTTTTTTTACACTGCAAGTTTTTATTTAGTTAGTTAAAATGTTTGGCGCTCAGCAATTATGACTATTTGCGCCTCACACAGCTCATCTTTATAACTAGAATATTATTTATAAGTTAGAATAAATAAAACAATAAATAATAGTATTTTAAACATTGTTGTAGCTTACAATCAGCTGATGGTTCGGTAGTCATTTTGAGACGTCAGTTCTGAAGTTTGCCCATTGACACTCAGAATTTTTGTTATTAAGTCCATTCTACATTATATTATTCCCGGGGGAGGACCGGGAATAAAAGGCGCCGGGAATAAAAGGAATAAGAGGCGCCGGTCACCGGGGGGGGGGGGGGGAGACCGGCGCCACGTTCTGGTCGATCGTGGTAACAATATATATAAAAAAGTAGATTCCAAATACAAAAAGATTGAACAGCCCTGGTCATAGGTCTCGCCGCATCATCTTAAGTCGGGTAATGGCCGTCAGGATCGTCGACCCTTTCTCAGGAGCTTCTCGTGAACTTGTGGCATACACCCTTTCGTTTTGGCGATTGAAAGGCTCCTCAATATTAAAATGATTTATTTTCAAGAAACCCTTTGTAATTCTATTTACGAGTGGCTGCAAAGACTTAAGACCTGTGTACCGCCAGAGGTGGTAATTTTGAAAAATGTATGATGTTTCTTGTTTTCTTTGTGACTGTATTTATGGTAAGACTAGGTATAATGAAAATATCTACAATGTTTCCAGACGTTGAAAAGTGATTGGCAACAATGTGTAATTTCTCCACGGAAGTATTTCGAAAGTGATCATTTTAATATGGAACCATTGTTTACTGATAAAATTTTATGACGGTAGTTCTATTAACTTTTAATTAAACCTCGTCTGAAACATTGAAACTTGGCGTGTTACAGCAAAACTCGTTAACCAAATTATAAACATTTGTCAGTAAATACTTGAGGACTATAGTTTGAATAAATTGGACAAATACCGTAGCCAATAAAGCTCTTTACAGCACACAGAACAAACAGAAATGAGATACCACAAATGGAAGTGGGTCGGTCATATCCAAGGTCTAGACAAGAATTATAACTTTGCAAAGACGTCACCCTATAAATACACTCATCAAAATGGTCTAGAGATATTTGATGAGGTTGGGAATAGAATGTTTGTTATTTTATAAAGATTTTATTAATGCTGTACAGGCAGAGACACCGCGTGCGTGTCAGCATGTGTGGGCATTCGTGGGACTGCCCTTTGCTATAATCAAACCCAAATGCCGCAGGTGATGATGAAAGTTTGCCACACCTGCGCGATTTGGGTTCATTTGGAGGGCTGTCACATGGTACTGGTGGTATTTTTATGGGGGTAACAAATGAACATTCTTTTCTTAATTTCATTAGGTATTTGGCTGAATAACCTTGGACCATATTGATTACGAGTGACGTATTGTAACAGACAGTGTTTCCAAACTTATGCTTAAAGCTGCGTTCAGAGCTCTTTAAATTAGTTGACTGTGCATTGTGCGCTATGAACAAGTTTAGTAGACAGATTTCATATTCAAGGCAGCGTTTACAGCTAAGGAAATTAGTGCGTTACGAATAGTGCGACATCTGTGTGTCTTTAAACCAACAAGGGTGGCTTCGTAAAATGTTTATTATCTATTATTGTTTTCCTAATTCTGCTGTCCTAGATTTTTACTAATTAAACCTAACCTAATTACCTAAATTGATCATATTTACTGTTCGTCTTTGTAATTTTGGGCGAGATTTATTGTTATCGGCGCGATGACATTTTGTTAGGCTATATACGGGTGTATTCTGTAAGAAATGCGTTAAAATTAGCGTCAGGTTAATATTTTTATTTTAACTCCATGTCTAACGTCATTATCCAAAAATGCTATTCTGTAAGAGCATTTGTTAAGGTAAGCGTTAATACAATATTTGTTAACGCGAGGCGCTAACTCACCCTATAGAGAGGCTAATATTAACTGAACGCGCATGCGCTGTTACGTTGAATTTTAACAGGAGTATTTATTTAGTCAAACGCCAAGAGAATCTTAACCTAATATTGCGGTGTTGAATTAAATATTCAGTGGCGAAATTTATTTTAAAAACAGTGTATTAAATAAAAATATAACTTTATTCAACTTTTGTTTAGTCAATTTATATACTACATTGTATTATAACAGTTTATCTAATTTTTTAATAATATGTGAATTATATGTTCATTCTATTTTTAAAAAAGTGTTCGGTGATATTAATTATTAAATTTGATTTATTACGCTATTTCTACCCTGGAATAACACTGTTGTGATCGTCATTATCAATCTCATCAATTGTTTCTTCAAATAATACACCATTAAAACGTACTGCGATATTTAGAAACACGGCGGAGGCATAAGTGAAGTTTTGTAGCTTTCAGAGGATTATAATTTTAAGTTCCGTGTCTCAACAAAAACCAAAACTGCTCTCCAATACTCCATTTACTTCCTTTCTATACAATTACATGAACTTGCGTCTGAGTTACTTGTATAACAAAAATTATGAAGCGTCATTCTTATCTCTACTGTAAAGAATTCACTTTAAAAAGTAATAGAAAGTTGATTAATATTCCTACCGTCTTGTGTTTTATTAATTTTTTTTAAATAACATGACATTTACTTAAATAGGATCAGCCATTTTTGCAAACTAAACACTAGCTTTAACTTTTGAAGCCACCGTTTCGGTAGGCGCTTATTGTAGTACGTTAACTGGCCATTTTAACGCCGCCGCGCTATAATTTTAACACATATATGTTTAGCGAATAGCATTTAGGTTAAAAATGGAGTTAAAAAAATTAACGTCAGTTCCTGACGCTAAGATTTTCACATCATGCTTAGAGAATAGACCCCATAGTCGACTAATTTAAGAGCTCTGAACGCAGCTTTATGCGTTGATTTAATGAGACATTAACACATGTTGTCGCACAAATTTCAACAATTTTCGGAAATCATGCAACGAAAAAGAATTGCTGTAGTTAGCGGCTACAATTTTGTTATTAAAATATAGTAAGAAATCACGATCTCGCTGAAGGCGGGTTCGTAAAAAGTTACATAACAGTATATTCTGTAACAAGGTTGGAACGAGAAAATTCGATGCGAGTGGAACATTCAAAGCGCGAGCCTCAGGCGAGCGTGAGGAACCACGAGCATCGAATTTTCTCTTCCAACCGAGTCACAGGCCCTACTTTCTCCACGACCACCGAAGAGAAAAAAAAAATTAACAAATAATTATTTTAACAAACATTTTATCTTAACAAATAATTTATATTACATAGCAAATTAATCAATTAATTTAACTTATTTTTTTATTTATTATTTGTTTAATTTTAATTTAATTTGCCGCACATCGGCCACTATTTCAGTAATTTTTAGGAAGTTATGTTGTAAACATTGCATATATTTTCATGTAACCCTACAAAAACAAATAACAAGCATGGAATAGTTATTCCATAACAAGTGACGGAATGAAATACACGCAAAATGCGTAAGAATATCTTATAGCTTTAGAATAACATTTCAACTCTTGTGTTAGAATATTAATTTTCTGTAGTCAAAATTAGTTTTAGAATTGGTAAATTCTATATTGGTCGTGGAGAAATGCATTTACTCCTTCGTAGTTGCTTTGAAAAACATAGATGTCACAAGATTCTTTAAGCATTAATTTTCTTAGCTGTGAACGCTGTTATTAAATGTTAAAACAGTCTATTAAATTTATCCATAACTCACAGCATACAGTCTATTAATTTTGGAGTTGTGAATGCAGCATACCATGAAAGCCCAAATTTTTTACCCATACAAAATCTACTGTTAAAAAGTCAACTGAATAAGTCTAACTTCGTACACTTATGCACTCATTTACGCAATTAAAACTATACAAATTTTGATATATTTGTATTTCATATGAAGATCTTTCTAATATTTTCTCAGGTCCTATATATTTTTTCCTGGAGACCGTTATCAGTTCATGAACAGCTTAACATACGCTGGTTTATATCTTTGCTTTATGATTATTTATTTTTTTTTATTAAAACTTTTTTATCTTATAAACGTGTTCTTGATATATAAACAAAATACTCATTTTTATAAGATTGTTAAATTCATGGAAAAATTATATAAAATCATCGATTTTACAAAACAAGTTTTTGTTAAGAACGTGAAGTCATCTTAATTTAAATATTACGTAAGAGTGCATTATATTTTAAAAAATTTAACGGTAAAACGTCCTTTCATAAATCTAAAGATTGATGGTCCAAATCAATAAATATATGATTTATTGATTTTTTTATTCTTGTGGCATAAAATAACATGATTTTTAAATACATAAAAATAAGCATGTCTGTATGTAACCTTAAAATTCGAGAACGGCTGAACCGATTTTGTAAGGGTTTTCGGTAACGAATCGGTCATTTGTCTGAAAAGATTTTAAGCTATATACATCATTATGGTGTTACCAGGATTCTGCACAACTAAGAGATATCTTATATAATTCAAAGGGTTGTCAAAAAACATTCTAAAAATTGGGTTAAAAATGGAGATATTTTTAAAGTTTTTCAAAATTACATATAAATTAAAATAATTTCCCTCCCTTTTGTCATCAAATCTTATAGTAGATTTAATAATTAATTAATATTTATGTTATATTACTTTGTTTGAGCCGCACTGTATCTAAATATTTCAATCTGCAGGTATATTATATACGCATAATATGACTATCTCGATTAGAGATGGGAATTTCGGCTCAGTTTGCGGAACCGGATCAGTGGAGGTCGTTCAGTTTGTTGAGCCGGTTCATTGATCCGGCTCAGTGATCCAGTTAAGTAAACATGTTCGCTTGTAGGTAGACGTCGCTTAGATCCGGCTCTTTCTTAGACCGGGTCAGTTGTCGGTCGTTCGCTCGTAGGTAGAACGTCGCTTAACCCGGTCAGTTGTCGGTCGTTCGCTTGTAGGTAGACGTCGCTTAGAGCCGGCTCTTTCTTAGACCGGGTCAGTTGTCGGTTGTTCGCTCGTAGGTAGAACGTCGCTTAACCCGGTCAGTTGTCGGTCGTTCGCTCGTAGGTAGAACGTCGCTTAGCCCCGGTTCTTATCTAACATTTTTGAAACAAACAATTCACTTTATGTAGCTACTGTATTTTAAACCAGATGTGTTAAGTTTATGGCGATGTTTATTGCCCTTATAAATCGGACATCTGGGATTTGGGCAATATTTTTAATATTTTTATATAGTATGGTTGTAAGAAAATACAGACTAAGCCTATTAGTTTCAAATAAACTGCCCTACAAATTGATGACAATAAATAATACACTTTATGATAATACTAGAAGTTCAACATGACATCGATCCAGATCCGGATCACTCCGGTCACTGCTCACAATCGCCCGACCACTCGTATCCTTGAAACTTGAAACTATACAGTGAGCCGTGAGACGGCTCATTTCAATTTGGTGAACCGTGTCACTTCGGTCAGTGTACTGAGTCTGCTCAGTGAGCCGGTTCGTTCATGAACGACCCATCTCTAATCTCGATGTGAATATTATAAAATTATATCTTCTAGAAACCCACATTCAGACTGAACTTATCAGTCTTCGTGGTATAACTTCTTTTGCAATAGTTTCGATCGCAATACTCTCGGATCTAAAACAGTATCAAGTCTTTCTTTCTTATTATTATTTTTTAAATATTTCATTTCGTAAATATAATGTACATTTTTTTTTTGATAATAAAGGTATTATTATTAAAGAAGGGGGGGGGGGTTTGTAGTCTCGCCAGTACCTTCCAATAAAATATCAGCTGTGGCCACTACAAGATCGACCGCTATCACAAAGTACTTAAACAAAATAATTTCTAACAAAGAAATTATTTACAATAATCATGGAAAAAATGGCGCAGAAATAAGGAAAAAGAAAAAATATATTAATTTGTATCAAAAAATTTCTCAAATAAAAGTTAGTTATTGATTTATAAAATCTTTTGTTAACTTTTTTTTTTTTTTTTCAAAATATTTCTCAGTTGCGAATATTTTAAAACCAATAAGAAAAATCTTCCATTTCTAGATGACCGATTTTTACCAAAAGTTGATAAACTGATGCTACTGAGGGTGAAAAGCCTAAAAATGAAGTTTCATAAAAATCCGTTAAGCCAAATTTGCCTTACACGTGTCCAAGAACCGTCTGACAGCATACTAAAAATAGTAAAAACATTATGTAGGAACCTCAATTCGTGGACATCCATCGAAATTTAAAAATGCCAAAATCGGTATTATTAAAATCCCCCCTTATATATTTATATGTACCTATGTGGCGGTCGATAAAAACATAACTAGAACTGGGGGAAAAAAGCTGTTCAAAATACAAAATGAAAAATACCGATAACAAACTATTGAAATACTATCTTGTATTATAATATCTGAACATACTTGTCGTCTACTGGGCGTTCTGAGACGGAGACTGGCAACTTTTTTTAACGATCCTTACTTTAGCTAACGATCCATCGAAGAATAATCGCCGCAAAAACAAATAAATAACACTGCACTACTATGACTTACTGTCTGAATTATAAGAGATCTAAATAATATGATTCATATTCCTATAGGGGAAACTTTTTAAGATCGCAGCGCCATATGCGGCAAAGCTGGAACACTCGAAAGTGACATTAAACTGACTCGTGTATTTGTTTACATGGTGAAAATGAACACGAGTTGTATTTTTCCTGTTTTCCGAACTTTTTTTTAATTTAAAGGTAATCTACGATTTACAAGAGATGTAATAATATACTATTCTAAAGAAATTTCAAGGATATTTTTCGTTTTTCATTGTATTTTTAATTCTTTTTGACTGTCTGTCAATATAATAACAAAAATATGGTAAATATATTAGTAAAAATTAATATCTCTGCCTGAAAAAGTAGAAGGGCCTTTTAATATATCAACTGATGATTTAGGCAAATTTCGGGTGGGATAAATGCTTTTTTTCAAAAAACGTAATAAATCATCATACACCATAAAATGCAACGAGCAAACATGCATGCATTGGCTTGGATTTTTGCCCATTTTTAGTTTTTGGGTCCATAAAAACCTACGATCCACTTTCTCTCTGCATATAAACCGGAAAAATTGCGTACAGGACATTAAAATTGTTACGGCGGCTAATCTATAAAAGATATATATAAAAGAATATATGCTATTTTAGTTTATATTTTGTATTTTGATTGGCCACTGTGCTATTAAATAAAGATATATTATTATTATTATATTAGAAAATATCTACTTTTAGGATGTAATATTGTTACAAAACAGTCCGTGTGGGTACATATTCCAGATCAATATATAACGCATAATAAACATTTATGTGTTTTAATTTTTGAAGAAAATTATAACATTTAGTTTGTTGTTAAATATCTGCTGCAGCTAGAGCTTATGGCATGTTACGAAAACGAGTCTGGTTAAACCATGATCTGAGCTTGCAAACTAAACTGAGCGTGTATAAATCTGTCACAATACCTACATTCCTATATGTATCAGAAACATGGACCCCATATTGACGGTATATTCGTCAACTGGAAAAATTCCATCAAAGATACCTATGAACAATTTTGTGTATCAAGTGGCAAGATCATATAGATAATGTACGAGTACTGAACGAAGCTCAAGCGTGTAGTATAGAATCGCTGTTAGTCAGAAATCAATATATATGCATATCAATATATATGCATATACACATATTATTATTAATATTTATTTTGTGATTCTCTTATGGCCGGTTGCTAAAGTAAGAATAATCCCTTGCTCAAGTTAAAATCATTTGTTTTTGTATGTTGTAGCATACAAAAACAAATGATTTTAACTTGAGTTAAGGATAATTCTTACTTTAGCAACCCGCCATAAGTCAGATACGATGTTGGGATTATTATTAAATATCGTCGTATACTCTATAGATGACCGTATAAAAGCATTAACTAATGGGTAAAAAAAAAAAATGATACGATGAAATATTTCAGGACTTCGTACGACTTTAGTAAGAAGTAAAAGAGGCCAACAGAATGCTGAATATCAAGGAAAATATTTTTGGCTTATTCTAATTTTATACCTATACGTTTTTTTTTAAATTGTTTTATAATTAACATTCTATTATTCCTAAAAATGTACTGATAATGGGGTTCTGTAATTCAAATAATTCCGCATGTGCAAATCATTATTTACAATGTTTACACGCGGTATTTTGTTTACTTTACGTGGCAACAATGAAGTAAATTACATCCTGTAATATAAGTTTACGAGCCTTCATATGATACCCGTATTTTAAATTGTAACCTTGCACCATCAGAAGTATTTTGATAACAAAATATTATTCGTAAAGTCTGTTCTACTTAAATTATACTTTTCTCCTAAGCACTACGGATTATAATATGAAACACAATACTTCCTCCAAACTTGTACTAAACCAATACTACCCAACATCTAACACAACTTTTGAAACAACCTATCTCTAATAAGACTTTGACGAATAGATACTTTTCCAGTAGTACCTTAGTAGTAATATACTTTTTTATGCTGTACTGTTTTACTTATTCTGGCATTTTTAATAATTCTGATTGAGATCTGGTCTTGTAAACAAAAACTAAGTAGGGCGCAAGGAAAGTTTTAAGATACGGTTGTAAAAATAAACATAGCAAGTTTATTCTTGCATCATTAAATAGACCACTCACATAATAGATACACTGATAAATACATTTTTAATAAAAGTCTGAGTAATTTTCCTATGTGCGGTTTAAAGATATCTATATGAATGCTAAATTTCAACTCTCAAGGTCTAGTCTTTTAGCTACAATTTCTGTCATATAGACCCATGGTTCTTAATCAGGGTACCGAAGGTATATGAAAGGGGCGCCACGAACTTCGTAGACTGATTACAGATATAATACGAAGAAATAAGTGTAGGCCTTCCTTTTTTTATACCATGTGTTCAAAAAGAAATTACATAAGGGTTGGTATTATTATTATTACATGTGTACTGCAAACCTTAACTGTCAATTAATTAACTGTCATCACTATTGTTGTCATAAGTTTCTATTGAAAATTCATTTAAGCTACAATTATAATACGTTAGTCAATTGTTATATAAAGCTTGCAATAGACATTATTTTATTTTTCCACAGCCAACCCTTATGTAATTATGTATGTATACCGTATGTCCTTTTTCGACTTGCAACATAGAGCTTTCCCATGTTAAATTTTCCACTGCATATTTTATCTCTAATATGAGTTTTAGATAAAAACTTTATTAATACCCAAAAATTATTTGGACTTGATATTATAACTTATAACTGTTTTTATTTTTCACCTGTATGTCTTTTTATTCTTATGTCAAATTGTTAAGTAATTTAGTTTATAGAAATTTATTTTGTTAAAATGTTTGCTTTGCAATGTTCAATTTCAATTTGGAGCAACAAGCCTTAGCTTCCGCTCTGTTATCTATTTGATAATAATAACAATAATAATAATAATAATTAAAAAAAAAAAACTACCAACAATTTTCATGGCAACTGTTATTTACAGATATAAACCCAAAAAATATTGTGTGCCTTTTTTCAAACAAATTGGGATATTTGAATTCTAAATTACAGGCTATTCTAAACGTTTAGGCGAAAATAAATTAAGGTCACAAGAAGGGAACTTGCTTGGGTTATTTCATGTTTGACGTTGGTATGTGAAAATTTAAAATTCCAACAGTGAAACCATAGAAATGAATGACATGTATTAGAAATTGGAATACATTTTCACATATTTTGAAGACAAAAAAGAAATGGAAATTTTTATTAAGAATGACAAAAAAATAAAATGCAATGACAAGAACATTTTATAATGACAATCAATTTAATCTAGAATTTTCAATGTGAGTATGATTTACAAAGATTAAATAAAATGACTAAAAGTCCGAATTAATAGATAAAAATTACTAGATTTCAAAATCTAGTTCCGCCTAAACATTTGGAACAACCTATAGGTACAATGTGTAGGGACTAAAATTTTGAACAATTTTTATTAATAAATTTTTTCTCTAAAACTCATACTAAAGATAGAATATGCATTGGAAAGTTTAACATGAGAATGTTCTATGTTGCAAGTCGAAAAAGGACATACGGTATAAGGGTTCCATAACCTTAAAAAGGTGGAGAACCACTGGTGCACAGGTAAACATATCATTCATTTGCTGCAACAATGACATAACTCAAAAATAACCCTTATTGATTTATTGGTACAGAAGGTATCACTTCGCAGGTAGCACTTTTAATTGGCACAGTGCCATAACTCAATTTGCATAAGTCTCCGCTAAAAACCTAATTGTATTGTCGTTGCACTTGTTTAAACCAAGGATGAAATAACGTTTCAATTCGTTACGTTATTGTATAACGTTATTTATATTTTGTTTTCGATACATAACGTTATAAATAACGTTAACAAAAACTCTGAAATTAATTACCTACATTTGGGTTCTGTTTTGGTGGTAAATATCAAATTATACCTAGTTGTCTTGCGGTTGAAAACTATTTTTAGGAAATATAAAAGTGTCTACGAAAATGGAAACTTACTTGAAATAGCAATATATTTATTCAATACAAATGAAACATTTAAAAAATATTTTTGTTACGTTATTAAAATAAAGTTACAAAATAACTTTTTCTGAATCGTTAAAGATTATTATATCGTTTTAAAAATATCGTTACGTTATTGTATTAGAAATTGTAGTTGAATGGTTATTATAACGTTGTCGGGTATTGTTACGTTATGTTATCCATCCCTGGTTTAAACTATAGTATAAATAATAGTACTTTAAAAACTTTAAATGCGCTCCCTGAAAAATAAAAAATTTTAGGTTTCGACAATTTTGCAGCAAATGAGTGATATAAATGTATTATGGTTTATTGGTTCTACCAACGAAAGCCTAAAAATGGACCCAGCATAATTATTCACATCTAATTAGTAATAAATTTTAAAAAAAAATCCATTGAGAGTATAAATGGAATTTCATTAGGGGAAACTTTTTAAGATCGCGGCGCTATATGCGGCAAAAGCTGGAACATTCGAAAATGACATTAAACTGGTACTTGTGTATTTGATTACATGGTGAAAATAAACACAAGTTGTATTTTTTTTTTCCAAAGCTTTTTTATGCCATTTTTCTTATTTAAAGGTAATTTACGATTTATAAGATATGTTATAATATACTATTCTAAAGAAATTTCAAGGAAAGCTTTAGTTTTTCATTGTATTTTTAATTCTTTTTCACTGTCTGTCAATATTAACAAAAATATGGTAAATATATTAGTAAAAAATAAAAACTCTGCTTGAAGAAGTGGAAGGGCCTTTTAATATATGACTTATGTCGAGTTGCTAACGTAAGAATTTTCTCTAACTCGAGTTAAAATCATTTGTTTTTGTTGTAGCATACAAAAACAAATGATTTTAACTCGAGTTAGGGATAACTCTTACTTTATCAACTGGCCACTAATGATTTAGACAAATTTTGGGTGGGGTAAGTGCCTTTATTTAGTCTTTTCTTGGACGTAAAAAAATACTTTTAAAAGTTGCTCGTTGCATAAAATGCAACGAGCAAACACTCATTAATAGCCTTGGATTTTTGCCCATTTTTAGTATTTGGATCCATAGAGACATTTGTGTATGATAGAGACCTACGATCCACTTTCTCTCTTTCTTTCTATCTATTTTTGCCATGATTCACATAAATAAAACACAAACAACAAAAAAACCCGTATTTCTCCATTGAACAAAACAAAACAATGTCACTTTCGTATCTTCCGAAAATCGCCAAAAGATGTCAGGGCGCTTAGGAAGTTTCCCTAAATGAGTATAACGTCAAATGCTATTAATGCAATGTAAACATTAAACACTTATAAAGACACCTACATCTAATAAGAATTCAATAAACTTATGCAGTACTGATAAAATTTAACAGCTATAAATAATCATCTTATCAGTTAGTAATATGGTAGCTACCTACGTTATCATTAAAACAACGTTAATAATGGCCATAAAATGCTTCAATTATTTTTAATGTGAAGTGAGCAAAATGATATAAAAACAATTTAAATTTTTCATGCAGTTCTAAAAACTATTATCACATACATAAAACAGTATAAATTTTGTAGACTAAATCTATGAAAAAAAAAATTATATATTGCTGCTAATACATGCGTTATTTATGAATATAATCTCTTTCATTAATTTAAGCGGAACTAGAATTTGAAATATAGTAACTTTTAACGATTGAATGAGCCTTTTGATCATTCTGCAGATCTATTCTATATAAAGTCTGTTCTACATTACACTTTTATCCATAGAACTGCGGATTTTTTGTATTGTACTGATGTAAAAAGTATAATGTGAAACACAATACTTGCTTCAAACTTTCAATACTATCCGATATATTACTCAACATTTCAAACTATATTGTGACATACCAATACTTTGACATACCAATTCTTTGCATACCAACTTTACGTTTATTTTTATGCTGTATTATCTGTCTCATTTTGTAATACGTAACTAGATCTGGTTACTTTGGTGACTGTTGTAGTGTAAATAGACTTTTAGGGAAACATGTGAACTTGTAAATCTGGCTTTTAAATTTTTGGTTAAGTTTCATTATATTGAGGTTATATTCACTCAAAAACCACATATGTCAGATACCAAATTGACATGTCAAAATTGTGATTGACATGTCAAAATTGTGATTGACATGTCAAAATTGCGATTGACATATCAAATATTTTGAAAGGTGCCATTTTAGAATTACCACCCTAAGACAATATTATAAATATGCAACATAAAAAATGAAATTTCCCTCTTAGTTACATATTACAAAACGAGACATATTATACTATTTTACTTTTTCTGATATTTTTAGTAATCCTGATTGAGATTTGGTCTTGTAAATAAAAACTATACTGGATTAATGATTACTATAATTAAATATAAACTATCATCTGTCTCATTTTGTAATACGTAACTAACAGGTAAAGTTCATTTTTTATGTTGTATATTGACAATACATTTATAATATTATCATAGTATTGGTTCACATGGATACGCCAAAGTCCGTTTACACCGCAACAGTCACCAAAGTAACCAGATCTAGTTTCGTATTACAAATTGAGACGGATTATAGTATAATTCAACAATATAAGCAATTCACTTTTGTAAGAACAAACCAGGAGTGAATTTTGTTTTCAATAGTTTGCACCTTTGAAGCTGTATGTCATGTTGGTATTAAAAAATGTCACTTTTTTAAAATGTCGATCCATTTGACATATGTCATAATGAAAAATGATATCTTAATTATAGTGATCATAACCTTATCAACCTAAAGTCGGTTTTACAGCATAAGGAATATTTTTAATTGACATTTAAAGTCAGTAACACACCATAAAAGTAACCAAAATAACCAGTTCTAGTGTGTTCTTACAAAAGTGAACAGCTTATATTTATAAATTGGTTATTATAACCTAATTTTTATCTGTCACTTCAAATTATTAAGTTGGCAGTGATAAGTAACAAAAAAAAGAAGGTGTTGAATGCTTATTTCTGTCACTTTTTACTTCAGAAGGTAATTTTAAAAGTTTCAATGATATCAGAAGTTTGACAGTGTAGAAAGAAGTATACTGTAAAACAGTCTTAACTTGTCAACAGTCGCTGTCACTGTCAAGGTCATTTTTATGCATACTGTATTGGCATCTGACACTACTGATAGAGGCGCTACTGCATTCACATCATGGCTGACTTTGGTAGGATATTTTTGACAGGTTCAATGGTAAATCCATGTGATATTTATTGAAACACACGGGAACACACTCTAAAATGGTCTTTAACTGTCTTTCCACTTCTATGAACATATTCCCATGCTTGTCACAAACTCGACTATCCTACAACCGTCAGTTTCTCAAAATCTCACTAGAGGCGCTTCAGTTATTGTCAGTTGACAATACTGTAGGAATTTTCAACAAGACACTGTAAAAACAATTGTCGACAAGCAGAATAGTCCCCTATATAATAAAAGTCCACTTCAATCATTAAAAAGTGAGTTCGTGACCACATAAGTAAATATTCCGTTTAGTTCCGCTTAAACATTTGAAATAGAGTTTAGTTATATTTACATTACTACATAAACATAGCACCGTTAAACTATAATTAATGATGAAATGAAACAGTATTGTTAAATAAAATGTATTTACCATATTATGAAGTACATTGTATTTATGGTTGTTGTTTAAAAAACAATAATGATGAAGTTAAAAATCATGTTCGTTATAAATATGTGAATATTTACCTTTGAATTCAATGTCGATTCCACTGAACTCGAGTTCGACTCCTTGCAAGGCTTCACTAAGCGTTTCATGATAATGGGAAATAGTTTCTTTTGATCCAACACAGAATGGTAATGAAAAATACGCGTAAGTTTCCTGCCTATTATGATAAGGACCTACTGTGTTCATCCATAAAACAACCTCTTCATTATCTTCATACTTAAAACAAATTTAAAAAAAGTTAACGTACCATAAAATTACAAAATTCTCACAAAACTGCAAATGTTAATGCGTTTTCTGTATTTTTTAATACACGAAATAAAATAAAAAAAGCCGGGGATACTTACTATGTGATTATGTTCGTCAGTCCACACCCCCGATAACGCACACAAGCACAGAACTTTTGTCAATAAATACATTTTAAACTACACTAATTGAAATAAGTTACAAAAAATTACTTCTAAACTTCAAAAACATTAAATTTCTAGTTGTGGAATGACGGTTTTAGACGTGATACATATTTGTGTATTACACACACGTAGACAATCAACGTCGTGTCAAACTTTATTTAGTTACAGGAGAACAAAACCAAAATACCCTAGATTCTTATTTAATTTTTATAATTTCATTTTCATCGCCTTAGCTACTGTTTAGTAGCTAAGGAATCAGTTTATTTACGATCTAAAAAGGGAAAAATTTATATTATACTTTTATTTAACAAAAGGAGATCTGTTATTCAGACTAATAAATAAAATTTTGTTTCCATCCCCTATCAGCGACTCTTTTGTTACAAACGTTTTATATAATACTACTAAATAAAAAAAATAAATAGTAATAATCATTTTGTTATAAATTTTTGAGGTTTAATTTGTATTAAAAATTAGTCACATTGATCACAAAAATTGTTTAAATATTCCCACTTTGACGTAGATGCCCTCTATCATTCTAAAGTGCGAACTGTTTTCCTAACCTCACTTTTCAATCTTTTGATTATCTTGAAAATTCCTGCCCTTCCTTTTATGGTAATTGGTCCATGACACATTTGAGGCATGAGATAATTTTTGTTTAATATAAAGAATACAACAATAACATACAAAATGCAGGTATTTAGAAAGTAAAAATACAGATCTTTCATAAACAAAAGAATGTATAAATCTTTTGTTCTATATTAATAATTAATTTTTATATGCATATTTGTAATTTAGAACCCAAACGATGACACAGAATGGAATGACATTCTTCGGGCCAAAGGAATACTTCCACCAAAAAAAGAGAAAGAGATATCGGAAGATGAAATCGTAAATATGATTGAAACAACAATATCAGAAAGACAACAACGTAAGTAAAATAAGTTTACCTTAAACCCTAGATTTAATGGACTAATAGGGGGTGTCTGTTAAATTCAAAACCCCCATTTTCACCAACTGGGAACACATTCGTAAGCCAGAAAATAAAGTTTCACTTAGTATAGTAATGTGTATTTATGGGCAGTAGTTAATATAAATACATAATATATATAGTTCATAACACACAGCCGGCATCATTTTGTCTTTTTATTACACAGTGCATAAATGTGTGCCCAAAATTTAAACAAGTTGTACATCCAGTGTGGATTTTTTTCCCCCTTAATATCAAATGGTTTTCCTACAGGACTGTCATATGATTGAATTATGAGTTTTTTTTTTTCTAGTTTATTAAATAAGAAAATTAAATTGGCTGGCACTGTACTCTGGCCTCTTAAAGAACATACCTGAAATAAAATGATTACCACAAACAATATGTATACATAATTTAGTTTCATATCTCCTCTTTTAAATGTTTTGAGCCATTACAGGCATTTTTTAATTTACAAATTATTTAAATTTACCTTATACTTATGTTTTTATATAGCTGTAAATCGATAAAAAGACACAGCATCTTTACTCGAACGACGTCCAAAACCTCCAGCTGCACAAAAACTTGCCGATTTTTATGTTTTAATAACTAATGCCATAAACATCAATGTACTACTTGTCCTATACCCACCATTTTTAAATGCCCATTTGGCAGTTGTGACCATATACAGGGTGTTAGGTAAATGTCCGGCACAATTTAAAAGAGCGCATGGTGACGTAGAATGTAATCGATTTTTCCTTTGCCAATTTTCTCTAAAATGTGAATTTCGCCCAAAAATAAACAAACAAAAAGATGCCCCAAATTTTGAAAACCACTGACTTTTTTTAATTTTTCATACAGTGAATATCTTTTATCCTGCAATATAGGATTATCAATAGGCAATACTGATTATCGTTACTATGGTAATTGAAATCTGACAGCAATGTAAAATTGCGTTTCTTTTAATTTGCAACGTAGGCGATTTAACATTGCTGTCAAAATAATTTGTCGTTACTAGGGAAACCATGCATAATAATAATTTCAATGTTGCAGGATAGAAGAAATTCACTGTATTAATCCAGAAGTTGTGTAGTTGCCATAGAGAAAACAATATTTTAATTGTAGTTCAATAATAAAATATCAAATTTTCTCCATGGCAACTACACAACAACTGGATTAATATGAAAAATAAAAAAGTCAGTGGTATTCAAAATTTGGGGCATCTTTTTGTTTGTTTATTTTTGGACGAAATTCACATTTTAGAGAAAATTGGTAAAGGAAAAATCTATTGCATTGTACGTCACCATGCTACCTTTAAAATTATGCCGGACATTTACCTAACACCCGTATATATGTATAAACAAGTTTATACATATAAAACTTGTTTATATATACATATATGGTTGTGACATTACACTAAAATGATCTATACCAGGGCTTCTTAAAGTGGTGGGCCGTGGCTTTCACACAAGGGGGCCGCGAATGTAACGCTTGTTAATTGTTTTATTATTTAAAAAGGATAAGTAGCTTTAACTTTAATATTACAAAATTTTTATTCTTATAGATTATTGTATGATCTGAGCGTAAAAAAATATTTGTATAAATGTTACGGGCTATCCTAGCCGAAACACAGCGCTTTAAAATCTAGTTAGACGATAACCTACCTTCGTACGGAAAACTTATTCTAAGCTTATAAAAGGATACAGTATGGGGTAATTTTGTGCAAAACCAACTGAATAGGTCCTGTCAACCCACTTAGAGGACAGCATTTATGACAACAAGCACCGCATCTGCTTCCGAATGCAAAAACATACTAGAGATGTCACTTAATTTGAGGTTAATTGTTTTTGACATTTCTATTTAACCTGTTTTGGGATATATACGTCGTGGAAACCTGGAAAGTACAACAGTTAGCGTGCGGAATATGTTTGAATGATACACCTACCTTATATAAAAAAAAAAAAAAAGAACAAGAAATTATAATCCTCAATAGTAAATAAATTTCTGGGAATATTTGGTCGTAATAACGTAACTAGACGTATTTCTGCACTGACATGCGCGAGTGGTAAACCCGGTAGAGGGGTGAGGAAAAAAAGGTTATAAAACAGATGGGAAGCCGCGTTTTGGCGCTCTCTTAAACTTACGAACAGTGGTGTTATCAGAAAAATTTGACCAGAAAGAAAAACTAACGGCACGTGCAGTGAAACTTCCATGTATAAGCCTAGAGGAAATTGAAGGCAACACGGAATTCGTTTTTGCGGAGACTGCTTGGCGTTATACTGTCTTCGTAGGGAAGACACGGAGATATCCGGATGAGAATTTTCTTTTCTGATCAAAAGTTCGGAGTTTAAGAAAACCATTTAAGCCACCGACCACGAGGTAAGGTATCACCTTTCTTTTATTTCCGCACGCGAAACTGTTGTATGGTCTCCAGTTTCACTAATTGTATTTTTAACTGTTATTCATACAGTGGCGGTACGATAGAGGCAAAAAATTTGCACAGTTGTGCCTATTTGAGAGTATATATCGGCTGGAGGAATAATTTCTGAAGTTATCCGAGTATTCAACCGGTCGCAAAGGAATAAGCACCTTGTAGCGGAACCTTAAAACTACATCACCGTCCAGAGAGTACATAACCTACTTATTGTATCTAGCCGTGGAAACAGGGAGATTGTTTTTGTCTGCAACTCAGATGAGTACTAATTTATGATATTTGTTTGATGATTTGTAACAAAAATATCTTTATGAGTGTGGCGTATCGGACCTCCAGGTTGTGTTGAGGCGTAATACGTCCCCGTATAGATGTTTTTGGATACACACTGATAATTTTGGCCATTTTTATGAATGTGTATGTATTGTACTTGTATTTTGAGTTGAGTGAGCACATAGTGCCACCCCTATTGTGAAGCATATATTTTCTACGTCCTAAGGCCCTAAGCTACAATAAGTTGGACGCGCTGAATCGTGTTGGGGCGCGTAGTTAGTCAGAGCAGTCTCGCTCAGGGTTGAATTAGTTTATTTAATTGTAGATTCAGTCTGTCCGTAAGTCAACATTTTTTTTATCCCCTTGATAACTCGAGGTTGTGAATTAGTTCTCAAACACATGGGTTTAACCCCTCTCTGTGAATATTCCCTGGCCGGGTATTCGTGTTAACTGCTTTTTCACGTTATCAAGGGTCGGTCTTTGTATTTGATTTGGGTGGATTAACGTTAGCTTCAGTCGGGCAGAACCTCAGCCACAAGCATTTCTTTTTTTTTATTATCATCATCGGCCAGGCCTCACCTAATTTTTCTGTAATTTAGTGTTTGTTTAAAGTTATATTTCCGTAGAGCCGTGTGGGGTTGGGTGGTACGTTAACTTTTTTTTTCATCTCGTTAGAGATTTTTTTGTGTTAACGTACTACGGGTTTTCAAGGGATTTGAGAGGATTTTGAGAGTCAGTCTCTTGGCCTCCTTGGATATTTTATCACCGCGACTTCGAGGCCACTAGACTGGCTGGGTTTTCATTAAAGTTAAGGCGAGCTAGAAGTATAGTAAAAATTTAAATCGGGTTTTGAACAAGCGCTGGCTTTCCGATTCTAAAATTCTTCCGGATTTTTCCTAACGGTATTGCCAACCGGAATACCGTTACCATTTTTCAACGTAATTAATCACTGTGGTATAATATTCCTGTGCAAAACTTCACGCAGCCCTAGGGCAGTTGTAGCATAAGTAATCCAATCACATGTTACTGGGTATTTATACCGCATCACAAGTAATTCAGTTGTTAGTTTAAATTGTAATTAATTACCGGTTAAAGATTCAGTTGTTTAATTTCCTTTGGCCACTCGTGAGTACTTAGTTTCTAAAATTTTGGATTTAACTTAGATATTTTGCTCGTAGATTAAATAATTTATTTTTTTGTATTAACTTTGTCGTACTCCGAGCTAAAAAGGGAATATTTAACTAGTCATTGATCTTGTAATTATTAATATTTTGGTTATAAAATTTTGCTTATTGAGTATTCGCTGTGCGAATAATAATATTTATTTTGTTTATAGATTTTGCGTATTGAGTATTCATTTAGTGAATAATTTATTTTGTTTATAGATTTTGCGTATTGAGTATTCATTTAGTGAATAATTTACTTTGTTTATAGATTTTGCGAATTGAATATTCGTTTAACGAATATTAGTTATTCTGTTATTACCATTTGTTAGTTACTGATTTTTTTGTTAATAAATTTAGTTATTGAGAATTTTGGTGTTTCTATTACGAGAACTCTATTCCTTCCCCTGGGGTTTTATTTTTCTTCCAGAATTTAGGGCAATAGAAGCGAAGTGACTGGCGCCGTATAAATTTTAGGCCGCACATCGACATTGATAATTACAGGACCACCCTGCATAGTCAAATCTACCTCTAGACTGGGCTGGCGGCCTTCTACCTTGCCCTGGACAGCTGATAGCCACTGGAGTCACTTCACAGTGGTTACGGAATTCATATTTTTCCCCATTTAGGTTTTTAGCGGCCGATCAGAGAGCTGAGCGGACGCTGGCGTATGCCAACTATATAACGCTGGAGTCTGGCCGTAATATACGTTATATATTTCTGGCGCCCAACGTGGGGCTCGACGGAAAAGAAGACCGTTGCTTGCTAAAAAGAATTTTACACTACGATTGGGTTAATAAAATTGTGTTATACTTATTTCAAACTTAATCCCTGTGCCCCTAGACCCATTCCTTAAGAGTTCTCATAATAAGAAATTTAGTTAGATTATTTTTTTTTGTGATATTGTGTTGGATTACTTTTGCTATACTGTGTTGTATTGTTGTGTTTTAACACATACTCGATATTGGATGACCTATTGTACGTATTGGTCGCATTTTGGCGATTTAGTCTCTAACGGATTAAAGAGCAAACAAGTTACTGTTTTTGAGTTGTTTATAACGTTGAGTAGAGGACTCTAAGGTACCTCCCGGTGAAAATTGGTGTTGCATTGTTGGCAACAGTTGTATTGAAATTGTAATTGCAGCAATTGTTTGTTGAATTATATTTGGAGACGGACCGGCGTTGGTTCGGCCGTCCATTGGTTTTACGTCTGTAGAGACGTTAGTGTTGGTAAGCCGGTTTAGGGCAAGCCATTGAAAAATTCACACGGGATTCGCTTAGCGGAAATTTAGTTTCCTCATATTTACGGTATTACGTTTATACCGAGCTGGTTAAGCCAGGATATCACTCGACGGTTAGAGTATTGAAGAAAGACAGTAGACTTGGAGTTGTGCAATAGTAAGTCCCAGTATAGGGAAGTAGTAGAACGTAACCAAGGATCGTGTTTGTGTTGGAAGCTGTATTTGCATCATGTCGTTGCCTACTAAATTTCGGGTTGAACACCTAGCACCAGCGGAATTAGAATATGAAACCGCGGTCTACGGACTACAGGACAGCGACGGCGAGGACGCTCATTTACGACGGGAATTGCTGCAAAACATGATGTCGCTCGTGAAATCAGGAACGTCTTTTCGACTTCCTAAGTACCCTTTCACCTTCGAAACGGATCAAACTGGCGTGGAAAATACCCTTCGGGAACTTACAACGGTAATTGAAGCATTCTCAGGAGACCGGAGGACTCGTGATTTCCAAAGGATCTCGAGTCGCGTTGCACATTGTGGTACGCGAATCGGCCGTATGGCCGCATTATCAGCGGAAAACAAGTCGATACAGTCGCGGTTATTAGTACGTCTCGTAACCATCTGGACGACGATAAATCGCAAGACGCGCGCGCGAAGAATTACCTCAACTCCTAAGAGAACGATTATCGGGGACCTCGATGCCTCTAGGGCCGACCTCAGTCCATCAGAGGAGAGCTCGCTCGAGACCGAAGAGGAAGAAACCCCACCAGTTAAGCCGTGGCGAACCAAGAGTATCCCGCCAGCTCAATGGAACTTAAAGTTCAGCGGAGATCAAAAGGAGATGTCGTTGAGTGCATTCCTAGAGCGCGTGGAAGAATTGCGCAGCGCACGGAACGTATCGAGACAACAACTATTCGCCTCAGCATTGGATCTGTTCACTGGCAAGGCATTGATATGGTACCGAGCACAACGCCAGAACTTCTTAGATTGGCACGACCTCGTACATCAATTACGTACCGTCTTCGTACCAATCGATTACGACGACCAGCTGTACGATGAGATCCGCGCCCGCCGGCAAGGAGTCGACGAGTCAATTGACATCTATTTAGCGATCATGGAGTCGTTGTTCAAAAGATTGAGCACACCTTTGCCTGAGATAAGTAAGTTGAAGATCGTTGTCCGCAACCTTCACGCCCGATACAAAGATGGGATGTTTCTGTTGGACGAAGTGGAATCTGTACGTCGCCTCCTGGAAGTATGCCGCCGTATAGAACGAGCACACACCAACTGGCAGCCAGTTAGCATCACGACCCCGAGGAATCGGACGCCGTTAGAACCGGATTTGGCCTATGTGGCCGGGAGTTCCCGAGGAACACAACACCCGCAATCAGCGGAGTTACAAGAAATACGACCACAAGGCCGGATTCTCACGTGTTTTAACTGCCAAGAACCGGGACATCGAGCGGCAGCGTGCCCACAACGCCCAATCAGGAAGTGCTATACGTGTCATACTCCAGGCGTAACGAAGTACACATGTCCTAGATGCAATCCAAGAGGGTCCAGTGGCCCGAAGCAGAATCCGGGAAAAGAACAGCGTGGCGGATAAACGATCGGTCTCCGTCCGACGCAACCTCTATAAACCCGATTTTGGATTACATAATAGCTAACGCCCGGAGCGACGAGCGACCTTATCTAGAAATTGAGATCTTAGGTTACAGAATTTTAGGATTGTTAGACAGCGGAGCAACCCGAACCGTTCTTGGGAAACGCGGTTGGGCTTTATTGCAGAATGCTGGTTTCCATTTAGATAAAACGAAACATATTTCCTCATGTACGGTCGCCAGTGGGCACCGTCTGGAAATAGCTGGTGTTGTCCAGTTACCATGTACGATAGAAGGACACACCGCATGGATAGAAGCCATAGTGGTGCCTGAGATGGCACACACCTTAATATTGGGGGTTGATTTCTTCCGGCAGTTTGGAATTGTGCCAGACCTGCGCAGCGGCAGATGGCATTTTAGCCGATTAGAAGATACGGCCAGGATAGACCTGAGCGCCCTGGAAATGCCCGAAATGAGGATGAACGAGGATCAACGTGGAAGAATTGATGAACTGGTTTCTAAACACTTCAATAGTATGAAGAAAGGTATAGGCTGTACGGACCAAATAGAACATCAGATCAGCTTGCTGGATCCGCACCAACCGCCGATTAAACAACGCTACTATCCGGTCTCTCCGGCGATACAGCGAGAAATTGACAGGCAAGTCACCGAGATGGCAGAAGAAGGCGTTATCGAACGATCAAATTCGGATTGGTCGTCGCCGGTGCTGATGGTGAAGAAAAAGGATCAATCTTGGCGCTTCTGCGTCGACTTCCGCAAGGTAAACGCTGTCACTAGGCGCGATGCCTACCCACTACCTTACATCACGAGCATCTTAGACAGATTGAAGAACGCGAGGTACATCTCCAGCCTGGACATAAAGTCAGCGTATTGGAACATCCCGTTAACTGAGAGTTCAAAGAAGTATACCGCATTCACAGTGCCCGGAAGGGGTTTATGGCAGTTTAAGAGGTTAGCGTTCGGACTACACAGTGCTCCCGCCACGTTTCAGAAATTAATAGATACCGTATTAGGACCCGAGTTAGAACCGCACGTGTTCAAATATCTCGACGACATCATCATAATCGCGGATAACTTTGAGAAACACCTGGAAATTTTAGGAGAAGTATTGAAAAGATTGCTAGACGCTGGTTTCACGCTGAACAAAGACAAATGTGCGTTTGTAGTACCAGAACTGAAGTACCTAGGCTACGTGGTGAACCAAGGTGGACTGGCCGTCGACCCGGATAAGGTCTCGGCCATGCTGAAAATCCCACAACCCACCACCGCAGTCGAAGTACGCAGAATGCTGGGCGTTGCTGGTTGGTACAAACGTTTCATACCTACATATTCAGACATTTGTGCGCCACTCAATCGGCTAACCCGAAAGGGCATCCGATTTCAATGGGACGACGCATGTAAGCAATCGTGGAACCGCATCAAACAACACCTGATCACCGCTCCGATCCTATGCTGTCCGGACTTTTCACTACCATTCATAATACAGACCGACGCCTCTGGATACGGACTTGGTGCCGTGCTCTCGCAAAACACCCCTGAAGGCGAGAAGGTAGTATGCTACCTCAGCAAATCGCTTACGCGATTAGAACGGGCGTACACCACCACGGAGAGGGAGTGTCTGGCTGTGTTATGGGCAGTAGAGAAATTACGTCCGTACATCGAAGGATCGCACTTTACAGTGATCACGGATCATCACAGCTTGTGCTGGCTTCATAACCTAAAGGATCCGTGTGGACGACTAGCGAGATGGGCTCTGAGACTACAACAATTCGACTTTAAAATTATCCACCGTAAGGGGAGAGATCACCATGTACCCGACGCCTTGAGCCGAGGAGTACCAGTACTCGACAGTGTTACTGCCGACGTCAACACCGAAGGACAACCCCCTTGTGCGTGGTACACAAAGATGTGTCGGAAAGTCGAAGAAAACCCTCGCAAGTTTCCGGCATGGCGCCTGGAAGAAGGTAAATTGTACCACTACTACCGGCATCCTAATCCCGGCCTGTTAACCGAAGCGGAGAATTGGAAACGCGTGATTCCTCGTCCGGAGCGTAAAGAGATACTTCAACGGATGCATGACGCACCGACCTCAGGACACTTAGGCGTTTATAAAACGTATTGTCGACTAATACAACATTATTATTGGCCGTTCATGAGAGCGGACGTAGTCCGCTATATACATCGCTGTACCACTTGTTTGGAAAGTAAAGTAGAGAGAAAACCGCCAGTCGGATTGATGATGCCGCGGCGAGTCGTAGAGCGCCCATGGCAGCAGATAAGCGTGGATATCGTAGGTCCGATGACCAGATCAACCTCTGGGTATCAATATATCTTCACAGTGATAGATGTGTTTAGTAAGTTCGTGTTGACTTTCCCTATGCGGAAGGCCACCGCGCCCAGCATTGTTAAACTGCTAGAGAATGGAGTGTTTCTGCTGTTTGGAAGCCCCGAGTCAATATTATTGGACAACGGAACGCAATTCCGAAGTAAGGAGTTCCGTCGTTTGGCTGCGACGTATAACGTGCGCCTCCGATACAACGCTAACTATCATGCGCAAGCGAATGTGGTCGAACGAGTACACTCGACGTTGAAGCAAGGAATACGATCCTACCTCGACCAAGACCAGCGGAAGTGGGAAGATAACCTGCAGAAGGTATCTTGTGCGATACGAACGTCCGTCCATGAAAGCACTAGAATGACACCGTATTTTGTCAACTTTGGAAGGGAGATTGGATTTCCAGAAGAATGTGTGGACAGGGTTCCAGAGGAAATGGAGACACCCAGTAATAAGGAAGAACGTCAGAAGGTATTTCGGGAGATATACACCCAGGTGCGGGAACGCCTGAAAAGGTCTTCAGAAAATAGTAAACGGCGTTATGATTTGAGACGTCGAGACATCCAGTACGCGATAGGCGACCGTGTGTGGAGACGGAATTACATACTCTCCAATGCGGCGAAACATGTTAGCGCTGCTTTGGCACCGAAGTACGTCGGACCATTTTGGATAAAAAGAAAATTGTCACCATGGACTTATGAACTTAATAGAGAGGATGGAAAATCCTGTGGCGTATGGCACGCCAAGGATCTAAGGGGCCATCCAGAAGACACGGAGTCAGAGTGACTCCGTCTCTTTTAAGCAAAGGGGGAGTTGTTACGGGCTATCCTAGCCGAAACACAGCGCTTTAAAATCTAGTTAGACGATAACCTACCTTCGTACGGAAAACTTATTCTAAGCTTATAAAAGGATACAGTATGGGGTAATTTTGTGCAAAACCAACTGAATAGGTCCTGTCAACCCACTTAGAGGACAGCATTTATGACAACAAGCACCGCATCTGCTTCCGAATGCAAAAACATACTAGAGATGTCACTTGATTTTGAGGTTAATTGTTTTTGACATTTCTATTTAACCTGTTTTGGGATATATACGCCGTGGAAACCTGGAAAGTACAACAGTTAGCGTGCGGAATATGTTTGAATGATACACCTACCTTATATAAAAAAAAAAAAAGAACAAGAAATTATAATCCTCAATAGTAAATAAATTTCTGGGAATATTTGGTCGTAATAGCGCAACTAGACATATGTCTGCACTGACGATGCGCGCGTGGTAAGCCCGGTAGGGGGGTAAAGAAAAGGTTATAAAACAGATGGGAAGCCGCTTTTTGGGCTCTCTTAAACTTTCGAACAGTGGTGTTATCAGAAAAATTTGATCAGAAAGAAAAACTAACGGCACGTGCAGTGAAACTTCCATGTATAAGCCTAGAGGAAATTGAAGGCAACACGGAATTCGTTTTTGCGGAGACTGCTTGGCGTTATACTGTCTTCGTAGGGAAGACACGGAGATATCCGGATGAGAATTTTCTTTTCTGATCAAAAGTTCGGAGTTTAAGAAAACCATTTAAGCCACCGACCACGAGGTAAGGTATCACCTTTCTTTTATTTCCGCACGCGAAACTGTTGTATGGTCTCCAGTTTCACTAATTGTATTTTTAACTGTTATTCATACAGTGGCGGTACGATAGAGACAAAAAATTTGCACAGTTGTGCCTATTTGAGGGTATATATCGGCTGGAGGAATAATTTCTGAAGTTATCCGAGTATTCAACCGGTCGCAAAGGAATAAGCATCTTGTAGCGGAACCTTGAAACTACATCACCGTCCAGAGAGTACATAACCTACTTATTGTATCTAGCCGTGGAAACAGGGAGATTGTTTTTGTCTGCAACTCAGATGAGTACTAATTTATGATATTTGTTTGATGATTTGTAACAAAAATATCTTTATGAGTGTGGCGTATCGGACCTCCGGGTTGTGTTGAGGCGTAATACGTCCCCGTATAGATGTTTTTGGATACACACTGATAATTTTGGCCATTTTTATGAATGTGTATGTATTGTACTTGTATTTCGAGTTGAGTGAGCACATGGTGCCACCCCTATTGTGAAGCATATATTTTCTACGTCCTAAGGCCCTAAGCTACAATAAGTTGGACGCGCTGAATCGTGTTGGGGCGCGTAGTTAGTCAGAGCAGTCTCGCTCAGGGTTGAATTAGTTTATTTAATTGTAGATTCAGTCTGTCCGTAAGTCAACATTTTTTTTATCCCCTTGATAACTCGAGGTTGTGAATTAGTTCTCAAACACATGGGTTTAACCCCTCTTTGTGAATATTCCCTGGCCGGGTATTCGTGTTAACTGCTTTTTCACGTTATCAAGGGTCGGTCTTTGTATTTGATTTGGGTGGATTAACGTTAGCTTCAGTCGGGCAGAACCTCAGCCACAAGCATTTCTTTTTTTTATTATCATCATCGGCCAGGCCTCACCTAATTTTTCAGTAATTTAGTTGTTTGTTTAAAGTTATATTTCCGTAGAGCCGTGTGGGGTTGGGTGGTACGTTAACTTTTTTTTTGTCATCTCGTTAGAGATTTTTTTTGTGTTAACGTACTACGGGTTTTCAAGGGATTTGAGAGGATTTTGAGAGTCAGTCTCTTGGCCTCCTTGGATATTTTATCACCGCGACTTCGAGGCCACTAGACTGGCTGGGTTTTCATTAAAGTTAAGGCGAGCTAGAAGTATAGTAAAAATTTAAATCGGGTTTTGAACAAGCGCTGGCTTTCCGATTCTAAAATTCTTCCGGATTTTTCCTAACGGTATTGCCAACCGGAATACCGTTACCATTTTTCAACGTAATTAATCACTGTGGTATAATATTCCTGTGCAAAACTTCACGCAGCCCTAGGGCAGTTGTAGCATAAGTAATCCAATCACATGTTACTGGGTATTTATACCGCATCACAAGTAATTCAGTTGTTAGTTTAAATTGTAATTAATTACCGGTTAAGGATTCAGTTGTTTAATTTCCTTTGGCCACTCGTGAGTACTTAGTTTCTAAAATTTTGGATTTAACTTAGATATTTTGCTCGTAGATTAAATAATTTATTTTTTTGTATTAACTTTGTCGTACTCCGAGCTAAAAAGGGAATGTTTAACTAGTCATTGATCTTGTAATTATTAATATTTTGGTTATAAAATTTTGCTTATTGAGTATTCGCTGTGCGAATAATAATATTTATTTTGTTTATAGATTTTGCGTATTGAGTATTCATTTAGTGAATAATTTATTTTGTTTATAGATTTTGCGTATTGAGTATTCATTTAGTGAATAATTTACTTTGTTTATAGATTTTGCGAATTGAATATTCGTTTAACGAATATTAGTTATTCTGTTATTACCATTTGTTAGTTACTGATTTTTTTGTTAATAAATTTAGTTATTGAGAATTTTGGTGTTTCTATTACGAGAACTCTATTCCTTCCCCTGGGGTTTTATTTTTCTTCCAGAATTTAGGGCAATAGAAGCGAAGTGACTGGCGCCGTATAAATTTTAGGCCGCACATCGACATTGATAATTACAGGACCACCCTGCATAGTCAAATCTACCTCTAGACTGGGCTGGCGGCCTTCTACCTTGCCCTGGACAGCTGATAGCCACTGGAGTCACTTCACAGTGGTTACGGAATTCATATTTTTCCCCATTTAGGTTTTTAGCGGCCGATCAGAGAGCTGAGCGGACGCTGGCGTATGCCAACTATATAACGCTGGAGTCTGGCCGTAATATACGTTATATAAATGATACAAAAAAATACTTTTTTTAACCAACATTGGTTCCAAAAAATAAATTTAGGGGGCCGTGGGTTATGGATTTGAGATGCAGGGGAGCCGCGACATCAAAAAATTTAAGAAGCACTGATCTATACTATTAAGAATGGCACAAAAAATCAAATTGAAATGAAAATTAAAAAAAAAAATTAAATCAGTTTCCAATGAACATTTATGAATACGAGCATTAAGCCGCATTCAGAGCTCTTTAATTAACACGTTGTAGACTGTTCGTTGTTACGCTGTAAGTTATGATTCTATGCATTGTTTTAACGTTCTATGTACCATTCACAGCAAGTTAGAAATTAATGTGTTATGAAATAGTACGACATCTGTATGTCTCTCAACCAACTACATGGCTTCGTAAAATGTTTTCTATGTATTATCGTTTTTATAATTTTGTTATCTTAGTTTTTAACCAGGGCTTCGAACCGGACCTGAGCCGAAAACTAAAAAAAAACCGTTATTTTTGTTGGAACGGAAATCGGAGCTGAACCGAAAAAAAAATATCGGTTTATTTCAGTTCATATAATGCTTATGGGAGTGAATATAAAATACATTTTATTTAAGATTATTTTTTAAACTGATGAGCAGAAAAACATCGTATTTTTTTAAACTGATAAGTTAAAAAAAAATGGGGGGGGGGTGAACGCCCAGAACCCCACTCCTGGCAGCGATCTTGGTATGCTTATTACAAAATAAAATGTTCTTTTAAATTATACTAGAAAATAAATTTCTAAAACAAGTAAAAGCATTTAAAAATTTATCACTCGGAACTGAACCGAAAACCGAAAAAAACCGTTATTTTTGCCGAAATGAAAACCGGAACCGGACCGATATTTATTTTTTTAATTGAACTGGAACAAAAACCTAAACGAAAAAAATAACGTTTCGAAACCCTGATTTTAACTAACAATCGGACCAATTCTGTAACTCAGTTACTATGATCATAGTAACTAAATTTGTCACTATGAGCAAGGTCAGTTACTATCATGAATGAAAGTCATTATACTTTTATAATATTTTATCTTGTAGTAACGTTACTACACAGTAACTTTTTACAGAATTGATCTGTGAACCTAACCTAATTACCTAAATTGATCATATTTACTATCCGTCTTTGTAATTTTGAGCAAGATTTGTTTATGATGACATTATGTTAGGTTATGTAAAGGCATATGATAACTACGGTGTCACTGATAGACTGAGATAGCCAATGTGTTTATATGTCTGCCTCATTAAAACATCTCACTAGCTATAAGTTCAGAAAATTATCCACAATCCACAACGAATAACGTATTAAATTTTGAGATCTGAACGGTTTCACGTCTTACTATAGACAAGCTAAGTGTATAAGCTATTGATTTAAGAGATCTGAATGCGGCTTTACTGTATGATAAAATTCATCAATTACTCTGTCCCAAAAAGGCAGCGTGCGAAATGCCAGGCGTATAATTGGTTGTTCCCAGGCCACTTTTAAACTGCCGAAGTGATAGTGCCTTCCCTGGTTTAAACCTTACCTTTGGCGTCTCACCCCCATGTCCTAGTGCTTTTGCTGAGCAGTGTAAATCAGGCTATATTTATTACTCTCTGCCTTTTGAGATAGATCATAACTGATTTTAATTTTAGATGAGAAAAAAATGGAAAATATGGATTTGGATGAGCTGGATGAACTTGAAGACTCGGAGGACGAAGCTGTAATTTTAGAATATAGAAGAAAGCGTATTGCTGAAATGCGTTCAATGGTTGAAAAATCAAAATTTGGAATTGTTAAAGAAATATCTGGACAAGATTATATTAATGAGGTTAACAAAGCAGGTGAAGATATTTGGGTTGTACTGCATTTGTACAAACAAGGGTAAGTAAAACAACTTGTATTAAGAATTAGTAACGACTTTTTCTTTCCATCAGACTTATTTATTACTAGCAATATAACCTCTGCTTCATTACTGGAAAAATCAGTTGTAGTTAAGCTTACACCAGGGTATCAGAATAGGTTCGAGTCTGACTTGGTGCGAATTGTTTTAGGAATGTCCAAGCATATTTTTTAATTTTCATGTACCATTTTAATATGTACTTTTTTATACAAATAATTTACAAGTTACTTGGCGATAACCCGTATAACTGTTTCGCTATACTAACTTGCCACATACAGTTGTCCATGTGAGTAGCAATCATCGGTCAACAGGGCCGGCGCGATTGGTGAGGCGGCAAGGCGATCGCCTCAGGCGCCAAAAATATTTTTTTTTAGTAAGCCAAAATAGTCGTGATTATCAAATCAGTCATCATTTGACTGATGTTATTTTTGCGTCGTAATGCTCCTCTTTTTTTTATAATTTCCATTCTTCTTCTTCTTTTACCTAAATAAAAGCTCGTTTGGAAAATATTGTGTGTATTTATTAAATTATCCACGTTTAAAAACCGTCAGGTTTAACTGACGGACCCTGTATAATAATATAGGATTGATGAAAAAAGGGGGAGGTTTTTACGAGACAAGATAGTGGCTTGAGGGGAGATGGGTCAGAAAATGGGTGTGGAAAAAAGGGGGGGGGGATAAAATCAAAAGGCGAAATTTTTCTATCTTGCCTCAGGCGCCAAAAATGATCGGCCCGGCCCTGTCGCTCAAGTCGACGCCGGCCACCTAAAGCGTTTGAGTTTCTGCCTTGTAAATATAATTGATCTCTCCATGATTATTCTTGATATATAGGGTGCCCGATTTTCGAGCCTAACCATTGGGATCTCGTGAACTGTAAGAGATACGAAGCCGGTTAAATCGGGGCAAAGTTGCCGCATTAGTTGGCCACTTTAATGATGTATTTGGTTTTCCGGAAAAGTGCACTGATTTTGGTCGATTTACTTTTGGGCTTATAACTTTTTTGTGTCAATACATACAAGTTTCTAATTTGCACGTTCTACAAGCACTTTTTTACGAAGTACCACAGCCGTCCTCAAAATTTTTAAAGCTCGTATCATTTTCGAAGGTAACCAGACAACTGGGACCGTAAGACAATTTAGTCCGTTCACAATTGGGGCTTTTCACAACTGGGGCCATTAACAACCGGGGCGATGGACAATTCGGGCCGTACACAATTGGGGCTTTTCACAATTGGGACTATTAGCAATTCGGGCCATTAACAAAACGGTTCGTTCACAATTGGGGCTTTTGACAACTGGGGCCATAACTATAAGAGCTAGAGTCTTCTTTTGTTTAAAATAAAAAATAATTATTTTACGAGTTGGATTTAAGTAAATTTGCGTGTTCCTTTGAAAAATATTTTAATGGTTTGATTAAGTATATTTTGGTGCTAATTAGAATGAATAAAAAAAAATTATTTTAAGGGTTGGCTCAAGTAAATTTTCGTGTTCATTTGATTAAAAAGAAATTATATTTTAAGGGTTAGATTAAGTAAAATTTAGTGCTCTTTTGACTATATAAATAAAAAATGTATTTTAAGGGTTGGCTTAAGTAAATTTAAGTGTTTTTTTAAATAAATAAATAAAAAATGTATTTAATTTTAGAAGTAAATGTTTTGTAACTAAATTTAATTAATATGAGTCAACTACGAGAAAATCAGTTATTTTTTGTTTGACTATTTGATATTCCTAGTTTTTTTTATGTATGATATTTTATAGTATTTTTTTGTACATAGGTATTTTATGTATCTCGTTTATATAAAACGGGCAACATTTTTTAGATAAACATAATAAAAATTAAAAATTGATAATACCTATCATGTCTCTAATGTGACTAAATTTTTAAATACATAATCTTCATAATATTTGCTGCTTTGAGAAGCCAACCGTTAAAAAACATTTTTTATTTATATAGTCAAAAGAGCACCCAATTTTACTTAATATAAATCTTACAATACAATTTCTTTTAATCAAATGATCACGAAAATTTTCTTAAGCCAACCCTTAAAATACAGTTTTTTTATTTATTCTAATTCCCACCAAATTGTACTTAATCAAACCATTAAAATATTTTTTTTCAAAAGAACACGCAATCAATACAATGTTCCGTAACTGCACACCTAACTACCACGGTCGCGGTTGCGGTAAAGTCGTGGTAAGTTGTGGTTACCCAGTGGTTACCTGAAAACGCGTTTTAGTTACGGAACGGTAGCACACCTCAGTTGATAAAACAGACAACTGAACTGTCATTTTATGGACGTTATAGGTTATAGATATTCTCTTACAAACTTATTAATAAAAATATTTGTTTTATTAGTACTTGTTTACAATGGCACATTATATAAGAACATATATGATTTTTCCCGATATTTTTTTTCACGACATCGATCAATATTACTAAAAATCAGTTACTTACACTCATTCTTACTCTTTTAATTATAGACTATAGTAAAATAATATTATAATTTACTACTTGCACTACAAAGAAACAATTAATTCCCTCTACTTAACTCTCGCCTTATTGTAATTGTTTGAAATTCCCGCCTTTTGTAGTTTACATTAGATCTGAAGTTTGTAGTGGGAGGAAATAACTACACAAACCGCGATATTTCTACGGTTAGTTTGGTTACAAAAAAGTAACCAAAATTTTCAGTAACCGCGTTCCGAAACCTAACAATTTTCCTGAAAAGGTTAATGTCGTACACTTTCGGAACGGAAAACTTCAACCGCGGTTACTTTCGTCGAGTAATGGAACATTGTATTAATTTATGCCAACTTGTAAAATAATTATTTTTTATTTTAAACAAAAGAAGACTCTAGCTCTTATAGTTATGGCCCCAGTTGTGAACGGCCCGATTTGTTAATGGCCCGAATTGCTAATAGTCCCAATTGTGAAAAGCCCCAATTGTGTACGGCGCGAATTTTCCATCGCTCCAGTTGTTAATGGCCACAGTTGTGAAAAGCCCCAATTGTGAACGGCCCGAATTGTCTTACGGCTCCAGTTGTCATGTAACCATTTTCGAGAAATTCATACAAACTTTCAATTTTCATATGGGGGCTCAAAGTTCTCTTTAAATGCATTAAATCGAGATTTTTTAATAAATAAAAATAATAAATTAAAATGAAAATTAACTGAGAAATTAGAAAATTATCGGTTTTATTCATTCCGATCAAGTGTACTTTAAAAATAAAATCAAAATTTTATTTATTTTTTTCTGAACTTATCTCCGTTAGATTATTTCTTTATTAATGAAAAATCATAATTACTAAACAATTCCTGCCGATATTAATAAGCTGCACGGAAGCAAAGTCAATACTCTAACACAGTGGTCTTCAATCTTTTTACATCTGCGGAGCCCTACAGTTTAAATGCCAAGGAACTTTTTTTGGAATCCCAAGGCAAAAAGCCACAATAAGCTTTTCAATTGCAAGGTCAAACGTTTTAAAATAATAATTTAGATGTTTGTTATTCAATTTAGTCTTGATCAAAATTGATATTTTATAGTTGACTATATTTCTATATTTTTTAAATGTAGGTATACCATTTTACTTTTTAAATAATGCAATACCTACCTAATATAATTTTTAATGTAATAAAAATGTAATCGAATAATTAGCGATATGCAGTTTTGTATCTTATTTATTTATTATAAACATTTATTAGCAATAATTATAAACATAAAATCCAATAATACAGTACAAAGTATATAATTAAATGGTAGGTGATATAAGAATTAAATAATAATCACTACTCAACAAATTTGAACATGTTGTCGAGTAAAATCAGCTGTTTTGGAATAAATATGACCTACTGATGACGAAAAGGCTGATTAAGAAATTTGTAGCACCTTTAGATTTAAAGTTATTCAATTTATAAAATTTACCAAAATCATTGTATCCAAACAGAAAAAAAAACAATAAAACCATTTAATTAAAGTTGCGTAACCCCTGAAAATGGTCCACGGAACCCCAGGGTACCGCGGAACACAGATTGAATACCACATAAAATAATGAGAAGGAATGCCAGACGAGCAATATCGAATTTAAGGAAAAGAACAGAGCTCGGTTTGGAAGTTGAAGGTGAAACATTCGAGCATTTATTGTAATGCTATACATACATTTTGTTTTAAAACCAATCATTTTCTAATTTCACAGTTAATTTTCATTTTAATTTAGGTGTGTTTTATATCATTGGAAAGAGAAAAAAATCTAGATTTAATGCATTTAAAGACGACTTTGAGCCCCATATGAAAATTGAAAGTGATACGAGCTATAAAAATTTTGAGGACGGCTGTGAATTATTCCTAAAAAAGTACCTGTAGAACGTGCAAATTAGAAACTTGTATGAATTGAAACAAAAAAGTTATAAGCCAAAAAGTAAATTGACCAAAATTAGTTTTTTGCTTGTATCTAGTGACCTGTGCAATTTTCCGGAAAATCAAATACATAATTAAAGTGGCCAACTAATGCGGCAACTTTGCCTCAATTTAACCTTTGTATCTCTTATGGTTCACGTGATTTCACCTAACCATTGGGGTTAGGCTCGAAAACGGGCACCCTGTATAAATCGTAGGTATATAGTCAAAGGACTTTCTTTTTTAGTTAATAAATACTCTTGCCATTGAAGAATTTTTTCTTCATACATGTTTAGGGGTTACTACGATATCAATAGCAAACTGAACGGTATAATTTTCGTCGAAAATGAAAAGATATAAATACTTATTGCTCGCGTATACATTTTCGGTATATCTTATATAGTTTAGTCGCCGTAATAATTTTAGTGTTCTCCGACTTATTTCAAAATATTTCTTAATAATTCAGAATCTTGGTGTCATACCGTGACGATATTTGTATAGATTAAAATCTTTCCAGACTAATAACCAAAACATTAAGTCTGTTCTACACAGGGCCGGCCAGACAAAAGCGCCCCGGGCAAATATTTGAATTGCGCCCCTTAATGAATGATAGGAATATTTTTAATATATTATTTTTGGGGTTTTAAGCCCATTTTTGAAAATATATTATAAAAAAAAAATATATATATTATAAAGGAAGAATCATCAACTAAAAAAAAGACAACTGAATGTGCATTAATAATTTATTTATTAAATTGAAAAAACAACTACGTTAAATAATAATTTATACAGATTACATATTACCTACAAGCGAAATTTTTGACTATTTCGGTGATATCTAATTTCGATGCGATATCATTTTCGTTAGATAATATCGCTAGGTTATTTAATCTCTCATTGCTCATTGTAGAGCGTAAATAGTTTTTTTTTTTTTTTTCAATTTTAACTTACTAAAACTTCTCTCACCACTAGCAACAGTAACTGGTATCGTTAACATTATTCTTAATGAAATCCAAATATTAGGAAGCACATTTAGTAATTTATTGGATTTTATAAAATTTAGAACATTTAAAGGTTCATGAATGTCTTTAGGCAAAAGAGCTGATGCAGATTTCAACTCATCAAAAATTCTGCTCCATTCACGTCACAATCGCTGTATTTTTAATTTCAGATGCAGATCTTTGCATAAATTAATCAAATCCTCATCGACTGGTAATTTATTGAAATTATACAAAAAAAAAAAAAACAAAAAAACATGTTTGGTGAAACTCATTTAATTGTTGAAAACGTTCCTGAAGAGTTGTTATGGCATTATTTAAAATTACATTAAATACATTATTTTTGAAGTTTTCTACTGGACTTGTTATAATATCATCTTCACACTCGTAAGTGAAAAATCGCTTTTTACGGCGCAATCTTATTTCGCAAAAGCGCGAAAAAAAAAAAAAATATATACATAATATAAAATTCAATATCCTTAATTTTGCGCTCCATATTTCGCGGCGCCCGGATCGCCCGTGCCTCGGGCCGGCCCTGGATCTACATTATATTTTTCTACGTAGTACTACAGATTTTTGCGTAGTATTAATGTAAAAAGTATAATGTGAAACACAATACTTCCTTCAAACTTTCAATACTAGCCGACATACTACCCAACTTTTCAAACTAGATTCAGTCAGACTTTTGTTTGACGTACCAATTTGTCAGGCATACCAATTTTACGTTTATTTTTATGTTGTATTGTTTTATTCTTTCTGACATTTTTAGTAATTCTATAATTTAGTAATAAATACTATACTAGCTAATGGTTACTATATAAACTAGCATAATTCAACGATATTTATAAATTGGTCACTTTAAATTGTTAAGTTGGCAGTGAGAAATAACAAAAGACAGAATGTGTTGACTGCCTATTTCTGTTGCTTTTTACTTCAGAAGTTAGTTTTAAATCTTTGAATAGCGTTAAAAGTTTGAAAGTGTAGTGAGAAGTATAATGTTAACAGCCTTGAGTGATAACCGTATTAAAATCGGTCCAGCCGCTTTTGAGTTTTAGATAGCGCGCACTATGAACTTTTTGTCGTCTAATAGTTTAGTCAGCTGAGTGAGATCTATTGCAGCATGCGGGGATACGCACATTACTAAGAAAACAGTTTACTCATGTTTCCAGTTGAGTCCTGTCACAAACCAGAATATAACGGTCAGCCGACACACCGAGTATATACGATTTAAACATCTCTGTTCGCCCTAGACTACTAGATTTCGTCTGCACCCTTTTTTTACACATTTTCTTTCTTTATGTTAGCTCCATACGCTCGTCCGAGCGGCTCGGACGAAGCGGTCGGCGAACGATGGCGACACCAGTGCAGCGTCCACATACTCCCCAAGACTCGCGATACTCTCAGTCATTGTTCAGACATATAGCACGATGGGAGACGTAGAACTTGCAGCTGCAACAGCTTTTAAAATTTAAACTTGACTGATGCGGACCCCATGCATCATTCACTTTCTTCCAATCTTTATGGTCTCTGTTTTTTGGATCCCATATAACAGGCTCGGCTTGGTAACAGTCCAAAAATTTCAAGACCATATCGTTCGCCCACTCACTCATTGTACTTATTCAAATTAATAACAGGAATAAAAAAAGAACTGTTCAATTACAGCGCGAGACATGTTTCTGCCAAGAGTTCTACTGTATACGGTATTAACAACGACGAGCGTGTAGACTGAGCATTTTCGTCGCTCGGGTCAGCCGCTCGCGTTCTGCATTCGTATCCTTTGATAAAAACCGACATAGTACGTTGGAGCGGTGGCGCAACATAGCGAAACAGGACAACGAGGCGAACGAAGCCTCTACACGGTCGGATTCGTGCTGTTTCGCGGCGACTCGGTCAATGTGTGGAGCTGGCATCACATGGACGCACTTTCTGAATTTTGTGCCTTGGTAGCTTATCGAAGGTCCAAACAATTTTTCTCAATAATAATTGTTTATTTATTTAGCTAATTTAGAAGATTTTTTATCTAATTTCAATGATGCGAATAACTTATACCTTTTTTGTGAACGGTCAACAAAATGGAGGAATATTTGAAAATAGACTTAAGTAATTTTTGTAAATATTTATGACTAGGAGAAAAGCTCGTTATTCGACGGGTTAAAGGTAATCACCAATTTAAAAAGAAACTCCCGGTACAATATTAAAGCAGTGGTGGCGTTTATTGATGTTTATAGATTTCTTACTAAATATAATAGATTGTCAAATAAGTGCTTGATTAGGCAAAGGAAATAAACTGATTAAAAAAAAAAAAGAAACTATAAACATCTGTAAAAGAATTATAAAGGGCAGCGAATATTTAAGCCATTTTCGTCACTGATTACAGAAACAGAAAATAGTATGGAGCAACTGCTCATATTAAACAGCAACTTAGGTTATTCATATTTAATAATTAGTGGAAAAATTTTATAATGATAATTAAAAAAAAAAAAATAATAATAATAAGTTGTGATAATTTGTTGGCACATACACCACAAAACTTCTTTAAAAACTACTTTTTTTGTAAAAAATGATTCAGACTGCTATAGGTGTTACCCATTAGTACTCCTATTGGTTATGCCATTCACCTTAACATCCGTCGCACGGCGTACCCGTGAAAAGGCTACGTAGCACTGCCCATGGCTGAACACTGCATTGGGCCGGTAAACTCCCACTTTGTCCAGGGTGTGACCTTGCGATTTATTAATCGTGATGGAAAATGCCAGTTTGACTGGAAATTATCTTCGGTATAAGATGAAGGGCAAGTCTGGACAATGAAAGCTGGATTTCCTTGGAAAGATCCAGTTAAAACGGTGGCAGTATTTTAAACAATTTTGTCACCACCAGGCGTGTGACATTACTTAGTATTTATTTTTTTTTTATTTTGAAGTTTCATAATTATTACCCGTACTTTTGTGAGGTGACATCCCTGAGGGGGTAAGACTATTAAAAAATTCTATTGGATACTTTTCTGTTCCTGAGGCGTCCTAACAGTCGATTGAATCGATGCTAAGATATGTTGCAGATGTGTATTTTATGCTACTTTGAACTACAGCTGTTCCGAGAGTATGAGGCACTACATCAAGGCATTGCCGAAAGTTTCCACCAAGTAGAATTACTTTTCTTTCAAATGGCTGATCATTTTTCATTATGCTCTTTAAAGAGTCGATCCACTGCGTTTAGTGTGTGGCTTGGATCCATGGTTGTTTAATCCCAAATGAAGAGTTTTGCTTCTCTGAGAGAAGCATTCTTATGTTGGATGTAGAGGTCTCCACCAGCGGGGCTGGCAGCTCGAACTTTTTTTTAATTTTTTTTTTTAATTTACAATCTACTTCATTGCGAGTATTAAGTAAATAAGTTGAAAGTAGTCGGCATGTAAGGGACACATCCAGTGACGTTTTCCCTTATATATCCCTGTCTTCAGTGTTGCGGTAGGTCGTTTGGCCAAAGTCTCTTTAACCTTCTGTTGCAAAGCCATTTATTAAATTTCCCAGAAGTTCATTTTCATGTCTAATGAGTCGATCATGGTATTTGTTGGCAACTGTATGAATTTCTTCCGTGATGAAACGGATTTAGAGGTCTTCATGGATCATTTTATTTGAGACATACCAAGGTGCATTCACTAAAGCTCGAAGCGTGACATGGACAGATTGATTTACTTTAGTTCTCCATTTATTGTACCAATCGTTTATAAGATTTAAATGACTTTGAAGAATTGTAGAAGCTTTAAAAAGAAAGTAATAATTGCTGGATACGAGATTTTTTAGTTTATAAAGCAGACCTGTATGTCACACTTTATCAAATGCTGGCGAAACGTCAAGAAATACGGCAGCACAATATTTTTTCTCTTCAAGGCTCTTGGCTATTTGATTTACTATTCTATGGGCTTGCTGAATCGTTGATAAATTTTTACGAAATCCAAACTGATGATTGGGTAGAAGTGCGGTCATATCGAAATCTTCCTGAAGTCGTTCAAGCAATAGTTTTTCAAAGATCTTACTTGCTATAGGTATACCAGGCTTTTGGATCATTATTATTTCAGCATATTTCCATATAATAGGGAAATATGATATACTTAACATTCGGTTGCATATAATGGTTAAAAGGATAACTGCTTTCCGATGTAAGTTTTTTAGGATTTGACCTGTTATTAGATCATACCCTGGTGCTTTACTTGAATTTAATTTATTCAGTTCTTTTTTTACTTCTGATTGAGAAAACAGTTTGATAGGCAATGACATTTGACAAGGTATATTGAGAAATTAATCAATTTCATTGTCTATATATCCTGGCACGGCTTCTATGGGTTTGAAAAATTTTGATAGATGCGCAGCAAAAATACCTGCCATTTCTTTATTCGATTTTGCCCAGTCTCCATTTTGTTTCCGCAATGGAGGTACACGGGTTTGTGGCCTTTTAAGTTTTATAGTTGCCTTCCACAAAGTATAATCGTTCGCAGGCAAATTATTGATATATTCTTCAAACGTTGAGTTTTGAGAATCCTTTAGTGACGTATTTAGTTGCCGGTTTAGTCTATTGTAATGATGTTGATCTATGGGATTACTTGTTCTCTGCCATACTCTTCTAACAGTTTAACTGGGAGTGATATGAGACTTCTCAATTATTCCATGGTTTCCATGGATATGACTTACTAGAAGTTTCTCGAATATTCCACGGAATTCCACCATAGGCGTCCCATGAGGGAAATCAAGACATTTTCGTCACAATATATATAAAAGAGTTGCTTAAAATAAAAAAATAAAACAATTATTTTCTGTTCTACTTGAGATTGAAAATGTACATAACAAAAACCGTACGAAGTACGGGTAAATCAGCTAATCTATCTATCTTCTTCTATATATATAAAAGGCAGTGTCCTGACTGACTGACTGACTGACTGACTGACTCACTCATCACCGCCCAGCCCGAACCCCTGGGCCTAGAAACTTGAAATTCGGAGAGTATATTCCCTTTATGACGTAAGCACCCACTAAGAAGGGATTTTTCGAAATTCCTCTCCTAAGGGATGAAAAGGGGTGAAATGTGATTTCATGAATTCCTTAATATCTCTTAGGGCCGATGGGATATCGACTTAATTTTTGCTTACAAGTATTACCCATACAAATGCCGAAAAACCAATTTCGGGATTTTGCCCTAATCAACCCCTAAAGGGGTGAACCTACAATCGGGGTGGATTATACATCCCGTTGTATTTCCTGTGTTCGTTTAGTTGCAAGATTACTTTTTGGCACATAGGTGTCTTTTTAAAATATCTCGAAATGGTATTGACAGTTTTTTGAAATTTCACCCCTAAAGGGTGAAAAGGGGTGAATTGTGATTTTAAGGATTCTTTAATATCTCTTAGGACCAATAAGATATCGACTTGCTTTTTGCTTACAAAGATTACCCATACAAATACCGAATCACCAATTTCAGGATTTTGTCCTTATCAACCCCTAAAGGGGTGGATCTACAATCGGGGTGAATTATACATCCCGTCGTAATTCCTGTGTTCGTTTAGTTGCAACATTACTTTTTGGCACATAGGTGTCTTCTTAAAATATCTCGAAATGGGTTTGACAGTTTTTTAAAATTCCACCCCTAAGGGTTGAAAAGGGGTGAATTGTGATTTCAAGGATTCCTTAATATCTCTTAGAACCAATAAGATATCGACTTGCTTTTTGCTTACAAAGATTACCCATATAAATACCGAAAAACTTATTTTAGGTTTTTGTCCTAATCAACTCCTAAAGGGATGCATCTACAATCGGGGTGAATTATACATCCCGTCGTATTTCCTGTGTTCATTAGTTGCAGCATTACTTTTTGGCACATAGGTGTATTTTTAAAATATGTCGAAATGGGTTAGACAGTTTTTTTAAATTTCACCCCTAAGGGTTGAAAAGGGGTGAATTGTGATTTCAAGGATTTATTTATTTATTTATTTATTTGGAGGAACAAAAACGGGACGAACCCAGTGAATTGTTCACATAATTACATAGTATTAGAAATTAGTTAAACATCAGTATTCATACATGAAATAATTTTGAAATATAATTACGATTTATAATCAGTATAAATTAAAATAGAACAAAAGAAAAAATAAAGTAAATTAAAATAGAAAATAGTTACACAAAATACAAAAATTAACAAATTAAATTAAATTAGATATACAAAGATAGCGAAATTTGGCCTTTGTGCAATTGAAGATGTCGATATCCCTGAATGTTTGATTATATGTTGATACGAGCCTATTAATTGGTGAGTTATTATGCGAGTTAGTATTGCATTTTGTCTGGCTGAACAACAATGGGTTTCTTGTATTGTACGTGGGTATGTGATATCCTAGCAAATTCAATAATTCGCTAGATGTGGATTCCTTAATATCTCTTAGGACCAATAAGATATGGACTTACTGTTTGCTTGCAAAGATTACCCATACAATTACCGAAAAACTTATTTCAGGAATTTGTCCTAATCAACCCCTAAAGGGGTGGATCTACAATCGGGGTGAGTTATACTTTCCGTCGTATTTCCTGTGTTCATTTAGTTGCAACATTACTTTTTAGCACATAGGTGTCTTTTTAAAATATCTCGAAAAGATTTTGATAGTTTTTTTAAATTTCACCCCTAAAGAGTGAAAAGGGGTGAATTGTGATTTCAAGGATTCCTTAAATCTCTTGGGGCCAATAAGATATTGCCTTGATTTTTGCTGACAAAGATTACCCATACAAATACCGAAAAATATATTTCAGGATTTTGTCCTAATCAACCCCTAAAGGATGGATCTACAATCGGGGTGAATTATACATCCCGTCGTATTCCCTGTGTTTATTGAGATATAAGGTTTCTTTTTGGCACATAGGCGTCTTTTTAAAATATCTCGAAATGGTTTTGACAACTTTTTTAAATTTAACCCCTAAAGGGCGAAAAGGGGTGAATTGTGATTTCAAGGATTCCTTAATATCTCTTAGGACCAATAAGATATCGACTTGCTTTTATCGATTTCAAGGATTATTTAATATTTATTAACAATAAGACATCGACTTGGTTTTTGCTGTCCTAATCAACCCCTTAAGGGGTGGATCTGCAATCGGGGTGAATTATACATCCCGCCGTATTTCCTGTGTTCGTTTAGTTGCAACATTACTTTTTGGCACATAGGTATCTTTTTAAAATATCTCGAAATAGTTTTGACATTTTTTTAAAATTACCCCCTAAAGGGTGAAAAGGAATGAATTGTGATTTCAAGGATTCCTTAATATCTCTTAGGACCAATAAGATATCGACTTGCTTTTTGCTTACGAAGATTACCCATACAAATACCGCAAAACTTATTTCAGGATTTGGCCCTAATCAACCCCTAAAGGGATGGATCTACAATCAATGTGAATTATACATCCCGTCGTATTTCCTCTGTTCGTTTAGTTGCAAGATTAATTTTTGGCACAAAGATCTCTTTTTAAAATATCTCGAAATAGTATTGACAGTTTTTTTAAATTTCACCCCTAAAGGGTGAAAAGGGGTGAATTGTGATTTCAAGAATTCCTTAATATCTTCTAGGACCAATAATATATCGACTTGCTTTTTGCTTACAAATATTACCCATACAAATATGGAAAAATATATTTCAGGATTTTGTCCTAATCAGCCCCTAAATGGTGGATCTACAATTGGGGTGAATTATACATCCCGTCGAATTCCCTGTGTTTGTTGAGTTATAAGGTTTCTTTTTGGCACATAGGCGTATTTTTAAAATATCTCGAAATGGTTTTGACATTTTTTTAAAATTTAACCCCTAAAGGGTAAAAAACATTTTTTAGGACCAATAAGATATCGACTTGGTTTTTGCTTACAAAAACTACTCGAGCAAATACCGAAAAACCAATTTTTGGATTTTGTCCTAATCAACCCCTTAAGGGGTGGATCTATAATCGGGATGAATTATACATCCCGTCGTATTTCCTGTGTTCGTTTAGTTGCAACATTACTTTTTGGCACATAGGTTTTTTTTTTTTAATATCTCGAAATGATTTCGACATTTTTTTTTTAATTTCACCACTTAAGGGTGAAAAGGGGTGAAATTTGATTTCAGTAATTCCTTAATTCTTTTAGGACCAATAAGATATCGACTTGGTGTTTGCTTACAAAAATTATCCATACAAATGCCGAAAAACTTATTTCAGGATTTCGTCCTAATCAACCCCTAAAGGGGTGATTCTACAAACGGGGTAGATTATACATCGCGTCGTATTTCCTGTGTCTTTTTAAAATGCCTCGAAATGGTTTTAACAGTTTTTTACCTTTAACAAAGAGGGAATTGTGATTTCAAGGACGCCTTAATATCTTCTAGGATCAATAAGATATAGACTTGGTTTTTGCTTATAAAGATTATCCATACAAATGCCGAAAAATGTATTTCAGGATCTTAATCAACCCCTAAAGGGGTGAATCTACATTCGGGGTGAATTATAGAACCCTTTGTATTTCCAGCGGTTGTTGAGTTATAACATTTCATTTTGGCATATATGTTTTCACAGTTTGACAGTTTTCTTTCACTCCTAAAGGGTAAATTAGTATTTTTTTGTTAAAAATAAAAAATTCGGAGAGTACATTTTTCAGTATGAAGTAAGAACCCACTAAGAAAGGATTTTTTCAAGTTCGATCCCTGTCTGGTGAAAAGGAGTAAAATGTTTTTTCACGGGTTCCTCAATATCTCTTAGGACAAATGAGATATCGACTAGATTTTTTGTTACAAAGGTTACCCATACACAAGTTTAAAAACAAACTGCAGATTTTATGCCAATGAGACCATCAATATACCGTAGCGAAGCACGGGTTTTCAGTTAGTATATATATAAAAGGCAATGTCCTGACTGCCTCACTCATCGCCGCCCAGCCCAAACCCTTGGATCTAGAAACTTGAAATTTGGAGAGTATATTCCCTCCATGACGTAAGCACCCACTAAGAAGGGATTTTTCGAAATTCAACCCCTAAGGGGTGAACTGTGATTTCACGGATTCCTTAATATCTTTTAGGGCCGATGGCATATCGACTTAGTTTTTGCTTACAATGATTACCCATATAAAATCCTGTCGTATTTCCTGTGTTCGTTTAGTTGCAACATTACTTTTTGGCACATAGATGTCTTTTTAAAATATCTCGAAATGGTATTGACAGTTTTTTTAAATTTCACCCCTTAAGGATGAAAAGGGGGAATTGTGATTTCAAGGATGCCTTAATATCTCTTAGGATCAATAAAATATAGACTTGGGTTTTGTTTATAAAGATTACCCATACAAATGCCGAAAAATGTATTTCAGGATTATATCCTAATCAACCCCTAAAGGGGTGAATCTACATTCGGGGTGAATTATAGAACCCTTCATATTTCCAGTGTTTGCTGAGTTATAACATTCCTTTTTGGCATATATGTGTTTTGAAAGTTTTCTTAAATTTCACTCCTAAAGGGTATATTAGTATTTTTTTTTTGTTAGAAATAAGAAATTCGGAGAGTGCATTTCTCAGTATGACGTAAGGACCCACTAAGAAAGGATTTTTCCCCTTCGACCCCTATGTGGTGAAAAGGAGGACAATGTTTTTTCACGGATTCCTCAATACCTCTTAGGACAGATGAGATATCACTAGGTTTTTGCTTACAAAAGTAACCCATACACAAGTTTAAAAACAAACGTCGGATTTTACGCCAATGAGACCATCAATATACCGTAGCGAAGCACGGGTTTCCAGCTAGTAATAAATAAAACTGAAGGAAAGAAAAATTAATTAATTCTAATTATAGCACCTTCAGTTAAACATAATACATTATGTAATAAGTATCAGATCAGTTGAACTGTTAAAATTTTGCAATGGAAGTTGTGAACTGTTTGTTAATTAGTATTTTTTTCTTTTTAGAATTCCACTTTGTGCATTATTAAACCAACATATAAATGTACTCGCCTCAAAATTTCCAACAACGAAATTCTTAAAAGCTGTATCTACAACTTGTATTCCAAATTTTCCTGATAAAAATTTACCGAGCATATTCGTATACTATGAAGGAAATATCAAAAAACAGCTTATCGGACCACATGAAGTTAGAGGACCAAACGTAACACTAGACGGTAAGTTTTATTAAGAGCTGGTGGCATAGCAAGGGGTGACAAACATTGGTAACCAAAATCTTTGCGATTTCTATGTAATTTTTAGTCCAGTAACCTAGTACATCATAAGTTGCATCAAGTAGGGGTAGTTAGTTTAATTTTTTTTTTTTCTTGTAAGGGATGTGCCTGAGATGCAAAATCCAAAACACTTTTGAATATCTCAAAAACTGCTAAATTGATGGAAGTCACTAAGTTTTTTCAAATTTTGAAAAGCTGTATCTTGGAAACTATTAGGGCTACCAACCCCATTCTGGTGTCAAATTGTAGCAAATTTAATCTAGTTTAAAAATTCATAGAATGGTGTTTGTCGAAAACGTGCTCCTTTATGGTCAAAATGGGAAGAAACCGAAAAAAGTGCGAAAATTTAGCAGTTTTTAAGATATTCAAAAGTGTTCCGGAGGGCTGCCGAGGTCGAAAACTCATCTTTTGCTATGCTACTGCTAAGTACTAAATAATTTAGCATTGAAATTGATTATTTTAAGAACTCGAGTATTTACTGGGGCAGATTGGTGCAGTAAAAACCAATATTAAAGAAGATCCAAGACCGATGATTAAAGATAAACTATTATCTGATTTAAATGATACTAATGATTGGTAATTTGCAAATAAAAATTATTTATTATAATCCTGTTTTATTTTCCTTTCCATAACTTACAGTTAACAAAACGAAAGAACAGAAAGTATTGGATGAGGCATAAATGAGGAGGTAAGATTTATTGTCACAATAATGCATTTTAAGATAGTTGCAAAAAATATTGTTCTATAATCCAGTTCACAATAAGTTGGGAACATAATTTTTCGATTCACTCATTTTTAAGGTCCCAAACGTTTAATTTAAACATGCCATTAAAATTTTAATGAAAAATCCATTATTTAAATCTGGACAAAACACTTAGCGAAAATCTGTTTTGAATGAATGTTTATTAAAAATAATATGTTTACAGTATTTTATTTATTTTAAAATGTTCTGAGGAGATTATTTATCATTTTTTAAACATACAAATCACATCTTTAATTTTCCAAACATCACATATAACTTCTTGAGGAAATTCTTCAGATGGAAGTTCGTGGTTGGTTCAATTCTTTGAATCATTTTATAAGTTCATGAAAAAATAAAATGGGCTTTTTTAATTTTTACACGTTTTAGATTAATTCATGGCTGGTTGCTATAAAACGAGTTAAGAAGATTACTTAATGATTTTATTTCATACATTTAACAAAGAAGAAGACATTCATAGAGTACGATCAGGATAACTTCATGCCAGGGCATCATAAAATACGTCATCAATGCTGCGCAAGAAAACGGCTGATTACATAGACGTACATAAGGGTTTCTGCCTTGTCAATTGTTGTGAATACCAAACAAACAAAATCATGTATTTGAAATTAATTTTTGTTCTTGTTTTAGTACACGGCATACCTGAAAACGTACGAGAAATAAATAATAATATATTTTTGTGTATAAATGTATCAATTTCACCCTGTAAATGCAAATTATATATAAAGCCCGTATGTAACAGTTTTTAAATATTGTAATTGAATTAAAAGTGAAAAAAAGGAAATGGATGTGGATATATAGGTCATAATATAAAAAGAGAATAAAATAAGATCACTACATAAACATTTTATTGAAACCCGCAACCCAGAAAATGAGCAGTCGTAGCATAACAATCTACTAATTTAAAAAAATTAAGTATAGTGTAACAAATTAAGCCAACAAAGAAGTGAAATCTTGGAATAAAATTAAAACACTTCCCCAGAATAGGGTTGGTTGGAGCCCTCTGTACCTACCCATGCAGCATAACGAACATTATATATGTAACAGTTTATACATTGATAAAATCCATTTTAATAATTTTCTGTATATAATCTGAGACATTTATAATCATTTTTCATAAATTTAGCGACATTGTTTATGATTTCTCTTGCTTGGCTCCGAATTGGCATACCTTGGAAGCCCAATCTTTTTTTTTTTGGCGTCATTTTCACAAATAACAATAATAATAACACACAAATATAACAAAAAAAAAAAAACAAACAACAAAATTTAACAAAGAAAATAAACAACAAAATTTAAAAAAGAAAACAAAAACGGAATTAAGCAATCAAAATCGAAATGTACGCGTAGTCAAGAACAGATCAAGTAAGTGACGCCACTGAAATGTATCAAACCAACTGTTGGTAATGTCATGGACGAAATTTGGTTTCTGCGCAACCCAGTCGGTAATATAGACCTGGCATGAAGTTATCGTGAACGTACTCTACCATATCTTAATTATAATTTTTGTGTGAAATAATTTCCACACTCTGGAATAAAACATAGTGAAAAATTTCTGGTTTAAATGACTCATACCTGGCGAATTTACAGATTACACTTCGGATTAAAATGATAAATTTGTTGTTATACTGTGTTCAAAATGCAGAAATAGTAATAACACCACGTGAAAGATAAAAGTCGCTACCCTTCTGGTCGTTTCGTTGCGAGACCGTCAAAGCAGCCAGTGAACGACGGGAGCTCAACGAAATTATCACGTGAACAGTGCGTGATGAATATCTTTGCATTTTGAACAGAGTATAGAGAAATGGAGGGACTGCAAGTGAATATTTGTAACGTAATGTTTTGTAATATGTATGGTAATGGCACCATAATTGATTGAGCAGTTCGAAATTGGTTTGTGAAATTTTGTTATGGAAACGTTATTGAAGGATGAACAGACTGCTCATTTGATTTTTATGATGATGCTTTAAAATTATTGGTGGTGAGGTTAACAAAGTATATGCCACCAAACGAACAAGTAGCATAGTGCAATCAGCCATTCAGTCAATAAATCACACCATTGGAAGATTTCAAGTAAATGAAAATATTCTATATGAAAATATTAAAACTATAAAAAGGTATTTAGACAATAACATCAACAGAATCAGAGCCGGCCTTAGCAAGTCTGGCGCCCCGGGTGAGATATTTTTGCCGCCCTCATAAAAAAATAATAATTAAGAAGGTCTTCACCTCCCAGATCCAAGAGAAGAGCAAAAAAAAGATAATGTCACTTTTAAAATACAAGTGATGACCTGACCGTCCGCCGCCCTTCCTGGCCTGGCGCCCCAGGGTGGTCGTCAGACCGCGCGCCCACCCTAGGGCCGCTACTGAACAGAATGAGATTCAATATGAGTCATGTTGAATTTCTAGCCAAATTGGATGAACAATTCTCAACTTTAATTCTAATAATGGACCAGTACCAGCTCGAGATTTACACATTGGTTGACATAATTTTGAATGCTCAAAAGAGTATCGTCCATCTATTCCTTATCACTCCAACGAGTGTTATCACACATCTCCGGTCTATCATTCCATCCCTACCCGCAGGATTGTCATTTCCTGTTGCTCTAAAGGAGGAATATGCATATCAGTTGCTCAGGATCGTAAAATTAAATATATGTTACACCAAGGGAAAGATTATCTGCGTTATTTCCGTACCACTCCAACAATCAGAAGAATTTACACTTTTCTCTCTTATTCCAATGCTGTATCCATAAATACCTCGCAGTTTATATATATCGATCGATCTTTTGATATTTTAGCACTCGATAGTACACATCAAAAATTCATCCCGATGAAAGGCCCTCTACTGACGACCTGCAATGTTATCACCAAGAAAATATACTAGTGTAACCAGATACTACCAGTGATGGAAGTCCACCGCAAAAGCAATTGCGAGATTCAACTGTTCCAGTCCAATACGGCCATCCCGAAGGACTGCCGTATCCGATATGTGGAATTAGCGGCTCCAGTATTTATCCCCCTCAAGGAATCCAACACATAGCTATTCATCGCCGTCCAGGGAAACCATCACCATCACATGCAAGACTCAAGGCGCTACCCGGTCATACGACGAAAGGATATCCAGAAGTGGCAGTATAACTATATCCCGCAGTTGCCGAGCCTATTCCAAAACTTACGTCCTAACTCCCAGAGATGTCATGAACTGCACCGTTTCTCTAAATTTTATTCCTACCTATAATTTAACCGAACATTTGTCCAATTTTTCTTAAGTTTTTCCTAAAATAACCATCCTAACCCAGAAGAACTTAATACAGCCACTTGTTCACAATCACGAGGATCTGTCCAAGATTTGAGAACGTTTGGAGGATATGAAGAAGAAGGTCGAAGACAACGCCATCCTACTCACCCACCACCTAGTGATTAAGAAGAACACATCATTCACCTACTGGGAACTAGGTGCCACGGCGCTAATGATTATTATTCTTATATTATTGTCCAGGTTATGGAGTGCATGTCGCACTATTACGTGCCCCACAGCCAGCCAATCAGTCAACTCGGCAGTTCAACAAGCCGAGGCCCCCACATCACCCAGAGTTCCCACAATTAAATTCCCCTACATTTTTATTTTGATTTTCATTTTTGAAGATTTGTGGACGAATCTTTCATTATGGGGGGAAATGTTGCAATTGTAGTTCATTGTACCTTTTCACCTTGTTTTAGCACATTCCTTAAGCGACAATGTGCTCTATATTGCGACATTTCCTCAATAATTGCAAACACTACGCATTCTGTATTACCAATTACAAATAATGCAACTCATATAATTGTAAATATGTATAAATATTGTAAAATATTAGAAATAAACCAGTCTTAGTTGAATATCGGTCTTCTCAATATCCCTCGGGATACAACAGTAGAAATAAAAAGTAAGGACCGGCCTACTCCAAATGTTATAACTCGAGAAGTATTTTTTATTTATGCAGAACCCCCACCTAAAAATGTCACCAACTACCACTGGTTTGATAATATTTCGGTTATTATGAATATACGAAGTTGATCAAAAAATTCACTGACAAGCGTCATCAGAGCCGTAGCAACGGGTTGGCATCGGGGCATTTGCCAGGGGCGCGGGATTTGACAAGGGCGCGTGGCCCGATTGCAGGGCAGGTCATCACTTGTATTTGTGAAGTGAAGACTTTTTTTTTGCTCGTCACTTGGATTTGAGATAATTTTTATCAATTTACTTTATGAGCGTTATACAACTTTATTAATAAGAAATAATTTTACATTTGACTTATCACCTTCGAAATATTACTCTTCTGCGGCTACACATCGTTGTCAGCGTATTTCCACTTCTGAAAACACATTTTGTAGGTACTTATTGATTTCGCGGGGTCATGTTATGAGACTATGGTGGATTGAGAACGAGAGTAACTTTGTTCTTTACCAGAAGTCTTCGGAGTTCCCCGCATCTTTTTCAAAAGGTTAAGTGTTTTCGTTGCAGTATTTCCAGATTTGAAATAAAATTTCACACAGATTAGATATTAAAAATCATCGCGATAAAGAAAACTTAATTATATAAACCGCTATGAAATTCCAACGAAATACCTTGACGAAACAAATTTAAGGGCAGCTTCATAGATTCATAAATGACAGCTGCATCATGTCAAATCTCTATTCCGCATTCCACTTATTATCATTATTTCACTGAGTGGATGCAGTTCGTTACTTAGTGATAGGTTGACGCATGTGTTACCTCAAAATTGTTTTGTAGCATTGCACCGACTCAGTGAATGGAGTATAGACACTGTGAAGCGCGCGCATTTCTCGTATTAAACCTCGTATTTGTTTAGATCAGGTTTTTGTCCAATGAATGTATCCAGGCAGAACAGTAAAGAGTTAAGACTATAATAGGATAAGGTCACATGAGTTCAGTATTTGTTGTAACTAAAAATCGTTTACTTACCTCCATTATGCTACGACGACTGCAGTACCTGCAACGACAAGTGAAAAAGGAAATTCAAGCGTATCCCAAGTTACGACCATCTCACGGTAAGCAAGCCGCAGATACGACCGTCCAACTAGCTATCCCCATGATAAAACGCTTTCCCTAAAAAACGAGGTTCCCTAAATAGGGGTTTTGTGTGTCTTTTTTTTCTGAGTTAATTGGTGTCTATTGTAACGAATCGTTTAGTTCACCCGGATAATGCCTCTAAAACTTGCGAAAAAAAACACTATTCTCACTACGCGTCATGTGATGAATTTCTATGTGAGGAACTGCTAGCATTTAAAGGAGAATTTTAAGGGTTCGTAATAGTCTCACACCTACTACCCGAACTCCTTTAGTCAGGAATCTCACTTCAGTTGGAGATCAGACTTTATATTATATCACAGGCTCGCTACCTAATTGATAATAAACAGTACGATTTTAAAGTAACGTACCAGCGGCTCGCTACACTATTGGTGTCTCACTCTCTATCGCGAGAAAAATATATAGGGAAATAAATGTCAAATGTGTTTCTGGTGTCAAAAAACGTGTTCATAAAACGTATATATTTGAACTTCTTCTAATTGGATATTCTTCATCAGTTTCAATGACTGATAAATAAAGACAAAATCAAAGACTGTGATTATCTATTAAAAACCTGGGTCCTTGACAAAACACTGTCTCCGTAGGCCTGCTGAAGTTTTGCAAAAGTTTCCGTTGCACTGTGCCCAAGTCTGAAGCAAAATCTGATAGCACACCGTTGCTCGAAATAAATGTCACTCGTTCTTAGAACGCACTAGAAAAAACTGTTTCACGAAAAAAATTGCTACAGACAACCAAATTACTCTAGCGAGTTAAAACTCGTACTGAAGGCGTTTCACATGTTCACCTGCTGCCCCTCCAAGTTCCGCGTCTTAAATGTTGCCAGATCAAACGCTATGTTGCCAGTCCGGTTACTTAATTTACACACCTCGTACATTTAATTAAATTCTATTTAAGACGTACCAGGTCTACAAGTCTGAAATGCGGAATTTTTTTAATTAAAACACATTAAACTCAAAAGAACAGTAAAAGTTTATTTATTCAAAGTATGCTCCATTAGAAGTTATACATTTTTCCCATCTTTCAGGCAATTTGTGAATACCTCGCCAGTAGAACTCTTCCCCTTTCCCCGCAAACAATTCATCTAGCCATTCTTTCACATTTTCATTTGAACAAAGGTGCTGCTCGGCAAGTGCGTGACCCATCGATGCGAACAAGTGATAATCTGAAGGGGCCAAGTCTGGTGAGTAAGCGGCATAGGGTAGCACTTCCCATTTGAGTGCCTCCAATGTGTTGCAAACTGTTTTTGCCTTATGTGATGGAGCGTTATCGTGAAGAAAGATTACCTTATGTTGTCTTCCTTCGTATTCTGGTCGTTTTATGAGCAGCGAATGGTTCAATTCGATCAGTTGTTGTTGGTAGCGTTGGGTATTAACTGTTTCACCAGGTTTTAACAATTCATAATAGAGCACACCCTTTTGGTCCCACCAAGTACAGAGCATTGTCTTTTTGCCAAAGGGATTCAGTCTTGCAGTTGATGTGGATGGTGAGCTTGGGTTCACCCATGATTTTTTGCGTTTGGGATTTTCAAAATAAATCCATTTTTCATCGCCAATAATGATACGATGCAAAAAAGACTTTCTTTTGTATCGTGCAAGCAAAATTTCACAAGTGGTTTTGTGTTTTTCCATCTGCCTCTCATTCAATGCATGTGGAACCCATCTGCCGACTTTCTGGATCTTACCCATTTCTCGTAGGCGATTGGAAACAGCTTGTTGACTAACGCCTAACTGCTCTGCTAGTTGTTTTTGTGATTGACTATCGTCTTCCTGTAGCAATGTTTTCAATTTTGTATCATCATATTTTTTTGGAGGTTTTCCATGTTCTTTGTCTGTAAGATCAAAGTCAACACTTTTGAAACGCCGAAACCATCGTTCACACGTATCTTGCGATGGAGCATATTCAACATAAGCTTCTCGAAGCAGTCGGTATGATTCAGCAGCAGTTTTTTTCAAATGAAAACAAAACAGTAGTACTGTCCGCGAATGCTCTTTATTTGGCAAAAAATTTGACATTTGAAAAGTGATCATATAGTTTTGTTTTACTGTGTTAAAGTAAAACAAAACTATATGATCACTTTTCAAATTATAACCTATACGCATTTGACACTTAATGATAACTTAACAAAACGCCATATGTGTGGAAACTCTGAACTATACACTCTGTTTGCGCGGCAAGTTTGAAAAAAATCCGCATTTCATACTTGTAGACCTGGTAAGTACGAATCTAAAAAAATATGTAAATGTATGGAAAATTTCAATTTACGATACGACCATACACGATACAACTACTATTTGATGAAGCGTATTATATACGTAACCTGGGATACGCCTGTATAACGAAATTCGATTTACTACCGCACTGTTGTACAAATTTCTTATCTGAAATCGAATATGTTGGGTATGAACAGTAAGGGACCTATGTCTTGTACTCAGGGCTGATATTCGGCAGGTACGCGCGTACAGTCTTTTAAATATTGAAAAATTTCCGTACCGGTTGTTAAAATGAATAGTAGGACAAAAGGTAAAAAATAGTTTAGTTAATTTAGTTTTTACTTCGTACAAAATGCCACACCAATGATTTCTAAAAATCAACAAGTGATATGGAAATTAGAATAAACGCCGCTTTTACAAACCTCGGATAAGTAGCGGTATAACTATGTGAGGTATAAGTTTATTCCGATGTTTATTCCAACGTTCGCTTTTACAATGCATTTTTTACTCTCGGATAGTTAACTATGGTTTTACTGTAAATAAAATAAAGTTAGTATTGTTTGACACATAAACTGACATATTAGAAAAATCATATTTTAAATTGACATTATTATTAACATCATCTTTGAGCATGTTTGGGGAAATATTGGGAGATAATTCTTTTATTGTGATATATCTGCCGCTCGTGTGCAAATATTCATAAAACCGCCCTCTAATAGAATCGAGCCCAAATACCGTCCACGTGTAAATTTTCATAAGATCACCCTCTACTAGTAGAATTCTATTAGAATCTATACCAAATGCCGTCCCTTTGGTGAGCCGTTCGTGTGCGGTGAGACTATGTACAACCGCATGCGGTAGCTCTGATTGTGGTTCATATTTATGTACTGTAATCCCTTGTCACCGCGGAGCTTACGTTCCACTAACATATGCCTTGATTACACGTAACGAGTACAGTGGCGAGACAGTATTCTCGGCCGAGTGCTCGGTTGGTATAAACATATTACCGAGCACTCGGCCGAGCATTCGGCCTAGTAGGATGGCGAGACAGTCACTCGAACCCTTTTCTATTTACTAGACCGACTAGCCAACCCCCCATCCTACCGGCACTGACTCGCTAGCCTACTCGGCATGTTTAAACAACACTCGCCACTCGTTTCAATATGCGCGCGCATATGCGGGGTGAATCTACAATCAGGGTGAATTATAGAACCCTTCACACCTTCTGTGTTTATTGTGTTATAAAATTCCTTTTTGGCATACAGGTGTCTTTTTAAAATATTTAGAAAGTGTTTTGACCGTTTTTTTAAATTTCACCCCTAAAGGGGTAAATTAGTATTTTTTATTCGATAGAATGTCGTCTAGACAAAGAAACATAAAATTCGGGGAGTATATCCCTTTTATGACTAAGAAATGATTTTTCGAAATTCGACCTCTCAGGGGTGAAATGTGATTACACGGATTCCTCAATATCTTTTAGGTCAATAATATATCGCCTTGCTTTTGCTTACAAAGACTACCCATATAAATGTTGAAAAACTTATTTTTCAGGATTTTGTACTAATCAACCCCTAAAAGAGTGAATCTACAATCGGGCTAAATTATAGAACCCGTCGTATTTCCTGCGTGTGTTGTGTTATAATTTTTTTTTGGCGTATATGTGTCTTTTTAAAATAATTAGAAAGTGCTTAATGACCTAACGATTACTTTTTACAGTAGCCGAGACCACCGTGCTCTGTGAAGCACGCCCCATATTTCTGAAAATTAATTCAGAGATACAGTCACTTACTGTAAAGAATCTGAGCCTATGGTTGCAACAGCCAAGTTTTTTTTTTTTTTATCTTTTAGCCCATACTAAGTCTATTTCATGATTCCACACTTTCAAAGCAAGTGAGCTAACCACTACGCTGCTGCTACCACAATTATATAACTGTAATAAAAAATCAAATAAAACGTTATAATGTGACATTTATCATATGTCAATTTAATGTTTTACCGTTGCTGGGTAACAAATACTTATTCACCAATCATAGCAAGGGAATAACTTATACTGTCCTTTATCTGAAGTGTCGTTGGCCAGATAAGATTTTCTGGTGTTTATTCCGATGTTTATCCTATCCGAGCTTTATCCCAGCATTGTAACAGCGATTTTTTGACTTTATACCGGAAATAGCCTTATCCGAGCTTTATCCAACGATTGTAAAAGCGGCCCTAATTTGCATACCATTTGGTAAATTTATTTTATTCTTTTTGTTCATCTGATTTATCAGCGTTTTTGTTAACAGTGTACCGGTTGTTAAATATTTGAATATCAGCCCTACCTGTACTATAGTTTTGTTAGTTTAATTTTATGATATAAAAATATATTTTTTTAATAAATAAATAATATATTTTAAAAATATCACAATTTTGTATGTACAATTCAATAGCTAGCATTTGGAGTTTTATTTTATTTTTTACAATAAAAAAGTAAATAATAAAATTTAAAAGTAATAATTAAAATAACAGTTGTGCTCAAAAAATGTCGTTTTTATGATGACAATATTTAAGTCAAATTCTACATCATTCAGCATATTACTGATAATTTCTGATACTCGTATTCAAGTGTGCAGAAACACGTTAAAAAAGGTGTAGAGACCAGTTCATCTGATCACTGAAGAGGTAAAGTGGGCGGGATCAATGTGGCAACAATGGATCATTTTTTTTTTTCAATCATATATATCTTAAAAAAAATATTATGCACATAACTTTGTATTTCCCCTTCCTATTTCCACAAATATAGGCCTCGATAAATACAAAAGCAATCTTCAATCATACTTCCTATCAATTATGCAAAAGTCCTACCCTCAGTATACTCTTATCTATACAGACGCATCAAAACCCACTATCTATGGCATTCATATTACCTCCCATAACATATACATATCCCGAAAGCTCCCTCCTTCAATATATATCCGCCGAGTAGTACGCTATTATGCATGCTATGACCTTCATCCCAACTCTTAACCGTTTACATATCTTAATTCTTACTGACTCATTAAGTTCCCTTCAAGCAATACAGGCAATAGGAATTCTTTCTTAAGTCTGCCCGCGTCATCTTCCGAATAAAATAACTCCTTCACTCTTCTCTGGCCTCCAGTACTACAGTTCGTCTGGGTTGGATCCCCGGTCATAGCGGTATCCCCAAAAGTTAACCGGCAACGTGTTGGCAAACGACGGCACGATTCTCCCAACACCACCTATAAACTCTACCGTCAATTTCAGGCAGTTCCTCCCCGCCGTTCAGAGAAAGCTAAAGATATGTTGCCAACAAGAGTAAGTCCCCTTAGCGGAAGAAAAACGATGCATGTACTTCTCGCTCCACCCTATTTTACCATACCGCCATAGGTTCCACAACCGTCTCCTTCGCCAAAAACACATTTCTAGACTTCGTTCAACATAACAAAAACACAAGCGGATTTTAGCGGTTCCTCTGCGCAGAAACTAAATTTCGTCCATTACGTTATCAACAGTTAGTTTTAACACATTTCAGTGGCGTCACTTAGTTTAATTTGTTTTTGACTACGCGTATTGTTTGTTTATTTCCGTTATTATTAGTTATTTCTCGTACGTTCAAAGTATACGGTGTACTAAAATGAATATAAATGTATTTGAAATACATGATTCTGTTTGTTTGGTATCCACAACAACTGTTTAAAGCCCTTATGTACGTCAATGTGATCAGCTGTTTTCTCGCCCATGATTGATGACGTAATTTATGATACCCTGTGTTTTTCTTGTGATGAACGAAGTCTAGTATTGGGCATCTAATCAACTTTTTAACTCTTGAATAAAATGATCTTTTACTTTAACATAGTTAGTCGTTATAATCCGGCATTATTACCGACAAAAGCAAATTGCTGACGTCACTTTGGATATCGCCTATTCACTGCGTGTTTTTCTACATTTGTTTTTGACTACGCATATTGTGCGATGTTATTTATTTATTTCCGTACGTTTCAAGGTATACCGTGCAGAGCCGCAGTAAGGGAGCCATTGCGAAGATGAGGACCTTTTTTGTTTTTGGCTCGTCACTTGGATTTTGGGAGGTGAGGACCTTTTTTTGCTCATCACTTAAATTTTGAGAGGTAAGAACCTTGTTTTTATTTACCAAGGGCGCCAAAACACGGCTCTGCCCCTAGCGCAAGTTTTCCTTACTGCGGCTCTGATACCGTGTACTAAAATGAGTAAAAATGTATTTGAAATACATGATTTTGTTTTTTAGTATCTACAACAAATGTTTAAAACTATTATGCACGTCAATGTGATCAGCTGTTTTTTCGCGCAGAATTGATGAGGTAATTTATGATACCCTGTATCGTTCTTGTAATGCACGTACTCTACCGTTTGTCGTCTCCGCTTCCGCTCGAATCTATGTTCCTGCGGGTTACTTGGCAATATCTACTACATACTGTTCTCCTTCTCCTACTATATTGACAAAAGCAACTCCTCATACCAACAGATAACCAAACATCTTCCTGCCCCTCTCTCTGTACTTAAGTAGTTTACTGCCTAACACGTCCCTTAACATATGCTCCTTAATTTCCGAATTCCTAACATCCATTACTCTAAACCTCTAACATCCTCTTACTGCTAAGCGCTGGTGGATTTTTGGTAAGAAATTACTTAAACTATATTTTACCCATATATTAATGTAGTGCTTCATAAAGGGTGTGCTGTGGCACAATAGGGTGGCGCAACATTTTCAAAGTGAACCGTGAAAAAAAAAAAAAAAAACTAGCGTCGTTTTTATTTTAACATCATTGACCATACGTACAATACCACTAATAAGAATAAAGTACACGAAGGATCTTTTTACGACGTTTTGAAATTGATATATCCTGAATACAGGGGTGTCTGCATTTAGGCGCCAACACTATTTGAATAAAGACCAATTAGACTTCTATGACTACGTAGGTGTGCCGCGAATTTTTCGTTTTTGGAAAATGTGCCACGAGAGTAAAAAGAATGAGAAACACTGTATTACTGTAATGAGAAACTTGAATGACAAGATAGAAACTTTAGGCAAACATAATTTTGAAACCAGGAAAACTTAACTATTAATAAAAATAAATTATAGGGATATGTAAATAGAACTAAATTAAGGCCTGCTACAATTACAAGAAATGCTGAAAATGATCGTCTGATAGAAGCCTCGGATCAGGCAGATGGAAAGGCCTAAATAAATAAATTTTTACTGTTGCTGACACTTGTTCCATTTAAAAACGACATTTTTTTTTTTTTTGTATATCTAATAATAGTGTTTGAAATTTATAAAAAATATCTGTAATTAAGGCCACAATATTAAAATTTAATAAAAAATAATTCTTATATACTTTTAAAAATATTTGGTTTTGATATGTAGAAAGTAGAAAAGTGCACTTACGATACATATATCTACATCTAGCCAGCTATATTTTATAATGCTGATCTGTATTTTGTATTTATACTGGCCAACTAGATAAAAAATAAAAAGATTCTTATGACCTATATTCTATTTACGTTAATATTATAGTTGAGAAGTAATATCACGTGATGTAACGTGCAGGGGCGCACACAGATTTTTGGCTTGGGGGGGGGTCCAATTATACATAATTTTTATAAACACAAGGCAAAATTTCAAGTGAAGAGCAAAAAAGGTCCTCACTTCTAAATTTTAAGTAAAGAGCAAAATAAAAAAAAAGGTCCTCGCTTCTAAGTTTTAAGTGGAGCAAAAAAAGGTCCTCACTTCTAAATTTTAAATGAAGAGCAAAAAAAAGTCCTCACTTCTCATAGTACGGGGGGGGGGGGTCCGGACCCCTTGGTCTCTCATTAAAACAACTCACTAGCTATAAGTTTAGAAAATATCCACAATCGACAACGAGCAACATATTAAATTTAGAGGTCTGAACGGTTGCACGTCTAATCATATGACAAACTTGTAGTGACAATCAACAGAGTACAAGCTATAGTCTATTAGTTTAAGAGCCCTGAATGCGGTTTTATATTAAAAATTGTGCTCCCGAAATCGTAATCAAGTTTGTATAGTGAATAATCTTTTAAATAAACAACGCACGGTTATGGGTTTAGTCTATCACAGACGTGCTATGGTGAAAAATGATAAGCGGCCGAAAAAATATTGTGTTGGAGCGGCCAAGAAAATCAATATTGAACATCTGATATAAAAAATATGGTTAATGTACCGTATAAGTCCACCACATACAACTCGTTAGAGAAAACGCGTAAGCTAGATGGAATGAGATTTGGCCTAGGCGAAACGCTCCCGCTTTCTTTCAAAACATTACATTTACGATTCACTTATCAATTCCAATATTTTTATTCAAAACTGAAATCTACATAAGTACTTAATAGTTATCCGTTCTGAAATCCAAGCAATTACTTAATAGGGAAAATATTTTAAGATCGCAGCGCTGTTGCGGCATACTTGGAACTTTCAAAATAGACATTCATTACATATAATTATATGGGCAATAACGTGAATTTTAATGTTAACTTGTGGTTAGTGTAATTTTGCTTAAATATTAATACGTGTTTTTATACAGGGTAATCAGTGAAATATTATAACATCAAATATTAATAAATAAATAAGAATAATTCTAGGCATGTTTTTATTAATTTTTTAGTTTGAAATGGACCTTTTAGGTTATTTAGGTTAGGTTTTTTTTAGGTTGAAATGGATTTCTTTTAATCCACGAATTACACTCAGGTACACAGCAATAACAGTTCGACTTCGACATGATTTTTGTCTTGTCTTCCTTCCACTTTAGTTTAAGGTTATTTTCACTTATTATCACTTAATACCAGTAAAAACAATTTAAAACTGATTTTAAAATAATATAAAATAACATAAAACTTAACAAAACGTAACAATATAACAATATAATAGAAACAAAACTATAGTAAAATGCAAAAATATATTTTGATCCCATATAAGTCGATGTAAAAAGCGCGATAGAATGTCTATTTCTGTAGTTGCTTAAAAGCGCGCCAGATGTCATATCGCTTAGCAATTTTTCCCTATAAGTGTTTGTTAACATTTAGCCCGTATTAACGTTTTTAAAGTAAAACTTAAATAATGAAATTTCAGTATTTATACGCTTAAAGTCACATTTAAATGGTTTAAATGAGATTTATAATAAACATATTTTAAAAAACATGAACTTTATTAAAAGAGAGAATCCTCAAAAATATCAATATATTCTGACCTATTTTATGTCTAAAATAGAACATTCCGTTTCTAGTCACATTCATAGATGCTAAATTATGTAAATTTATTAAAACTGTATAAATCATTTACATATATTCACTATATGCAAACTATCAATGATATAACTAATTAGGTTAAGTTTAGTTAGCAAAAATTTTGGACAGAAAAAACTGAAACTTGAAAGACGTATATAAACAGGTACTCGTAAGGAATTTTTACCTGTTTTCAATGAGATTTATAGTATACATATTTTGAAAAACATTAACTTCATAAAGAGTTCCAAAATCTGTTATATTCGGACGTATCGTCATGTTAAAAACGCGTATTTCTCTGCCAATTACAGATGCGTGCATGATTACTATTGGCTCCCCACTCTTACGACCATGTCTTCTCGTTTCTAATGTTGTAATATACTTCATTCTAAGCATACAGCCTAGTTTTGGTGAACTAATACGGAACATTAACCAAATATATAAATTTGTATGATTTAATAACAATAAACATATATTTCATGAAAGCCGAAACGTCAGAACAAGTATAGTTTATTTCTTAGCTTTGTACGGAAATAGATAGTAATTTAAGTTACCTGCCTGCATCTCAAATATTATGATTTTTTATTTGCTTAAAATATATGAAAAACTAAAAAAAATGTCATGTTATACAGTTGCCATTTATTATTTAAAAATTAAGTTATAATAACACTGACATTTTAATCTAAATTGTCAAAATCCGCACGAAACTAAGAAATGCATTATAGGCAATACTGTACAGGTGGCCCAATTGTTGCTCTGCAAAAGACGCTAGGTTCAGATGTTTTTACCATGATATGCCTAAAGTCTATTACATATGTTTACACGGAACTAAATGTAATTTTTGTTTTCTTAAGTTGTCACTAGGTCACTTATTAACGATTAAAGTGGGCTCTTGCTAAACAAAATGATCACAAGACTCATTCAATCGTTAAAGTTACTAGGTTTCAAAATCTAGTTCCGTTTAAATCAAAGGAACAGACTATAGAGGACTGATACTGTTCGGTTGCCTAGATTTGACTACAAATTATTGCGTAACTATAATTTTAACGTAAATAGACCTTATATCCGTCGAGTATGTCTACTCTGAAAAATGGTAATCGTTTTCATCGTCTTTTTAACGACTTACGCAGCGTAAAATTTTAACCTCCCTGATCAGCTTCAATTTTCGAATCAAAATATTGATTGATTAAGTTTTAATCAACCTGTTTTTAACTTATGAAACGTCTTTTACAATACAATCATAATCTATTTGTTCAACTGATTTCTCTTTAAGAGCCTTATTAATCCAAGTAACATCATCTGATTCTCTGTGAATCGTTGAAATGAATGGATCAACATGTCCATTCTCCTTAAATTTTTTAAGAACAAACATGTCGTGTGTTTCAACAGAATCTATGGTGTTTGGTAAATCTGTTACAGTTAATGTTTTCATAGTTATATGACCGTTTTCCGTAATACCTAAAAGAATATAACAATTATTAGATTAAAACTATTGAATATGGGTGGTTGAAGTAATATTCAGAGTTGGACATTATTTAACTAAATTTTCAATCAACTAAAAATTCGAATGAAAATGTAATCATGTAATCAATAATCAAACTAAACTAGAGATGGGAATTTCGGCTCAGTTTGCGGAACCGGATCAGTGGAGGTCGTTCAGTTTCCTGAGCCGGTTCATTGATCCGGATCAGTGATCCGGCTAAGTAAACATGTTTCCGAGACACAGGTCGGTCGTTCGTTCGTAGGTAGAACGTTGCTTGGCCCCGGCTCTTGTATTATATGAACTGTAAACATGTTCCCGAGACACAGGTCGGTCAGTTGTCGGTAGGTCGGTCAGTTGTCGGTCGTTCGTTCGTAGGTAGAACGTCACTTAGAGCCGGCTCTTGCATTATATGAACTGTAAACATGTTCCCGAGACACAGGTCGGTCAGTTGTCGGTCGTTCGTTCGTAGGTAGAACATCGCTTAGCCCCGGTTCTTGCATTATATGAACTGTAAACATTTTCCCGAGACACAAGTCGGTCAGTTGTCGGTCGTTCGTTCAATACGGTTGTTGGTTTGCAATATGTAGGTAGGTAAAATGTCGCTCAGCTGGCTCTAGCATTATATGCAGAGCCGCCGTAAGGGAGGGGCGGAGGGGGCGATGGCCCCTAGCGCACTAAGGAAAAGGGCGCTGACGGGCTTGCTAACCTTTTTTTTGCTCACTTGGATTTTGGGAGGTGAGGACTTTTTTTTTACTCATCACTTAAATTTTGAGAGGTAAGAACCTTGTTTTTATTTACCAAGGGCGCCAAAACACGGCTCTGCCCCTAGCGCAAGTTTTCCTTACTGCGGCTCTGACGACAACGATGATTTGGAGAAGCTGCTCGCTGAAAAATCGGCACAAAAGCAAAAAGAGCTTGCAGAACAGTTGGGAGTAACGCAGCAAACGATTTTCAAAATCCTACATGAGATGGGAAAGATCCAGAAAGAAGGAAAATGGGTTCCGTACGAACTCACTGAAACCATGAAAAATCAACTAGTGACAGCGTGTTTTTCTCTTCTCAATAAACAGCGTCGAAAGTTTTTTTTGTGGAAAATAGTTACGGGAGATGAAAAATGGATACTCTATGACAATCCGAAACGCAGATAGTCATGGGTAAATCCCGGCGAAACATCAAAATCGGTCGCAAAACCCAATAGTTTCGGAAAAAAGGTTCTTCTCTGTATTTGATGGGATATCAAGGACGTACTTTATTATGAGTCGTTGGAACCGGGTGAAACAGTTACTGCGGACTGATACCAACGTCAATTAATCTGCTTGAGTCACGAATTGGAACGAAAACGCCCGTATACTGGCAAAGGAGAACGTTCAGTAAAATTGTTGCATTAACGACAAGCCGCACATTGCTTCCAATACAAAAGACACCATAATGAGTCTTCGCTGGGACGTCTTGCAACACCTGGCGTATTCACCAGACATTGCTCCATCCGATTACCACTTGTTCCGGTCGCTGCAACACGACTTGTCCGATATGCACTTCCAATCAATGGATGAGATCCGATAATGGCTTGATGACTTTATCGTGTCTAAAGACGTAACTTTTTTCTGAGATGGAATTCATCAGCTGCCTGAAAGATGGCGTAAAGTTACAGAAAGCAAGAGCGAATACTTTGATTGAATAATTTAATTTAAAATAAATCTTGAACTTAGCTGAAAAAATTGGGTTAATCATTTGTACACCTAATATATAAACAAATTTTGTTGATTTCCTAGTTATCAGCAAAACTTAAGTAGTAACCCTCGTACGTTTAAATTCAATCAGACGTTTAGCTAAATTAAATATTCAATTAATTTTATTAGTTTTTTCTCACTTTCAGATCTGGGGGTGGGGTAATATTCTTGTACAAATATATTTCCTATGCAGAGGCTCTTCTTGTTAAATTTCAATAATGAAGCAAAATATTTTTAAAATATGCTTACCATTTTTTTGTTTATCATTTGTATGTACAACTTGTGGACTTCTTGGTGTAATTAATGTTACTGGAGTAGTTTTATTTGATAACATAAACAAAGAATTTCTTCTCGAAGTATTTTCCAGATGTCTTTTAACACCATCAAGTGCTGACTTAGGCCTAACATTTTCTTTAACAAATATTTTATGTAATTTGGGCGAATGAGATAAGGCACTACCAGGACGTGAGGTAATTTTATTTTCTATCGCTTTCTTATCATTTAACAATTCGTTGATAGGTTTAAATGGATTTTCATATACCATTGATTCAATCTGATCTATTTCAGGTTGTAGACTAATTTTTTCAGCATGTTTTAACATTTGTTTTCTTCGTACTTCTTTTTCAAAGCAATTTTGTTCATATATATCTTTAACAACTCTTTCATTTAATATTTGGTAGTCCCTTAAAATACAGTTCATAAGCCATTGATATCCAGTTCTTATACCAGGGTCTACTTTATTTTTTTTACTAACAGTCATCGCTGAACATGATTCAATGAGTGTTGGACATTTTTGTTCGTTAACTAAGTATTCTAAATTTAATTTTTCGATGATGTCGATTTCATCTAAAGCATTGCTGTCATCTTGTTTGTTAGCTAGTAAAAGTAGAGGTTTTCCTGATATTTTTTTATGTGATAGTAGTTGATAAAGTACATTTTTTGCTTCATTTAGTCTATTGTAATCGCTTGCATCTATCACGAATATTACTCCATGAGCCTAGAACATATTTTATGACAAAAATAGAATTAAAAATTGATGTGAAGTGTGGATTTTCATATATTTCAGGATTTTATAGGTATCTAGCAGGGATGGGGAGTCGGAGTCGGGAGTCGATAAGTCGATGCTTTTTGGAGAAGTCGGAGTCGGCGAAAGTTATCGACTCCCGACTCTTTAGTTCAATTTTTATCAAAGATGAAAACAATCCAAAAACGAAAGCAAAATAAAAATATTACCAGAATTTTTTAAAGCACGGAAATAAGGACGACATTTTGTTCTCTGTTCAAGAATAAAAATGAAATTAAAAATCAGCTGTGGCCACCACAGGACCGAGCACCATCATAAAGTACTTATATAAATTACATTCTAGCAGCAGAGTAGAAATAACTTGGCCTAATATTTTCTAACAGAGATATTATTTATCATGACCATGGAAACGTTACATATTTAAGACTTAGAAAAAATTTCAAAAAATTTTACAAAAATTATTCGAAATTTTTCGTTTTATCAAAAAACGTCTCAAATAAAAGTTATTAGTTATTGCTTTTATAGCAACTTTTGTTAAATAAATTTTTTCGAAATATTTTTGTGTTGTGAAATATTCACAAAAATCTTAAAATTAACACGAGTAAACTCCCATTTTTAGTCAACCGACTTTTACCAAAAGTTGATCAACTCGTGCCATTGATGGCAGAAGTTTAAATATGAAGTTTCATAAAAATCCTTTCAGCCGCATTTGTTCTGCACGTGTACACAGACAGACAGACGGACGGACGGACAGACAGACAGATAGACGGACGGACAGACAGACAGACGGACGGACAAACAGACCGACAGACATAATGCCAAAAATAGTCAAAACTTTATGTAGGGACCTCAATTCGAGGAGATCCATCGAAATCTCGAAATGTCAAAATCGGTATGATCACAATACCTCCCTTATATGTGTTGGCGGTCGGTAAAAATATTCAATACCTACCGGTTTTACCCGGTGTTCTTCATGCTTTCCAATTTAAAATTTTATTAAAACTGCTCGTATTAACAGATTAATACGATGCAGTAAAGATATTTATTTTTACTCATATCATTTTATCTTTTTCTATACTCAAGATATTTAATGTAGTTTAGTCTGAGTCTTTAGTTTCAGCGGTACTAGATATTGAAATTTACTAACTTTTAACATTTGAATCAGGCTTTTTACCATTTTGATTAACAAAAGCCAACTTCGACCGTTAAAAAGGGAGCTTAAGGCTGCGTATAACCCCCGGAGGTTGCTAGTTTCTTATACAAAACTAACAATCTGAAATAAAATTAGTATCAACCTATACATCAAATTTTGCACCGAATTTGTATCTATCTAATATGATAGTTTTAATTGTAGAAACATTTATTGTAAAAATATTATCGCTCAATAAATTAAAAATAGACATCAGCGATATTGTTCTGTAATTTTTTAAATCTATTTGTGGGTTTCAAATAACTTTTATATTTATATAGTTTCGTGTAGAAATGTTCAAATAATACGTCAATTTTTTTTCGACTTGATTACTTATAGTTTAGAGCCTTCGTCGAAAAATGTTATACTTAAAGATAATAGAATGCCACTTGGTACACGTATTCTTCACGAAAAATAAATCATTTTTACCCGTAACACCAATTTTGAAAACCGCGGCAGATTCAAGAGGGCGGCAAAAATAGATTACCAAGTACAATAACTATAAGTAATTTTCCCAATACAACAAAATAGCTACAATCATATTTGTAGAATGAAGCTTTTGGTACCATTTGCCGCATCGTACGCAAATATACGTCGATTGGTTTACAAGATGGCGTCTATAATGCAATTTGCTTATTTACAACTACCTAACAGTTTTTTCTACAATTAAAAATATCCTATTAGATGGATAAAAATTCGCTGCAAATTTTGATACATAGATTATTATTAATTTTATTTCCGATTCTTAGTTTTGTATAAGAAACTATTGAGGACTATAGGGTTGTGCGCCGCCTTAAGTGATATCTTAAGAAAATAATAAATACATATAGCCTGCCTAAACTTTTGGAATAGACTTTACGATTAACGAGTTAAAGGAGTCGGGAGTCAGAGTCGAATTCAGAGTTGGGAGTCGGAGTCGGAATCGAAGTCAGAGTTGGGAGTCGGAGTCGGTAATTTTTCTGCCGACTCCCCATTCCTGGTATCTAGTAAGTGAAAGTATAGAACATACCATATTACTTTTGAAGATCGGCATAAAACAATTATCCCATATAACTATAATCACATTGTTAAACTACAAAAGAACTAGGGTTCATGTTTACAACCACGTTGTAAACAGTCAACGGATAGCGGCGCATACATACGTTTAAGTACTAACTATAAATAAGTATACTTGTTTTTGTTAATCGTTTAACCGTTTCAGTACTAAAGGGATTAATTAATCCCAAGAATTTTCAAATCAACACTGAACTCTCAAAATGCATTGTTAATGGGTTTTAATTAACCCGTTCATTTTTGTAGGTTGTAGTACGTGATTCATGCACTGTCTTCGTAAAAACTAATAAAAGGAGCCGCTATGAGGGCTGTAAGAGGGAGAAGAGGGAAAGATGAACAAAACATATTTGCAAGGCTTGCAACATCCCATATTGTATAAGTTGTTTCACCAAATGTTATACATAAATTTATTTCTTATTTTGTTTTGTCTATAATAAATGATAACTCATATTCACAGTTTTATTATTTTTTTATATGTCCTACAAAATTCAAAACTGTTGGGTTCAAATTATCCCAGCACTAAACACTGTTGGGTCCAAATGATCCCACCTAGGAAAATCCGATTTCCATTAAAAATACAGTATTGTTGTCTGAAAACAATTTGTTATACTGTCCTTTAAGTGTCTTATCTATTTCATATTGCTTATAGAAAAAAGTAGTATTGAAACGGTTAAGTAAGATGCGTAATGTGAAAAACTAATCCCTACGGCTATGAGTTGACACGCCTTATTATATCACTTCTATTGTAATTTTATGAGATCCCTAACTTTTATTATTTTATTGCGATCTTCAAAACTAATTTTGTACGGACTATAATAGAATGCTGATGTCCGAGACAGGAACGACCAAACGAGGGTGCAAAACACCCGGGCCCCGATTAAAAGAATAAAGAAAAAAAAAGTTAACGAAAAGAACAGAATTAGACTACTTTATTATTATTTTTTTCATAAAAAGATGTACAGTCTATTCCAAACGATTAGTTAGCTAACCGGAATTTTCATTTTTGTAAGTTGTCATTAGCTATTTTTTAATATATTGAAATTGGCTTTTCCTGAACAAAATGAACAAAAGTTTCAATCAATCGGTAAGAGTAACTAGAATTGAAAATCTAGTTCCGCCTAAACCAAAGGAACAGACTTTAAGGTTTTATATATAAGAAAATAAAAAAGAAAAAAAACAAAAAAAAAGAAATAAGAAAAATAAGACGAGAATTAGAATATTTTATTTTGTTTATTTATTTTTTTATGAAAAGAATTTTATCGTCGAAATAATCATTTACGTATAGAGGGCCGAAAGGTAAAGTTTACACCGTCGGACGAAGTTTGAGGATCCTTTATTGGTCCAAAGGTGTAAACTTTCTTTCAGCCTGAGGTGCGTACAACATTTTACGCACAACTGGTAATTAGTTTTTGATTATTTTTAATATTTAATAACGTAATTGTCTGCTGCTATGGATTTGTTGTGTTTGTTAATGTATACAATGAATTTGGCTACTAACCTATAAACTTATCACTTGCTCTAATTAATTTTGTAATGGATAGTGACGAAAAAAATCTTATTCTATTTAAGAAGATGAAAGATTTATTAATTATAAGTAGTCTTTAAAAAAAAACTAGGTGCTATCTTTTTGTTCGGGTGCCTCAAGCAAAAGTATTTTAGCAAAATTTTTGTAAAATATCATTCAAATATTTTTTTTAGTTATGTTCTTTTCAGAGAGTCGAACCGGAACCGAACCGAAAACCGAAATTAACCGGAATTTTTAACAGAACCGGAATCGTAACCGGAACGTAAAATTGCTAAATTTAAAAACCGAAACCGGAACAAAACAAAAATAAAGGTTAATTTCGGTTAGAACGAAAAAAAAAAAAAAAACGATATATTTCGGTTATTTTTTTTTTTTTTTTAAATTCAATTAATTCATTAACCGCTTTCTTTAATTCTCCCTGATGAAATGTAATGCTTCTTTCGTAAGCGTAAGAGTAACCCCTACTCCTTCATTTGACACTGCCTACCAGTGTTGCCACTTGTTTGTGATAAATTTATGGTGCAGCATTGCCTGAATTATTTTTATTATTAGATTACCTCAAAAATTATATTTCTTCGATAGTAATGGTCCTTACGGTAATAAAAAAGCTATATTTATCAGAATATCTGAAATTTTTTTCAGAATTTACTAAAAACTAAGACCTGATAATTATGTGACAACTGGTAACACTATGAATTTCATATATTCAGAGCCGGCACTGCCGGGCATGCGGGCGCCACTGCGAGGGGTCGCTAAATGTCCAAATGAATACAAAAGTAAGGTAGTGAAATGTAATTTTAGAAGTGAGTACCTTTTTTTAGGTCTTCACTTGAAATTTAAAAGTGAGGACCTTTTGTTTTTTAGATCTTCACTTGAAATTTAGAAGGGAAGATCTCGAAAAAAGCTACTTGCGCCCTACTTAGGGGCGCTCAATTAAATCTTGCTTGCGGGCGCCGCAGACCCTTGCGCCGGCTCTGCATATATTTATGTTGTATAGATGCAGATTATACGTAACATTCCTGTATTGTGTCCAAGGAAAGGTTAGTAAAGAATTCTATTTGTATTAAGTATTTACTACCTAATGGTGCCCGATTATCAACGATTATCAGAAATAAATGAATAAACAAAATTAAAAGAAAAAACAATTTAATGGCTCATACCCAACACCAGTGAAGGAAATTTACGTGTGAACATTAATTGTTCAAATATACATGTAAAATCGGCGTAAATAAAGTCAATTTGTTAACAATTTCTGTTTTCTTCCTTATAATATTACGATTCTACGAACTGTTATTTTTTATTTTTATAAGAGAAAGTTCACATTGTTTATTAAAATTTAACTTGTTATTTGAACCGGAACCGAACCGGAACTGAACCGAAATTTTTCGATGAAACGAAACCGAAACCGGAACGAAAAACGTTTACTTGGAACGTAACCGAAAACCGGAACGAAATAAATTTCGGTTCGACAGTCTGGTTCTTTTAGGTAAACAGTTTTTAAATGATACTATATTTAGTGAAAAAATATTTTGTGAAACTTTACCAAGTGTATCATTTAAAAACCGTTTACTTTTATGTATTCGAGTTTCACTTAGTAAATCCATCAACTATTCAATGCATTATGTTCTTTTAACCCATTAGTGCAAAGTGTGCATTAAAACGGACACTTACATTTTATTTTGCAGAGTTGCAATAAAAAAGTTTCAACAAGGTGTTTGTATACTGCAAGAGTCACAGTTGTGTGATGGCTATTGAATATTTAAGTTTATTGCATATCTAAGGTTCTTTTTTAAGCGATGGATCTCGAACTATATACAACAAAGCATGCGGGTTAAGTAATATTTGTTCATTTAGTACATACTTAATTGTTAAATTATTTTGTAATAATTAAAAATGTATTAGATTATAAATAAATATATGTTTAAATATGAGAACATATGAAAAAAAAATCCACATGTTCTATAACTCACACAATAATAATAATGATAATAATAACGGACTCTATGTATAATAATCTCATTTTTACCGACGGATTAAAATCCGGTACCAGGGTTGGGTGTGCGTTCGTTGTTTTAATCCACGCCAACAGTTTCAGTACCGTCTGCACTCCATAACGAGTGTCTACACTGCTGAGCTGTACGCTATTTTCAAGGACCTGTGTTTTGTTTCGTCAGAGCAAAGTCGGTCAAGTGTTATCTTGACGGACTCACTGAGCACTCTGAACAGTATCCAAGATCCAGATCCAGTGCATCCTCTTGTACTAAAGATCCGATTGCTACTCCACAATCTGAATGCTCAGAAGGCTGCAAAAGCTGCCTTCCACAGACCTATGATTTATGCGAGTTTCATTTTTCCAAATGACGCAAAGACTTATCTGAAACACCTGGTTTTAGACATGTGGCAACATGAGTGGAGCCTTACACAGAACGTTAAATTGCGACAGATTAAGGGAGATGTTGAACCATGGGGTTCTTCTTGCAGGATTAACAGCAGGGAGGAAACCGCCATCACACGCCTCCGTATAGGCCACTGTTGGTGGACCCATAGACACCTCCTTCGAGGTGAAGAGTCCGCTATCTGTGAGACATGTAACACAGATTTGTCTGTGTTACACTTTTTAACTGAATGTGTACAGTTCGAGGGTGTCAGGGAGAGGTTAGGCCTGTGCTATCCTGTCAGTTGCTTTAGGTGACGACAGAGTAGTACTCATGGACAGGCTGATACTCTTCCTGAGAGAATCGAACTTACTGTTTTATGTGTGACGTCTTGCACCTTATTTTAATGTGTTCAATTTCTAAACTGTGATATTCGATGGTAATTGGCCTCCTTACAGCCTCTTACAATCACCCTGAGTCTGTTCAAATTTTCGAATAGACTTTTTTATCTTATTTATTTGTGTTTGTCTGTGCAAAATTTCTTTTATTGAGTATGCGTAATTTTATTGATTTTATTTATTTATTGATTGTTTAATTTATTGTTTTTAATATGTAGTGTAGTCATTTAAATGGGCTGCGTTAGGCGCAAATAGCCTTTGTTGCTGTGCGCCAAAAATTTTAACTAACTAACTGTATAATAATCAAAATATTAAAATAAATGTATATTTTGTCTGATTATCCCTACATGAGTTATTAGATATTATTGCAAATAAAAAGATATAGATGAAAATTTAAACATTTATGTAACACCTCCCGATGAAAATTCTATATAAACGGAAAAAGACAGAGATAATTCTGATGATGAACTTGAAGGTAACGCAAACCATTTGCCACCTGGATTATTACAACAAGAATAATGATGATTTTGATGAAGAAGCTCGGTCATATTGTGCGTTATACGCAAACGGATCGGCTATGTAAGGCGTGCGATAAAAAAAGTTAATTTGGATTACATCCAAAATTATGCTTTGAAAACTTTCATACCAATAATGGGCTATAAATATACTTGTAGGTGTTATAAATTACTTATATTATTTTATAAACTTTCATAAATTTCAAATAAATACTTATTTTGCATGACTCCCATACTGCCAAGTTTGTTACTATTATGCATAGAGTACGTTTAAACCAGGGGTCCCCAAAGTGGTCGATATCGACCCCCGGGAGTCGATATGACATAGTTAAGGGTCACTTAGTTAAAATTACTAGTATAATAGCTACACAGTTATATGTAAATATTTTAAATAGTTTTAAATGTTATACGTATCATTTGATTTTAAACAGATTCCGAATTATCTTTATTGTACTGCTATCTTTTATTGTTTTATGAGGAGTTCGTCTGATGAGGCGAAGTAATAATAAACTATGCACATCTTTGTACATATGTCCAGCGTTTAATATACATAAATATTTATACTTTGAAATTTTGAAAGAACCTGTCGAAGCTGAAAATGAAGGCGTTTTGAGGATTTAGAGAACATGCACATCCCACACTGGATTATCGCGTCTTTTTCTGCAGATGTTGAAAACATCAAAAGTAGTATACAAGATGAACTTATTGAATTGTCAGTTGATCTTGAATCTAAAACGCTTTTTGAAAATATTACTTCAAGTTACTTTTGGACTAATGTAAATGTTATACAGAAATATCCAAAACTTCCATTTCCGAAAGATACCTTTTTGCTAGCATGTCCAAGCTCGTATATGGTTAAGGCTGGTTTTAGCCATGTTAATTCCATCCTGACACAACAGAAACAAGTTAGATGTAGAATTCCGTGGTGATTTAAGGCTGAAATTAACTAATTTTGAACCCGACATTGCTAATCTTGCAAAGAGTCACCAACCAGACCAGTCACATTGACAATGACAGTCAATTTTGTTTAATAATAAAATTATTGCAATTAGATAAAATTATATTAAATAAAAGTAATATAAATAAAAAACACTGTACAATAAACAATACAAGAAATCACATTGTTTTTTGCTTGTCCTATTATAATAACGTAATTGTAACATAGAGGGGGTCGATAAGAAGTCGAGAAACTCTTCTAGGGGTCGACAGTTAGAAAAGTTTGGGGACCCCTAGTTTAAACGGTCACCCCATATCAAGGGCTTTCATTTGATATCCCAGTCCAATGAACAATAATACAGAGTAAAACCTACAATGAAAACCATAAATGTGACCTGCGGAAAGTGTTCACCTGCTTAAGTTGACTATTTTTTGATGGTCCCAGCAGAATAATACCTGTAGGTATTTTAATACCTAATGCAAAAAGAAGGATGTATCCCTATTTCTGTATAAGATGACTAGTCTGAGCTGGTTCCTTCAGCCAGGTTTTACTGCATATAAAGTATAATTTGGATAAAGGGACTACCGAAGGGGCCAACTACAAGTGGACACTTTACGCACAAATAGGAATGTAGGTATTATTTTGTAGGGATTATTTAAACACACTATTTCAGTTGTTACCACAATATCCACTGTAGAGATAAACAAATAAACACTGAATAACAGTATGATGGTTAGATTATACCTACAAAACTTTAAAAAAATAATAAAACTTAAAATAAAGATTTGACATTCAGTTGTCATCAATAACAAGTATCAATATGACATGGATGTCAAAGATGGTCTGTTTCTTTAAAAACTTCATTTACAATAATTATTTTAAAGTCTACAACACAAAAATCAGTCCTAAAACTTACATCAACAAAATATCGATGCCATATTCCTCGAATATTAGGCCCACCACCTAAATCATAAACCGTAACATTCGTGTTCATATACTGCAAATTAATGGTTGAAAATCCGACTGTAGGAACTGAATTATCAAAATTTTCACCTGCCAATCCCTTGACAGCTACCGTTTTTCCAGCATTATCAAGTCCAACTAGCAATAATATTACATTTCTGAAACGATTCAAAATATCATCTCATTGTTTATGATTAAATTGTTACATTTATACCTTTTTGATGTTTTCCTACAGCAATTGCCCATGTTATTTCCAAATTAATACACATATTAAAGAGTTTAATTTGTATTTAAATATTCTACGTGCATATATCGCCATTTGTAAACAAAATCAGTAACACAGAATATCACCAGAAGCGCCTTCGCTGTATAAATATTTTTGTCAGCGTAACTAGTACCCTCTATTAGCATGCTGCATAACTAACTTTCGCTTAACCCGCGAAATTTGAATGTTTCTATCATTATTATTCCCAAAATTAAAAAAAAAAAATAGTTAAAGACATGCATACATTTTTGTTTTACATAAAATGTTATTACAATTCAAAATTGTAATAAAATTTTAATAAAACAAAAATGTATGCAAGTCTAAAAATTGCAAGGGATCATAAATAAAAAAAGGATATAAAATTAAGCATTTTATTGTTACTTATTATAGATACACATATATAAAACATACATAGAAATATAGTAGATACATAAATAATATTGTTCGGAGATCGACAACCTTCATAAAGAAAAATATCTAATATACGATACATCTAAGTTTGATTTCAGCTGATGAAGTATACAATAAAAAGTTCCACCAAATATAATCAAAATATTATTATTAATATCAAAACACTTATTATTATCTCTAGTCATTATGGCGCTCAGCCATGTTGACTTCGTCACAGAGCCATATTTAGCATAAGAGCGATAGGTTACCGAACTCTTTGCTATAGTAAAATCTTAGCCCGTTATCTATGATGTGATAAAAGAAACATATTTTTTACATGCATTCAAATATCGTATGTGTTTTTTGTTTTCGTACAAAATTCGTTCTGATAATTAGTACTATTTCTAATATTAGTACATTGTTTTCACTTTTGTAAGGACACACCAGATCTGGTTATTTTGGTTACTTTTATAGTGTATTATTGAAAAAAAAAAAAAAAAAAAAAAACGCTGTAAAACAGACTTCAGAATTGTTAGTTATGATCATTATAATTACGATATAAACATTTTTCAATACCAACATGACATACAATTTCAAAGGTGCAAACTATTGAAATCAAAATTTCCTTTAAGTTTGTTTTTACAAAAGTGAACAGCATACATGTAACATAGCTTTTTTTGCTCCGGCATATAAAATTGGCCGCTTCTAAAATGGGCACTACACACTCTATAATTTTTTAGACTTGAGTACCTAAAGCCCTTACTCGAAACAGAGTGCGACAGTGCTTCCACAATGTTAGGAATGGCTTCCAGCCATTTGTTCCTAAGTGCCTGGGTCGTAGGAAACGTAAACATACTTCGATTGGCATAATTTGTACATCCAGGCACTATACAGTATTTCGACGTTTTACTCTGAAACAAATAATATTCAATTATTCTTTTTGTCAATACGTCAAGTAAATCCGTGTGGCTGATTCAGGGAACTAATTTATTTTATATGTCAGCAATCATATTAACATATCAGATTAATTATTGATTGCCTATATAAAGCTCATTTCTTAGCTTCGTGCAGAACTAGATTTGAATTAAGCTTTTGATCATTTTGTTTAGCAAAAGCCCACTTTAATCGTTAAAAAGGGAGCTCGTGACCAATTCCACAGTAAATATTACATCTAGTTGCCCACTAAGCTAAGAAATTAATTATAGGCTCATAGGCAATATAATTAGGGCTCAAAGAGCAAAATTGTACAATCTGGAACACCGCTCCGGTACATTTCAAGCCTTGAAAATAATGTCGGTAAAAGGAAATTAAATGAATAGCAAAGTCAAATTTTGATTTGTTTAGCCTTTCTTAATTATAAAATTGATGTACTGAATGTAGCATCCAAAATATCAGTACAATTACAGATCTAAAAAAAAAAATACGCAACAAAATAATTGACTAATGACAATGTTCTAGTTCTAATTACATTTTACCAATTTACATGACAATAACTCAAACTGTTACTGTAAACATTTCGTTTGTATAAAAAATAAAAATAGTAACTTTTGCCGTGTTAAATATATAAAATAAATATGAATGATACTACTTACCATGTCGTGGAACGAAAACCACAAAAACAGAATAACAATAAGAAAATTCGAAGATTCGAGATTCATTATATAAAATCTGTCAACTTCGGCAGCCATTTTAAATAAACTATGGAGGTAGAGAAGGGGAACAACCAATGGGAACTACACAACACTACTGCTGCCTAGCGGCAAAGTGAAACATAACATGCTGCATCCAGGGACGGCGTGAAGGGGGCCGTGTCGAAATTTTTCTATACCAGTGACACAGGCGTGATCAGTAATTTCAAGTAACTTCTGAGAAATCCTCACAGATGGCAGCATTGAATATTTGTATTAAAAATTTAATATTGTATTTTATTTATTAAATTCATTGTTATATTATTTAGTTTGATTTTAAATTTCTTATATCACATTTTATTGATTTATGTATAGTTTATGTTACTTTCTATATAAGTATTTTTGTTATTGGGGTAGAAAAACCGATGATTAGATTTCGTGTTAAGCTGATTCTAAGAAAAAGTTATTAATAAAGTAAAAAATAATTGGAGTACACTTCAAAGAGAGTAGTTCGGAACAAAAGTAACTGAAGTACTGCACTCCTTAGTCCAATTAATATTTGTATACACCAAGGAAAGTACGAATGCAAAAGTTGAACTGCATATAAAAATAAACAGGGGTGCCGTTGGTGTTCTGGATATGCACTGTACACGGGCAGCAGAATTCTATTAGTAGAGGACGGTCTTATGCATGCTTGCACACGGGCGGCTGATACCCCCGTTGACAATAAACTTGGTTTGGACCGGTTTTAAAATATGCTTTCTTATATAAATTAAATGGTCGGCGTGGAAGTAAATGCGAGTAAAAGAAAACCTTATTATCATAGAAAATAGGCAGAATTAAAACTATTACTACTTAAGACCCAATTTATGACCAATTTATATATGCATGAGTTTTAATTTAGTCCTATTTTTACTTTGCAGGGTGGCACTAATTTAAATTTAGTTTAATTAAAATTAAATACATATTAGTTGGTTGTACACAGATATTGGAATACTTGAAACAAAGTATTTGCAAAAGTATTTCTATTACTTTCTGGCATTTGAAATGTTGTATTTCAAATACTATATACAAAAAAAAAATGTTCTTGGTATTTGGATTTGCAAATAATTTCTCCGTGCTATTTATTTGTATTTGATATTTGTTGTCTGAAAATGACAGTATTTGAAATACTGTCGAAGTATTTTAAATATTTCAAATATTTTCCAAGTATTTCAAATATTTCCCTAGTATTTAAAATATTTTCCTAGTGCATATTTCAAATATTTCTTAGTATTTCATTTTTTTTTTTTTTACTATTTCACATATTTCAAATATTACCTTAGTATATATTTCCCTAGTATTTCCAAAATTTCCGTATTATTTAAAATATTACCCTAGTATATATTTCAAATATTTCCCTATTACTTAAAATATTGCCCTAGTATATATTTCAAATATTTCCTTATTATTTAAAATATTGCCCTAGTATATATCCAAAATATTTCCCTAGTATTTCAAATATTTCCCTATTATTTCAAATATTGCCCTAATATATATTTCAAATATTTCCCTATTATTTAAAATATTGCCTTAGTATATATCTAAAATATTTCCCTAGCATTTCAAATATTTCCCTATTATTTCAAATATTGCCCTAGTATATATTTTAAATATTGCCCTAGTATGTATTTCAAATATTTCCCTAGATCTTAAATATTTCTTTAGTTCATATTTGAAATATTTCGTGGTATTTCAAATATTTCCCTAGAATTTCAAATACTTTTTATCAATGATGACTAACAGTATTTGTTATTTCAAATACTTTGATCGGTATTTGGTATTTGAACTACTTTTACTGAGTATTTGGCACAGCTCTGATTATATATTACCTGGTAAATATACAAATTTACCCTGCCGTGTAATTGAGCAAAAAACCTATCTATTTAATGAAGATTCGCAACAAGATAAAAAAAATCAATAAGCATATTTTAGGAATATAAATAATGATAAATGCATTAATATTTTTAGGAATTGTTATCTACCGTACGAACCCTACGCTAGATGACGTCACTGCGTCGCGAGAATCGATCGACGTCGAGCGACCGCGTGTAGACTGCCATACAGACATAAAATACCGTCGCTGTTTATTTAATTTTTTGCATAAAAGTCTTAGTAATATTAATAAGTGCCTAATAGAGTTGTGATTAATATTAATATGTTGTTAAGGTGAAATATTTGTGCTAAGTTTTGAAGTACCGGTATTTTTACTCTGGCTTGTGTTGGGGATTTCGCCACTTGACGCTGCCGTAAGATTAACCCTTATTTTATACTGCATTGGTTAAATGTCACATTTATATTACCACTAATACACCGTACATATACCAAAAATATTATCTCATTTTTAAAATAACGTTTTCATTAAAGAAATTTAAGATATTACAGAATATTTTGAGGGGGTAGTAACATATATTTAAATAGGGTTTCTGCTCATTTACATACCTAGTTACTAAAGAGTGCCCTATTTAGTATTATTATTAATATAATAAAATATTTTAACAAATAACCAATTAAAGAATGTTATTCATCCTTACATTTAAATAGGGTTAGTAGTAAAATATTTTTATTAATATAAAACATATATTTTTTAATTAATTTCTTATATATTTTTAATAATTTAAATCTGCTTTTAAAGATATTTTTGAGATTATGGTTTTACTTTTAAAACTGTACCTTTATATAATTTATTATAAGTTATTTAAATTAATATGTTTTTAGTATAACATCGCAAAATTTATACTATTTTATTAGATTTATTTAATATTTACTAATATGTATACTACAAATGTGTTTTCGGGGTAGTAACCCTCATATCTAAATAAGGTTACTGAACTGAATCGTATACAAGTTATTTGACCTAAAATATATTTGGTTGCAAATTATATTTAAGTGGATAAGCATGTTTTTAATTCTTTAAAAAGTACATTTTAAGTTTATTTCTGTGTCTATCTGTTTGATTAGAAATTTAATACACTTTAATTTAAAATATACCCAACGGAATCAGTGCGGGATTTACTTATAAGCTGAATAAGCTTAAGGCAGTGGTTTTTAACCGGTGTGGAACCCTGAAGTTCTGTGAATTTGTGATGAGTTTTTCCGGGAAATTATGTCGGAGTGGCCTCGCAGAAATTTATATAGGTTATTCCAAACCTTTAAGCGGAACCAAATGGAATTTTAATTTTCATAAGTTGTCACGACCTAATTTTTTAATGTTTGAAGTTGGCTTTTGCTAAACAAAATGATCAAAAGTTTTAATCAAACGTTACCAGTTACCAGAGTTCAAAATCTAATTAACCGCTTAAACCAAAAACAGGCTATATGTTTTTATATTACTGATTTTGGTGTGCCGCAACTTTTTTTATAACCAAAAGTGTTCCGCGATTCTTAAAATGTTAAGAACTTCTGGCTTCAAGCCTCACATTCTAAAAGGGCTCAAGATTTATAACCCGGTAATTTCAAGACATGATACGAAACTTTGTCTTCTAAAAATTCGGAAATCCTAAATATTTTTTACGATTTCGTAATCATAAACCATTATTCTGTCAATTATTTATCTGTCTGTATGATAGACCAGGCATAGACAAAGTACGGCCTGTGTGATTCTGCAAGTGGGATAAATTCGACCCGTGAGATGCATCTGGCCTTCGTAGCCATATCCTTTTTTTTTTTTTTTTCATTTTCTAGTTTAGATTCCATTTTTTTGTTCTTCTTTTAATTTGGATTCCCTTTTTAGGGTTTTATAGGTACGACAAAATAAACTATAACGTCACTCATGTGTGTCTGTTTGGTAGAAATTGTAGCTAAACAGCTAAACATAGAAAGTTGAAATTTGGCATGCTTGTACAACTGTTTGACCCACATATAGGAAAACTATGCAGAGTTCAAGAAACACACGGGCTAAATATAAACAAATATGTATTTAATAAAAAAATAAACCTTTTTTTATAATTTTGAGTAGATATTTCATTTATCTCTTGTTTTCTTTTTGAAAAATGAAAAAATCAAATGAGGTTTTTGCCAAAGATTTGTCAAAAAACTTTTGTCCCCCTATTTTCCAGAGAGGTTGATCTAAAAATCTGAAAAAATCTCAAGAATGTACATTGAACTTCTTAACCCTTTACTGCATGAATTTTAATTTTTGACTGAAATAATTCATGAGGATTAGGAATTGGTTCATATTGATAGAAAAATTAATTAAAAAAATATATTTAAAATATTAATTATTATTTTTATGAAAAAATAATAATTAAAATAATAATTTAGAGTTTGTGCCATACATGGAACATTATGATTCTACATTATGTTACAAAAGAAAATGATTCTGTATTATTTGCTCGTCAATTGCTAGGTGTTCTTTATTAGTGATTAAAAGCAGTCGCCCTCGAATTTTTTAAAGAAAAGGTCGTATCTTCTAGTTGTCATTTCTCAATAAATGCAGAGTTATCGTTGAAGTGCAAATTCCGCTTGATATCCTCAAATCTATTGCATCCCATTACTTGAGATACTGCAGGATCCATTGCTGTGTATGTGGCACATATGAACATTCATGAAGTAATGTTCTGATTCAGTTTTGAAAGTAAAATAAAAAATAAAAATCGAAATGTGCCATATATGGCGCACTATGCGGTAAAGGGTTAAAATGTTAAGAACTTCTGGCTTCAAGCCTCACAATCTAAAAGGGCTCAAGATTTATAACCCGGTAATTCCAAGAAATGATACGAAACTTTGTCTTCTAAAAATTCGGAAATCCTAAATATTTTTTACGATTTCGTAATCATAAACCATTATTCTGTCAATTATTTATCTGTCTGTATGATAGACCAGGCATAGACAAAGTACGGCCTGTATGATTCTGCAAGTGGGATAAATTCGACCCGTGAGGTGCATCTGGCCTTCGTAGCCATTTCCTTTTTTTTCATTTTCTAGTTTAGATTCAATTTTTTTTGTTCTTCATTTAATTTGGATTCCCTTTTTAGGATTTTATAGGTACGACAAAATAAACTCTTTATAACGTCACTCATGTGCCTGTCTGTTTGGTAGAAATTGTAGCTAAACAGCTAAACATAGAAAGTTGAAATTTGGCATGCTTGTACAACTGTTTGACCCACATATAGGAAAACTATGCAGAGTTCAAAAAACACGCGGGCTAAATATAAACAAATATGTATTTAATAAAAAAATAAACTTTTTTTATAATTTTGAGTAGATATTTCATTTATCTCTTTTTTTCTTTTTGAAAAATGAAAAAATCAAATGAGGTTTTCGCCAAAGATTTGTCAAAAAACTTTTGTCCCCCAGAGAGGTTGATCTAAAAATCTGAAAAAATCTCAATAATGTACATTGAACCTCTTAATATGTAAATAAAGGAACGAAAAGTAGTTTTTATTTTAACATGATTTTTGCCAAAAATGTGCTAAAAAACTCTTGTCCCACATTCTATAACACGTGGGGGGGGGTCTACAAATATGAAAAATACGGAGGGGGTCGAAAAATGTGAGTCGGACATAACAACGGGATTTTTTTTAAATCTTGTAGCCTTATTTTTATGAAAATTCCATGCCTGAACGGGATTCGAACCCGAGACCTTAGCAACACAGAGCACATGTGTTACCACTACGCTACGCCGATCGGCACGGGTATTTTTGATCAGATTACATTTTCGGAAGATATCGAAGTTTGTGAAAATATTATTTTTTAAATTCATGTAGTGATTATTAAATAAAAGCTCTTAGTACATAGATTAACAGACGATAAATAATTTTCAAAATTTTGATGTGATTTCTGCAAGCAATGTTTCGCAATGTATCGCATTTTTTGCGTTTTTGTTAAAATTAATTATTTTTAATTCATGGCTAAATTATTCCGAATGATGTTAATATATGGCTAAGGTAGTATACGTCTTCTTTTCAAATTAAAAATATTACTAAAAAAAGATAACAGTTAAGAATCGCGGCTCTTTTTCGCGCGCTACACTACATTATGTAATGCAAGTGGCGTAGTGTTCATGTGTGAAAGCTCCGACCATTAATATTCGTTATGATTCGACCTATTGTTTGGAGTTTGAATTATTTTAAATTTTAGTTTTTAAAGTATCTAAGAAGAATAAGTCACTTAACTACATTATGTAATGCAAGTTGCGTAGTGTTCATGTGTGAAAGCATCGACCATTAATATTCGTTATGATTCGACCTATTTTTTGGAGTTTTAGTTTTTTTTGTTGTTTTAGAATTTTAGTTTTTAAAGTATCAAAGAAGAATAAATCACTTATAGTATAGTAAAATTTTGGTAAATAATATAAATATAGTATTAAAAAAAATATAGCTCTTAGTACTCAAATTATCGAATAAAAATGATATCGGAAAATTATAGATTTGATGTGATTATAGAAAAAATATTGTCCTAGACATTCAGCATTTTGTTGGCTTCTTACACTTATTAAATACCTACAAAATCCTGAAATATGTGAAAATTCACACTTAATATAAATTCTTATATTGTGAGGATGATTAGATTGAGCTGGGATCATGGGCACCCGAAAACATGTTTACAAGCAAAATATGTAGGCACGTTTTTGCAAATATTTAGTTATTTATTAAATAAGCTTTGTAAAATACAGAACACTATTTAAATAGAATTGAAAGCGTCTGCGATCACTGGAAAATTGGTATTAATGACATGACATACTCAAACTGGATAAACGATCATCCATCATAGTTGACGTAATAATAATTGAAATAATAGTGTTTATATGTTCGGGCCAGACCCCATTTGACTGCACACTTTGTTTATGTAGTTAGCTGTCATCAGTTATCAGTATTTGGGCGTCTTTGTGTCACTTCTATCGGTAGCTTCCGCGTGGAAAATAAATGAGTCACTTAAAAATATCTTATATATTATGCCTCCCCAAGAGGGTTGAAAATACCAAATTTCTTGAAAAATTCCTGGGTGCGCCACTGGTAGGTATATGTTGGTTTTCTAAAAATTTTAAAACTAAATATATCTGTATACCCCCTACTGTTATTATTGTGGCTTATGGGCCAACATGTGATCTTTTGAGAATGGCCTAGCAGCCGAAATACATGTATCAAGATAATTGACGATATACTACGTGAAACTTACACCGTGTTTTTTTTTTTAAATTTCCCAATCATTCAAAAATTACATGGGAATCGCGAGGATTTTTGTTTTAACTACGAATGTAAAAAGATTAATAGGGTTTTGTGTGACCACCAAAATCCCTTATAACGTCACTCATGTTTCTGTCTCTCTGTCTGTTCGGTAGAAATTGTAGCCAACCGGCTAAACATAAAATGTTGAAATTTGACACGCTTCTACAACTTTTTGACCCACATATAGGAAAAATATAGAGCTTTCAAAAAATAACATCGCGGGATAAATATAAACAAATATGTATATAATGAAAAAATAAATATTTTTTTAAAATTTTGTGTGGGGTTTCATATGAGACCTCTTAAAGCAAATTTTTATTTTTGAAAAATCATTTTGTTATGATATTTTCACCAAAAATATGGCAAAAAACTTTTGTCCGCCACCCTATTTCCAAGAGGGGTTTTCTAAAAATCTAAACAATATCAATAATGTATAATGATAGAAACCGAAATAGCTCAACAGAAATTTTTGATCAGATTAGTTTTTCGAAAAATATCGAATTTTTGTGGTAATGAAAAAAATTATTATTTACATAATTTTTATTGTGTGGTATGAAAAGAAAGTTCTTAAAACGTAGACAAAGGAACGAAAAGTAGTTTTTTTAAATTCGTTTCTTTTAACACGATTTTAGCCTAAAATGTGCTAAAAATGTTGTCCCGCGCCCTATTATCCAAAGGGGTTAAACTAAAAATCTGAGCTGGAAACGTACGAGAGAAATTTTTGATCAGTTCGCGGTTTTGGATATTATTGCAGTTTTTGTGTTTTTAACAATATATATATATATATATATATATATATATATATATATATATATATATATATATATATATATATATATATATATATATATATATATATATATATATATATATATATATATATATATATATATATATATATATATATATATATATATATATTTAATAATACGCTATGGTTCAACCTATTGTTTGAATTAGTTATTATTTTTTTCTTATTTTTAATGTACCAAACAAGAATAAATCGTTTTAAGTAGTGAAATACTTATAAATTAAATAACACATTGTTAATAATGAGAAATACGTTTTTGAAATCGAAAAAAATTAAATAATTTATCAATATGTTTATTATTAATTTAATATACGAAGCAAATGCAGAAAAAATAGGATTTTTTATTTAAATTTTTTTATCGTTTTTTAGACATTTTTTCAAATTATTTAAATTTAGTTTAAAAAAGCTCTTAGTACTCAAATAACGAATAAAAATGATTATCAATACACCGTTTATCAAAAAATATTCCTAGACATCCAGCTTTCTGTTGGCTTCTTACACTTATTAACAGTGGTAAAATCAGCAGGTATACGCTATAAACGGGGGGAGAGTGGTTAAAAAATGGCCAAAATTTAATTTAAATTTAAACGTAGAACATAGTGTTATAAATTACTGTTATATTTCTTGTAATATATCCCAAAGGGCTTGACGAGAAGAATTAGCACTAGTTTCACTCGAAAACACTTTCGACTGCGTTTCTGTTGCTGAGCGGTGGTTTACTAACCAAGATCGTACATATTTTTTTGGATGAATCTTTTCAACTGGAGGTCCATTAGCATTAATGAACATTAGATTCGACACATTTGAAATAAGCAGAGATGCTCGCAAGTCAGTTGATATTATTCATTAAGCTGAAACCGCGTTCACACTCGGCTGTCGAACAAGGTAAAGTTGATACTGCTGTTAAAAGAGGTTTTAATTTCTTCGGCACAGATTCTGTATTTTCTATCTCAAGTCTCTTAACCCTATAAGGGTTTCTAGCTCATCGATATTAAATCGTCTACAAATTCTCGTTACTTCTGATTCTCCATAACGTATATTATCAGTGTCTATATTAATTGGATTTAAAGCAGAATTATCCTTAAGAAATCGTACATTTTCAGTATTTGAACCAGAACAAAATCTTGATTTCATCCTATCAACCATGCTTTGAATATACTGGTTTTTATTAATCGGTATAATTTTGGTATTGCGAACCAAAGGGATATTTTTAAATGTTAATTCCGCGTTTGCTATTAAAGTTAGTTGTTTTTTTTTTTTTTTCGCCAGGAATTTCTTTTAAACTCTATAATTCATATGGTTCTTTTTATTAAATGTTCAGCACTTGGTAGTGTAGTTCTGTAGATAATACTGACAATTCTTGAAGGATGTCATACATGAGCCCTAAATCTAATAGAAATTCAAGACTTTCAAATTTTTTCTTTAAACCCAGAAATGTAGTTTTAGAATTTTGATCTTCACATGAGTTTTTGAAGTGGCGGTGTAACGCTTCATATGAATCCCATATAGCTCTCACTGTTTTAAAACTACTCGCTACCCATCGAATTCCAAGAATTCGTCCTAACTTTTTAAATTTTTGTCCTAGTTCATGGCATATACACTCTAAGGCGGGCATTACACTATAAAAGATCTTTTACAAATATATTTTATAAAATATAATTGACGTGAAATATGTCAGTGTAATAGGCCATCTTTTATAAAATATTTCTTTTGTAAAATATATTTTATAAAATATATAGCCTTCTGCTAACTTTGATAAAAGATTCGACAGTTTGAAAACAACATGGCGGAAGGCAAGTCCAGTTGGTGTGTTTCTACAACGAAATTATTAATTTCGGAATATGAGGGGTATGAAATGTTGTATAACCATCAACATTCACATTACAAAAAAAAAGGTTAGAGGCATATACCATTATTGCAAACACAATAAAAACTGTTCCTTCATCGCATAGTAAATGGTCTCACATGTGTCTGGGATTATGCTTGAAAGGGTCCATTGAGGTATATAGCTGCTGTACTGTAGGCTTGTGCAACTCTCTCCTGTTGCCAGAAATCGAAGAGTAAAGGCGCTCCTCAACGCTTATAGGATTTCTTAATTGTATCTGTTGTCGGGAAATAAAGCAAGATATCTTCGAAGCTACAAACTTGAAGGTATTTTCATCCATTCTCAAGAAATTATTATACCCTCTAGTATCTTCACATTGCAGTTCCCAAAGAAGGTTTTGGTGTGTTTCTCTAAGGTCACATCTCGCAATCCATGACCTTACCCAGATACGTCTTCTTTTTCTTTTCTTTTTCAACACTAAGCATAACCTATTGCACTAATTGCAGCTGCACAAGCAAGAGTGCGATTGTCGTCCATTTTTTATATTAATATTTTATAAAACTTTTCAAACAGTGTAATACGCTTGTTTGAGATTCATAAAAGAAAGGTTATAAAATATATTTTATAAAGTATTTTATAAAAGATCTTTGTCAAAGATCTTTTATAGTGTAATGCCGGCCTTACGCATGCGAATTTTTAGGAGACTGGCTATATAACGTATATAGTTTGTCTAGAAAGTAATGTAGTAATGATTCACCGCCGCTAATATTATTGTATTTGGTTATTACAGTTAAAGATAAAAATTTTGAAAGCAAATATTAACAATTTAAAATATTTGAAAATTTAATATCTTCGCATGTTTTCATTTTTCAATAAGTACAGGGTATACCTATTCGTTAAGATCAAACCACAGGGTATACGCCGTATACCCTTCAATACAGCCCTGCTTGTTAAATACCTACAAACCGTGAAATGTATGAAAATTCACACTTCACATCAATTTTTTTAACTGGCCCCTTTTCGTCGACCCCCAAACCTTGGCGCCCATATCTCCCACCCCTATTTACGTCATAGTAAACACATTTTATGAGATGTGTCAATTAAGCCCCCACCTCTAATTTCGATGTACATACGTCACTGGTTTCCAATACCGCTTGAATACAACTGTTCTCCTGTTATCTGTTCTATCTACCCTCTATATCTATATCCAAAGCTTTCTAGTTCGAGTCAGATATCCTGGAATAGTACTATCACTAATAAATTGCGCGAAAAAACAATTCAATTTATTTGTATTTACGTTCAATAAAAATAATTAAATTTTGTCAAGTGTTTCAGTGATAAACATAAACAAAGAATGTAAACATTATTTTTCAATTCATCATTTGAACATAATTTGAAGAACACATCACAACAAAACATAGTAACAGAATTAAAATATTGTAAGTGTATCATACATTGTTTAAAAATATATTTAAATAATTGTGTTTTAAAAAAAAGGTACGTTAACTATTATATCAGGTCGTCAAAGATGAAATTTGTAGTTAATAATAATACCAACTTTAACAGCTTATTATTTGACATTGGCTATTGGCTTAATATTTTACTGTTGTTTTTTTTTTTTTTTTTTTTGAAGTTACACATCCCCCCTTTTTAAAGAAATCATTGTATGCTTTAAAAAATATCAAAAACTTTTTTTAAAAATAAATTTTGTTGAAAATGGAAAGTTCGAAAATTTGCGCGAAACATTAATAGTGTATTTGGCTCTAGTGTTACTACGCAGCAGACAATATCAAATTGGGTCGCCAAATTTCGTACAGGTAACTTAAAAACCAATAAAAAAAAAAAGTGGCTCATCAATCACAGCAGAAATATACTGCAACCAACTGGACGAAATGATGCAAAAACTTAAAGAAAAACAGCCTAGATTGGTCAACAGATCGACTCCTATCTTATTGCATGATAACGCTAGACCACATACTGCACAAATGACTGTGGCAAAACTACAGGAATTGAAGTTGGAACTTCTTCCTCATCCTCCTCCATACTCACCAGACCTAGCCCCCACTACCACTTCTTCCGCAAATTGGACAACTTTTTAACAGTTTAATTCCGACAATGCTGTAAAACTGGCCTTCCAGGAATTTATTGACTCTCGTCCGCCATTGTTTTACACCACCGGCCTGAACAACCTGCCGTTTAAATGGCAAAAGTGAATAGACAATATGGGTGCATACTTTGATGAATAAAATAATTCCTTATATTTATAAGTTATCAACCAACTTTGCCTTGTTTTCTACAATTATCATCCTTAACGACCTAATAGTTGCAAGGCTCGTAATGGATAATTTTACGAAATGAAACGCCACTTCAAAATTATTGTGCGATTAAACAGTAGAATAAAATTTCAATATGTTCAATAATTTCACGAATCGGAACACCGTTCCGGTTTGTCCCGGTACATGTCGAGCCCAGTATAGGGGAAACTTTTTAAGATCGCAGCGCCATATGTGGCAAAAGCTGGAACACTCGAGAATGACATTAATATGTCCCTTGTGTATTTGTTTACATCAGGGGTACTCAACCTTTTCATACCTACCGCCCACTTTAGCATCTCTAATGGTAGAAAAATTTTCATACCGCCCACCTGTTATATAATAATAATAACTTACCAAATACTTTCGCAAAATTTAGCTGCAAAAATTTTTATAAAACAACTTACTGCATCATCTCAAAAAAATTCCATTTTAATGTTTTTAAAACGACAATTAAATTTAAAAAAAAAATGATGTGAAGTGTGAATTTTCACACATTTCAGGGTTTTGCAGGTATTTAGTAAATGAATGATGATTATTTGGGATGCCAAAACAAATTTTGTATTAAAATATTTTTTTAGTTAATTTTTTTTTATATATAGCAAGGTTCATTAGGGTTTTGAAAATTGCGCCTATGGCTTCCATTGGTTGTTATAAGCTCCGCCCCTCCGATTTCGTGTACATTGTAACAGAATTAAATTATAATTTCAACAATTTCCACTGGTTATTAAATTTACGCTTTTAAAAATTAAAAGCAACATTTGCCAAAATATAACAAGAATTTTGAAAATGCAAAAAAAAAAAAAAAAAAATATTATTGTCTCTTCTCGCTGGGATCGAACTAATTTAGTTCGGTGACAAGCCAGCTCCATAACCACTACACCAGCATACACTTACCGATCTAGCGTGTTACAAAGCTATAACTTGTATACATTATTAGCCAAAAAAACACAAAAAATACGTTTTTTTCCAAAAACATAATCTGATCAAAAATTCCTGTTGTACTATTCCGGTTCACACCAATGTACATTACTTAGAATTTTTTAAGAATTTTAGTTTAAACCATCTGGGCTACAGGGTGTGGGACAAACATTTTTTTGCACAATTTTGCAAAAAATTGCTTCATAATAATTTATTTTGCAAAAATAAAAATTTGATCGATAATCCACGTACTAAGGTCTTTCATTTGATACCCTACTCAGAATTATAAAAAAATATTTTTTTTTTTCGATGAGCACATATTTGTTTATATTTTTAGTGGTATATGTTTTTTAGATGTTTTAGTATTTTTCCTATGTGCGGGTCAAAGAGTTGTTTAAGCATGTCAAATTTCAACTCTCTAGGTTTAGCCGTTTGGCTACAATTTTTACCGAACAGAGAGACAGACAGACAGACAGACAGATAGACGACAAAATGACGGTATAAGGGTTTTTTGGTCATACCTACAAAACCCTAAAAACGGAAAGTAGCCAGCATTAGACGAAATCCCTACCGCCCACCAAAAAATCCACTAGTGGGCGGTAGGGACCAGGTTGAGTACCACTGGTTTACTTGGTGAAAATCAACAAGAGCATTTTTAATTTTTTTGGGCCTTTTTTCTTATTTAAAGGTATACTACGATTTACAAGATATGTAATAATACACACACTGGCAAATTTAAAGGAACAGACATAAAAATCTAATTATTTTCCCTGTAGTGTACATATTGTTGATATCTCTCAGGTAATCTTCTAGTACGATGTTTTGTAAAATAATTGAAACTTGATTTACACCTTGTGAAATCTGTTGAAGAAGAAAAAAATCAAAGATGTCAGAGAATTGACACTGATAAAAACAAAGAGATTGTACATTTTGGACTTTGCTTATTATTTAATGCGCTTTTCTATCGCCTCAATCGCGTGTGTTTCCCCCACGAGCCCTTTCGACTGCAGTCATTCGCCTTTCCATACTTCTTATGAGGTCATCAATCAGTTCTTGGGGTAATCTGTCCCATTCCTGAATCAGTGCGGCTCTTACCCCTTCTCTGTTTTGAACAGCTGGAATTCTTGACCGAAGTCTTCTGCCTAGCATATCCCACACATGTTCAATCGGGTTGAGGTCAGGGGAGCACGCTGGCCAACCCATTGTTGTTATACCCACTTGATTTAAAAAGTCTGTTATTTAAGAAGTCAAAGCTATCTAGATATAGACTATACAAAATAATAAAATTTAAAAAAAAAAAACATTATTTTCAATCTGTGTACAATATTCTAAAGAAATTTCAAGGAAAGTTTTAGTTTTTCATTGTATTTTTAATTCTATTTGACTGTCTGTCAATATGATAGTAACTAAAATATGGTAAATATATTAGTAAAAAATAAAAATCTCTGCCTGAATAAGTGGAAGGGCCTTTTAATATATAAACTGATGATTTAGACAAATTTTGGATGGGGTAAGTGCCTTTATTCAGCCTTTTCTTGGACGTAAATAGTCAATTTTAAAATATGCTCGTTGCATAAAATGCAAGGAGCCAACGTGCATGCTTGGGCTTGGATTTTTGCCCATTTTTAGTTTTTAGATCTATAGAGACATTTGTTTCTCTACCTCCAAATGTCATTTCAATTGATATTCTTCCCGATTTAGGAAAATTATGGAATGTTAAAGTGGGATTCTTCTTTATTCACAATTTACATTGCGGCACACAACAATATTAATTGTTTTTTTGCCATAATTCACAAAAATAAAATACAAACAACAAAAAACACGTATTTCTCCATTGACTAAAACAAAACTATGTCACTCTCGTATCTCCCGCAAAATCGCCACCAGATGTTAGGGCGCTTAGGAAGTTTCCCCTATAGGCAAATGGTCATAATACCCTTTTCACACTAGATCTTTAAGATCGGATGTTTAAGTGAATGGATCTTTAAACGCTAATGTGAAACCGTACGGCCTCGTCTAAACACGACCGATGTTTAAGACAGAGATCTGCGTCTTAAACTTCGCCCGCATTGCCAACTTAATTCCCATTATAAAAAAATACTCCTTGAATTTGTGCTTCTCTTCTTTTATCTATGTTCAGCTGTTATCATTTTATATATCGAGGTTATGAGAAGATTATTTGCGTTATTATTTAAATAAATATAAAAAATAAACTTCTCCTAACCTCGATATACAAAATAATGACAGAATAAATTCAAACGATATGAAATTATGTTGGCAATACATACTAGCTTTACATGGAGATTTCTTCTTCAAATTAAACATCAAGTGTGAAAGCAAACCGATATTAAACATCGATGAAGTTTAAGTTCAATCGTCTTAAAGATCTAGTGTGAAAAGGGTATAAGAGAGACACTATCTAGCGGTATTGTGTTGAATTAATCTAGTAGACAATGAATCGACATCTTTTAAGACATTTTTATTATTAGTGAAAATAAAATATAAGTAAACACAAATCAAGATATAAAATATTATTAAATTCCTTCTAGATGTTAGATTACAATACAATCAAAAAGTTGTTGTTGTCTATTAGATTAGTTTCGATTTTGCCACTTTGGTGCTGCAAGCTTTGGTGGAGATCCATTGAAATCTCCAAATGTCAAAATCGGTACGATCACAATATGCGCTTTCCTTTTACCACTTTACTTAAGTAATCTAAGCTAACCTAAGTGGTAAGAGCGATCACTTTCTAAGACTACAAAATATTTTTTCCTCCCCCTTTACCCTTGCTAAGGCATTTGTCGAACTTGTGTGCTTAGCTAAGCATTTTTACTTGTAAAAGGAAAGCACCTAATACCCATATATATATATATATAAACTAGTTTATATATATATATGCTAATACCTCCCTTATATATGTTGGCGGTCGGTAAAAAGTTACAGATACTGTATTGTAGCAGTATGGCCAATGTAGAATGATTAAGTAAAGGATGCGCTATTCAGATGTAAAATGTGTGGGAAGGAGTGCTGAGTGAGAAAAATATATATCGCGGTACTGCGTATCGCCGTTATACGTAATGCGCATGTGCTACATCCCTTATAGTTAGATAAAAATCATCTCTTATAGTTGAAGACGAGAATATTTCTATGTAATGTAAAAAAATATGTAAAAATTTTAAATACACATTTACTTTAGTTTTAGGTCCGTTCGACACGATGTTATATTTTGTATAAAATATGTTACGAAAAATATGCGCAGAAAAATTAACACCGTATTATACACTTTTCTCAAATATGTTATAAAATTTGCTGTGAAATTACGCGATTTTAGCATCATTTCTAGGAAATTCTATAATTATTTTCATTTAAAAATACGCTCGCTTCAAATTCAAATTGAGCACATGCGCATTACGTAGTTACAGCGATACACAGTACTGACATATATTGCCTTCTCTCTCAAAACTCCTTTCCACACAATCGTAAATGCTGTTAGCATGCGAATAGTGCATACTTAACTTTATCATCCTAGTGGCCAATGGTAGCATCGCCGCCATGAAGAGTCCAAATAAATATTCAAAATTTTAGAAATTCAAATGGAAAAATAAGATAATTTTTGCAGACATTTTGTAAATTTATGTGAAACAATTCCAAAAATGTACTATTTCTGCAAACATTATCTCGTTTTTCCGTTTGAAACTAATATTTATTTGGACTGTTACAGTACAGTGCCTGTAAAAAAGGTTTACCTATAGTTGAATATTCAGAATTCCGTTAAGTATAGATAATGTGACAAGAGAAGAGTACAGCAAACAACTTGCGCAGAAATCATTTTTCGTCTGGTCGGGTCTAATTTACTTACCATAGGGGTGTTAGATGTTAGTCACTGTTGTAGATTTGTTGTTTGGAAGCTTTCAACGTGTTTATTGTTTGGATATCAATTTTATTAAATCAATTAAATTAAATTTTACTAAGAAAATTATTTACATTTTATTACATTAAATTTCGAGCCGAGCGCATTAAGTCGTGCGATTTTAGACTGTAGAAACAGGCGTGACCTGGCGGCCGGTGGTTCGAGCCTGCTTCGTTGGTGATACCATTCGGGCGAGAATAATATGTTTACATTACTCTCATTTTCACAATCATTCACCCCTCATCCAGGTGTAGGAGCTCGCCCCCTGGCATCGGCGATTAGCCTCGTTGCAGAAATAAAGGCCGATGTAAAATAAATAATATAATAATAATAATAATCACCCAAAATTACAAAGACGAACAGTAAATATGATCAATTTAGGTAATTAGGTTAGGTTTAATTAGTAAAAATCTAGAACAACAGAATTAGGAAAACGATAATAGATCATAAACATTTTACGAAGCCACCGTAGTAGGTTTAAAGACACACAGATGTCACACTATTCGTAACTCACTAATTTCCTTAGCTGTAAACGCTGCGTTTTTTTAAATTACGTTAAAACTATCTACTAAACATATCCATGCCCCCCAACATCATCAAACGAGATGGAAATTAAAAGAAGCAAATTGGGAAACTTTTAAAGAAAAATCTAAAAATCATAACTTAAAAATACTAGACCGCGATATAAATCAAACTGTTAAAAATCTTGTAACATTTATAAAAACTATTGCCGACGACACGATCCCCAAGAAACAAGAACAAAAAAACAAATACATCGTACCATGGTGGAATAAAGAATGTTATACTGCAACAAAAGAAAACAAAAAGGCTCTATATAAATACAGAAAGCAAAATACTCTTGAAAATCTCATAAATCTGAAGAGAAGACGAGCCATTGCTAGAAGAGTAATTCTCGAAAGCAAGAAAACATCCTGGCAAAAATACGTTGAGAGCATCAACATACAGACAACACCTGCTGAAATATGGGAAAAAGTGGGAAAAATAAATGGAACCAAAAGTATGAGAACAACACCAGCCCTCATTGTAAACAATAGCATAATAACTCAGACGCAAACGATTACAAATATCTTAGCAGAAACTTTTGAGAAAAATTCAAGTAATAATTCCTATGAACAAGATTTCCAAAACTATAAAATTAATAAAGAACAAGAAGGATTAAAAATAAACAGTGATGATGATATTATAAACAACAAATTTACAAAAGAAGAACTGCATTGGGCTATCAGAGATCTCAAACAAAATAAATGTCCAGGGCCAGATGAAATACCGAATGAAATCATACAACATATGTCAGACAAACTTTTAAACCATATTCTGGACATTTATAATTATATTTGGGAAAAACATGTCTACCCAAACGATTGGAAAATAGTCATAACAATACCCATACACAAATCAAATAGCTCGAAGTCTGACCCCAACAACTACCGTCCCATATCAGTATCTAATAACCTGAGCAAATTGTTACAGAAAATAATAAATAAAAGATTAATGTGGTTTCTAGAAAAAAATAATATCATAAACAGTACACAAAGTGGTTTCAGAGAAGGTAGGTCAACTATTGATAATCTAATGAACCTCACAAGTGAAATAAGAAGTGCCCAAAAAAATAAACAACACCTTTTAGCAATCTTTTTTGACATAAAAAAAGCGTATGACACGGCATGGAAACACAATATTCTAATATCCTTACAACAGTCTGGACTAGATGGACATATATTATATTACGTAAAAAATTTTCTTTCTGAACGTAAATTCAAAGTGTACTTAAACGGATTTTTCTCAGACCAAAAAGTACAAGAAAACGGAGTCCCACAGGGAGAAATTTTAAGTGTTGCACTTTTTTTAGTCGCCATAAACAATATAACTTCAGGAATAGCCAAACATATAACAACATCACTTTTCGCTGACGATTTGGTCCTATATTACAAAGACAAAAATATAAATTCAATACAAAGAGAATTACAGCAGGCATTATCAACGCTTGAACAATGGTCGCAAAACACGGGGTTGACTTTTTCTGTTTCCAAAACTAAGGCCGTATTTTTTACAAACTCCAGAAAAACCAGGAGCAAACCATTATTAACCTTAAATGGAAATAATATAGAGTACGCTACAAATATTAAATTTCTTGGTATTATACTTGACCAAAAACTAACCTGGAAACACCACATCAACTATTTAAAACAAGATTGTTTGCAAAGAATAAATTTATTAAAAACAATAGGACACTATAGATGGGGAGCACAGAAAGAAGTACTTCTAAACATCTATAAAGCCATCATTAGATCTAAGTTAGACTATGGTTGCGCTGTATACGGAGATGCGAAAAAAAGTGCGATAAAAAAGCTAAATACAATTCAATCTACATCCATCAGAATATGTATAGGAGCATTTAGAACTAGTCCGGTTGCAAGTATTTTATGTGAAGCAGGAGAGCCACCCTTGGACCTCAGGAGGAAACAGTTATTTCTCCTTTATATAGTAAATTTAATAAAAAATCCAGATATACCCATCCATAAAAATATATTCCGCAAAAACAATAATAATTTATCCATTAAAGATAATTCACCCCTTCAAAAACAAATACTTGAATACCTAAGTTCCCTTGATATTCCTATCCCTCAAATACCCAAAAAATACAACTCCAATATACCTCCATGGGTCAGGAGAAATCCAATTTTCTATCTACACCTCTCGAACCAAAATAAATCTTCTACCCACCCAACAATATATAAGCAACAATTCTTAGAACTAAATAAAAAATATCAAAATTATATCCAAATATACACTGATGGATCCAGAATGAACAATAAGACAGGGGCGTCAATAATTTTTGGAGAAGAAGTCCACAAACATCGTCTTCCCGATGACGCAAGTAATTTTACAGCAGAAGTTTACAGTATCCTTCAATCATCCGAGTACATAAATCATAGCCCAAACAAGAAGTTTATCATATATACGGACTCTTTAAGTTGTTTACAAGAACTAGAAAAGCCTCATAGTAAATGCCCATTAATTACAAAAATCCAAGAAAATATTCACAGCTCCAAAATAAATAATAAAGAAATAGTACTGGCATGGATACCATCACATATAAATATAGAAGGAAATGAAGCAGCAGACCAAGCAGCGAAGGAAGCAACCAATATAGAAGAAATTACAGAAATAACCCTTGAGAATGATATAAAAAACAAAATCAAAGTTAAAATAAAAGAAGAATGGAACTTTAGATGGCAACAAACTACCAACAATAAATTAAGAGAAATTAAAGACAAAATCGAACCAAGTAAAACACCTGATCACAGAAAAAACCAGACCGTTATTACCAGGCTGCGCATAGGACACACAAAAGTCACGCATAAACACCTCCTTGATAAAACCGAACAACCTGTTTGTGATATGTGCAACACCCTTATAACAGTGGAACACATGCTCATCCACTGTAAAAAATACGACAGACCAAGAGAAAAATATAACATCCCAGATGAACTACGTTCTGCGCTCAGCTACAAAAACCAAGAGAATGTGATAAATTTCTTGATAGACGCCAACATGATCAAAGACATTTAGCCTTACAAACTGTTTAAAACCACCAAATTGTATCACTCTTTGTTATTATTATTATTACTATTGTGTTATTTTATTATATTTGTTAGTATATCTGTTTACAATAATCATTAATATTCTGAAATTATTATTACTATGAATCAAAACTATTTATTAGTATTATTACTAGTTTGTTATTACTATAAGTAATTATTATTAATGAAAACTGTAAAATTATCTAATATGTATGTATATTTATTATCTATGGGGTGCTAATAATCTTAGACATTGAGGTGCCCCTAAAATAAAGAAAAAAAAAAAAAAAAAAAAAAAAAAACATATCCATAACGCACAGTGAACAATGAACTAATGTAAAGAGCTCAAACCGGAGCTTAACAAAGAAATATCTTGAAAAAAAAAAAATTATACAAGTTATTATACAAGCAGTGGCGTATAATTTAACCGGTTCGCTATGTGCAAATTGATGGCTAAGTACTACTGCCATATTTCCTTCGAGCATAGCGCCGCCACCTTACTTATCAATAACACGTTACTTAAAACACGATAGTAGTAGCTACAGCTGTTTTTTTTTTTAAATCATTGAATCTGTTTTTAGGGTTTTGTAGGTATGACCACCAAAAAACCCTTATAATACAACTCATGTGTCTGCCTGTCTGTCTGTCTGTACAGCAGAAATTGTAGCCAAACGGCCACACATAGAAAGTAGAAATTTGGCATACTTGTACAACTTTTTGACCCACATATAGGAAAACTATACAGATCAAAAAAAAAAACGCGGGATCAATATAAACAAATATGTATTTAATGGAAAAATAAATATTTATCTTTATTGGATTTTTTCCAAAAATTTGTCCAAAAACTTTTGTCCCCCACCCTATCTACTAAAGTGATTGATCTAAAATTCTAAAAAAATCTCCGTAATAAACATTGATGGGAACCAGAATAGTTCAGCAGGAATTTTTGACCAGATACATTTTTCGAAAAATGTCGATTTTTTTGTGTCTTTGATAAAAAAAAATATTAATTTTTTTTTTATTGTATAGTTTCAAAAGAAAGCTCTTAAGACGTAGATTACGAAACGATAGATAGTTCGTTTCTTTTAACACGAATTTAGCAAAAAATGTGCAATAGTTCTTGTCCCGCACCCTTTTACCAAAAAGGGTTAAAATAAAAATCTGAAAAAATTATAGGTAATGTATATTGATCTGAGCAGGAAACGTACGAGAGAAATTTTTGATCAGTTTGTGTTTTTGAAACATATGATAGTTTTTGTGTTTTTGACAAAATTGATTATTTTTTTAATTCATGATTAAATTATGGTTAATGATGTTATGGATTTTTTGTATTTATAGCTAAGATGCACTATCTTAGCTATAAATACTGTATTGTTTTGGAGTTAAAAATATTAAAAAAATAATATATTTTTTTAATAGTTGCGAAATGAGTTACTCACACCACACTACACTCTACGCTGTAAAATATTTCTTATTTATCTAATGAAGTCTTGAATACTAAGAAATGCAGAAAAAATGCTGGAATATTTGTGAAATTATTTAAATTTTGTTTAAAAAAATTAAATAGAAGCTCGTAGTTCTCAAATAACAAATAAAAGTTATTATCAAAAAAACTGTTGATTTTGATGTGATAAATATACCTAGAGATCCAGTATTATGTTGGCTTCTTAAGCCTCGTATCCATTTCGCGAGGCTGCTGCCTGGGCTATCATTTGGCAAGCGTGGCTGCCTCGCAAGGCAAGTGTCAGTAGCTATGAGGCAACCAAACATGCTGCTATTACCAAGTGCTACTGCTGCATTTTACTTCATTGCGATTCATAGAATTATTACGAAGAAGAGGAAACATCGACGAAAATCGCGTTAGTGGATTAAGAATTTGAATATGGAAACAGTTTAATTTGTTTAATAGTAGTTTTAGGCAAACCAATAACCTCACTGATATTTAACCAGCAGTCCTCTCTGATTTTTAGGGTTTTGTAGGTATAACCAAAAAACCCTTATACCGTCATTTTGTCGCATGTCTGTCTGTCTGTTCGGTAAAAATTGTAGCCAAACAGCTAAACCTAGAGAGTTGAAATTTGGCATGCTTATACAACTCTTTGACCCGCACATAGGAAAAATACTAAAACCTCTGAAAAACATATCCCTCTAAAAATATAAACAAATATGTGCTCATCGAAAAAAAATTTTTTTTTAAATTCTGAGTAGGGTATTAAATGAAAGCCATTTTTGCAAAATAAATTATATTGACAAGATTACTGCCAAAAATGTGCAAAAAAAATTTTGTCCCACACTCTGTAGCCCAAATGGTTTAAAATAAAAATCTGAAAAAAATTATAAGTAATGTATATTGGTGTGAACCGGAATAGTACAACAGGAATTTTTGATCAGATTATGTTTTCGGAAAATAACGCAATTTTTGTGTTTTTTGCTTGACCATGCAAAATATTTAACAACGTATGTTGATGGTGTAACGGTTAGAACTCTGGTGTTCTAATTTGCAAACTAGTTTTCGATCATGAGTCAATTTTATTTTTTCTGTTTTTTTTTGCATTTTTATTTTGTTTAAATTATTTTTTGTAAATTCTAGTTTTATTTGGGCAAATGTTGCATTTAATTTGTAAAAGCGTAAATTTAATAACCAGTGGAAATTGTTGAAATTGAATACACGAAATCGGAGGGAGTTATGATTTAAAACAACCAATGGAAGCCATAGGCACAATTTTCAAAATCTTAATGAACCTTGCTATATAAAAAAAATACTGCACATATTTCGAAACCTAAATAATGGTATTAGGCATTCGAATTAAAATTAACAAAAAACAATATTTAAACATAAAATTTGTTTTGGCATCCCAAATAATCATCATTCACTTACTAAATACCTGCGAAACCCTGAAATGTGTGAAAATTCACATTTCACATCAAATTTTTTATTATGATAGTCCTTTATTTTTGGGTCCCACAATACCCTTTTTTCTTCACATCAATTTTTTAAAATCATCTACAACTTTTTCAATGTCATATATATATATATATTCTTCACTATTTAGTTTTTGTTTTGTTTATTAGTAATTATTTCACTACTATAAATAAATTATTCCTCTTTGATATCTAAATGATATTAAAAACTAAAATAATGCGTGCAATAAAGTATTAATTTTAGTTAAAAATATTTCTAGCATTTTTCAATTTCTAAAATTAAAACAAATTTATGCTGGAAAGACTCATAAAAGTACATTTAACTATTGTGATAATAATTAGTAAAACATTTTTATGACATGATTTCATAAGAGGTAATAATTTTTTAGTAGACGTATTATTGTAAAAAGTTTTTTAGTTCTTAAAATGATCGCAATGAATTTTGTACTAAAAAATATGTTCATTTTTATATAAAGTAAAAAGAGGTTTTAATACTGTTATTGTGCTTGTTTTATTTTATTTTTTTGTGCCAATTTTTAAAGTACCGTGACGTATGCTGTACTTCTGCATTGCTTTTAAATAAACGATTAGCGAAGCGTATATCTTTCGAATTTGTCTTTGTAAGTATAATAACTATTTTATTCAAAGAAAACAGTGTTTTTACAGATAAAATAAGTAAATTAAATTATAAAGTAAATACAAGTAGAGTTTCTTTTAATAAGAACTTAATATTCTATGAGTAAAGTTCAAAAGTGAATTTTTAATGATTGCCTTCAAAGTGAACTACTGAATAAAATAACATAGGAAAATGACCACAAAAGGGACTTTTGTGGATTGAAGTTAACAGGGTAACAACGGGGCTTTAGAATGTTATGTAGATTTTGTAAAAGCAGTTATACGAAATTCGGAAATAAATAAATGAAAATTTAGGGAGCAATTTTCCTTAAAATAAATAATATTTGCTTTACATTACTGTTACTATGCCGTTGAATTTACTTTTATAATTGACTAATTACAGCGTCGTCGGTTAACGCTATTTCGTACAATATTGTTTTGTTCAGCGCGAGTCTTTAGCAAAATCAGTAGCGCAGCTACGGTGGGGAACCGTGCACTTTCACCAGGTCACTTAAATTCGCAGAAAGTATGTTAATAAAATTGGAAGCTACGAGGTGTGTAAATAAAGTAACCGGACTGATTTTTTAAAATTTTGTTATTCGAATAGTATTACAATTCAATATTGTTTCCCTCAAAATAAATTCATTGAGAAGCCACACAGCGCTAGAAACGGTTCTTCCAATCCTCGGTTGGTTACGGACGTTTGAATGTTTTCGAGTGTCCCAAAATGACGTGGATCTTGGGAAGAGGAAAAAGTCACAAGGCCTCAAGTCAGGCGAATAAGGAGGCTGAAGAGCCACAGGAATGTTTTTACTGACCAAAAACTCGTTTATTGAAATTGCTCATGTAAAAGGTTTTTTGCGCAGATTTTTCTCATCCCCAATTCATTGGTCAAAATTTGATGAACGGCAGTGTGAGTCAAATTCAATTCTTCCCCGATCATTCTGACTGTCAACCGACGATCTGAATGCACAAGGTCCCGAATTCTGTCTACATTTTCATCGGTATTAACTTTCTTACACATCTGAAAACATTTATAACTGATTTTGATGGCACATTTAGACATACAATGGCACCTTGACTAATGGCGCGTCTACATCGAGGCAACATGGTAGCATACGACAAGTCTAACGAGACCGTCAGACCATGTCGCATTGACAAGCTAGTGTGTAGACACTAGCTTGTCTACAGCAACACTGGGAGCGTGCTACTGTTTATTGTTGCGAGATCTGTCAGTTTACTGAATAAATATGTCGGATCGCAAAAATATTATTAAATTTTATAGCTATAAATAATATCAAGCTAAATTATACTATTTTATAACACATTTTAATTCCATAACAAAAACATCATCATCATCAAGCCTTGTCCATCATCGGGTGATTTTGGACTGCTTCTAAAAAGAGCATAGGCTGTCAATAAAATTTCTCCATCTAACTCGTCTATCTGCCATAGGCTTCAAGTCGGTGATGTTGTTATAAATTCTTTTGTCTTGGTTTTGAGAGCTCCATGCATTTATTTCTAGCAGGGTTGAGCGACGCCAGGTGTTCTTGGGTCGCCCTCTACGCCTACTGCCCTGAGGGTTGTATGCTAGTGCATAGCGACACACTTCGCTAGGAGCCCTTCGAAGAGTGTGCCCTAACCAACCATACTTTCTTCTTTTTATTTGCAAATTAATGTCCATTTGACCAGTTCTTTTTCCCAATTCTACGTTTGATATTCTACGTGGCCAATAAATGCGAAGAATTCGTCGAAGACATCGATTTACAAATACTCGCACTCTTCTCTTGATAGCTTCTGTTACGAACCAAGTCTCGCAGCCGTATAGAAGAACTGACGTCACGCATGCCCTGAATATGGTAGTTTTCGTGGAAGTACTGTAGATCGCAGAATTCCATACACGGCTAAGTTGGATAAATGCGCCTCTCGCTTTGCGTATTCTGCTTTCCACATCTAAATCCGCGCCACCGTCCACAGACACAACACTCCCCAAGTACTGGAAATCATCCACACGCTCGATTTGATGGTTACCGAGCAGTAAAGGTCTATCGGTTTCTGCATTTATCCGCATTTCTTTTGTCTTGGAGCTATTGATTTTCAATCCAACTTTTGCAGATTCAATCGTGAGGTCATTTAGTTTTTGCTGCATGTCTCCATGCTTATGCGACAACTCACATTTATCGTCTGCAAAATCCAGTGACTCCAGTCTGACTGTTGGTGTTAGCGGATTCCAAATGATTCCTCTGGGTTTGTTAGCTGTTGATCGTCTAGCCACGGCGTCTAAAACTATCAAAAAAAGAAGCGGTGACATCACACAACCTTGTCTAACACCTGTAATGGTTGGAAAGGGTTCTGACAAGCTACCATTGTGTAGAACTCTACACGTGAAGCCGTTGTAGCTATTTCTAACCAGAGATATTATTTTGTCAGGCACTCCAATATTCTGCATTTCAGCCCAAATGCATTCTCTATCGACAGAGTCGAATGCTTTTTCATAGTCAACGAAAAGAAGATACAAGGGGGAACGGAACTCGACTGCTTGTTCGATGATAATCCTTAGCGTATTAATTTGATCTATACAAGACCTGCCTGTTCTGAATCCGGCCTGTTCAGGTCGCAATTTCCTGTCGATAGCTGTGACCATTCTTTCAAGGATTATCTTGCAAAAAATCTTCATTACTGAGCATAAGATGTTAATGCCACGCCAATTATTGCAGTCCGTCAGGTCCCCTTTCTTAGCAATTTTAATCACAATGCCTTCTTGCCAGTCCGAAGGAAATAACTCTTGTTCCCACACCTTGGTGAAGAGTGGATGAAGACACTCAGCAAACAAGTTGACGTCTGTTTTAAGTACCTCAGCTGTGATATTATCACAGCCCGCAGCCTTGTTGTTCTTCAAACTCTTGATGGCGACAATAATTTCTCTCTTAGATGGCGGGGAGGTTCGAATTGGAAGAGGACATATTTCCGTTTGTATCGTTGGTTCTAAATTACAACGCTGTAAGTTTAGAATCTCTGAGAAATGTTCTCTCCATCTTTGCAGTTGTTTTTCTACATTAGTCAATAGCACACCGTTCTTGTCTTTTACAGGCATATTCTTGTATTGAACGGTATTGGCAATCCTCCGCGTAATGTCATAAAGGTCCTTCATGTTACGAGAGGCTGCCGTGTTTTCTGCTTGTTGAGCTAATGTATTCATACACAGACGTTTGTCATCCCTTATTTCTCTTTTTACTCTTTTATCGAGAGCACTATATCTGGCTTGTGCATCTTTCCTTTCGTCGACACTTTTAGCTGAATTTATATCGTTCTTTGCTGATTCTCTTTTGCTTATAAGAGTCCAAGTATACGACGATATAAAATCTTTTCTTACATTTCTGGTGATACCCAATGTTTCTTCACAAGTCTTGTTTATAACATTTCTAAGCTGGTCCCAACATTGTTGTATGTTCTCTTGTTGGTCACTTCTATCAGTAAGATTTTGCCGAAGTGTTGTACAGAAGTTGGATTTTATTTCTTCATCCTTCAGCTTAGAAATATTATATTTCTTCTTGGGGTTTTAAAAATAACAAAAACATAACCTTACTTAATTATGTTTATCATTATTTCTCATACTCTATTTTTTTAAAACTTATATTTACTCACTTATCTTAAATAAATTTAAGTTGCTAAATAATTTTTGTTGATACAGCAACGCTTACAACACTAGTTAATTTAAAAAACAAATACTTCTATAATAACAACTATCAAATATCAAAATGGCGAACATGTGGCTTTCAGAAGTGGTAGCGTTTCGCACGAAAACTCTTTGGTGTTAACCGCCAAGTAACGGGAACGAGCAACATATCGCACGGCTCCCATCAGACCGCTGCACATTGGTAGCATGCGACATATCGAACGGTCGCATGCTACCATGTTGCCTCGATGTAGACACGCCATTACAAACTTAATTTCTTTCTGACCGCGATTCGCATCTTAAAAAGTATCTAGAAACCCAATTTTCCATTATATCTTATGGGAAATTAATTAATCCGTTCCCAGATTAAAAAATCATAAAAGAAAATCCAAAAAATTAAAAAAAAAAACTGTTCTCAACTAAATGAAGAAAATGCAGAAAATGGAAAATGAGTGAGAAGGAACATTTTTTCATTATAAATATGCATTTTGTATACCATTACATATTAATTCTTATTTATAAAATTTTCTGTTTTACATGATTAGTATGAAAATCATCTTCCATTAAATTGTAAAAAAGGACAATTTTCTTGTGTTTGGTTTTGTGGCTCAGGAGTTTTCGATTTGTTACCTGTAGTAGTAGCTTGTTAGTAGCCTGTTTCTAGTACTAAGGGAAAAAAGTATAATGTATACAGGCTTTAATTCATTTGAAAAGAAAAACATCACGGTTCGTATCTAGAGGTCAAAATAGGATATCAAAATAGTTTGTATCTCGAAAAGTTCGTATATCAAAAGATTTGTAAGTCGAGGTACCACTGTATTAGCAAATTTTAAAATATTTGAATTGCAACCATCTAAATCAAAAGAATATGTTTGAAATAAGATTGCGAGCACCTAAGCTCTTCTCTTCGGTACGCCAGTGCATATTCTAAAAAAGGGCATCGTTTCGGGGTTTGCCCCGGGCGCCAAAAAAGCTAGGGCCGGCACTGCTCCCCTTGCCATCAACGAACTTACAAGCGTACTTAATTACGAGATGCGCACGCATCAAGCCAGCTACCCCGTTCTCCAGTTAAATATTTTTAACATGGTGGTCAATATCATTCGAAAAAATAAACAGATCCAAAATTTCTGTCGTTACTATTTCGGTTGATATTAAATTGAATTACTCAGCATTTTTTCAGATATTTCCTAGTGCCTAAGTTCATTTGGGTGGCGGCGTGTTGTTTAATTGTTAGCAAATTCGGCACCCATTTTTCAAATCATTTTTTCATATCTAAGGCTCAGTTAAGGTGCGTATACTGACCCTTAAAAATTCCTGTGGCCTTCACTATTTTATTCGTCGAGCATTCAAAACAGTATCATGCAAATGCCGAAAACGTTTATGTGAGATTGCACTTTTTGGTCGTCCTGAACAGGGTTCATATTCAAAGCGAATACGACCACGTTTAAATACAGTAGTATATATATTCTTGATTTCACTTAGGCCTTACGACGTTTAGGGTATTAAATACTACAAGAAATGAAACTAAATTAATATAATAATGAAAAAATACTGTAAATATCCGTATTGTTTATTTCTTTCTTCTTCTTCCAGTGTCCCTCTCTTTCTCCCTATTCTCCTTCCGGCTTCCCTCTTCGATCTCATTCCTTCTTGCCTCCAGTTCTCTCGCCCATCTTTCTCCCTTGCCTTCCTCACTCATCAGTTCCTTTATCGGTTCCTCCCAGACTGCCATCTCTCTGTATCTCTTCGCTAAATGGTCCAATGTTTCCTTTTCTTCCTTGCAGATTCTATAGAGCTTGTCCTCTGGCTTTGCCCAGTATTTGATATCGTCATTAACCTCCTCCCCCCTATGTTCCATAGCTTTCCAATAACCAGCCTCTGCCCTGTTATTCCTCGTTAGCACGTATCCCAGGTACTTTATTCTCTTCACTTCTTCGATTTATGTTCCTGACCATTACCACTTTACTTTCTTTCTCCTTCCTCCCCCTTTTCCCAACACCATCACCATCGATTTGACTCTGTTTATTTCTAATTTATTTCTTTTAAAATACTTGTCCGCTCGGTCCATCATCATCTTTAGTTCTTGTACCTTCTCCGCCATCACTGCCATATCATCTGCGTACCCTAGTGTCCATGGCTTCCTCCTAAGGAAGGAGAAATTACAGTAGTAAATTATTTCACTATTGAAAACTTTTACCAACTTAGGATGAATTTTCGTTGGCCATACACCATCTTTTACAACAAAATAATTTCTGCACAATGTTAATTTTTTTCTATTTTACAAAACTTACTCTTTCTTATGTTTACTTATGACTAGTGTTGCGCCAAGTACTTAGGCATTATTCGAGTTTCAGCACTTAATTTTCTCTTCAGGCGAATATTTATATATTATTCAACATAAAATTATGCAATAAATGTGAATAATGAGTCATTTTATAATATCGTTATTTTACAAATAAGTACAAAATTACGAGGCACAAAAAAAGAAATATTTTATTTAATATACAAACGAGTATATAAAAATATTAAACTTGCCGGAGGTAACAGAAATGTTTTTGATAATGATGCCAACTTTGGAAACTTATTATAATCCAACGTAACGTATTAAGGTGTCCAATAAAATAAAATAATGAATTTTCCACAATCGAAAAGTTATAATAGCATGTTTTTCTCTATTTCTCTCTTCCATGTTGCTTTGTTTATTTTTTTCCGAGATTCATTGGGCAAACATTGTTTCAGTGTCTCCCCAACAACTTCTTCCATTTCATCTAAATTATATTTTAAAATAAACAATAGCTATTCATCCACCCCACACACTTTAAGAAAGCAAAACAGTAAATAATAACGAATACCTGATTTAGCTGTGATCACGTGACTAAATCCAGAAGTGTAATTGGCTGCAATGTAATGGCGGAAAATAAGCTCCAAGAAGAACTCGAAGAATCTGTCGGGTTTTGAAACTGAATATCTTTTTGAACTGATATTTACACAGAGATTTGTCGGATTTAGAGGCTAAATAATAGTTCTGATGAATTCACATTAGCGAAAAGTATAAACTGACATCTGCAATTTATTTTTCTTGAAATATGGATTTGGCGGGTTTTGATTCTAGGCGCCTCATTTGTAGAATCCTTCTCAAAAAAGTGCAAGCATTTATTTACTATACGGTTTAGGCCGAATATTCGGCAAAAATTTTAACCGAATACTCGATATTCAGAATCGCTCCATATTGAAAATTCGGTAATCGGTTATTCGGCAAAATCACTCTTGGTCGCAACTCTACATATGACGAATGTTTAATTCAAAATCAAAATATTATTGTAGCCAGTAATACTATTTGTAGGTCAAGCAGAAAACTTACAATGCAGTAGGTTCACCGTATTCACTGGGCTAATAGGGTTGTAACCCTAAAGCAGTGTCCACACTATGCCGCAGTTTGCTAGTTGGCCAAGGCCATTTGGCAATTCCAGAAGTAATGTAGACGTGACCGTTGGCACATGACATCGTGCCAGCGGCATGCCAACAAGAATCGCTCGAGTGTCGGTCTCCTTCAAAGAAAGCCGATAAGAACGGGGACGTGCCGGGGAAAGCCGATAAGTGGGGACGTGCCAACTGGCATCACGCGGCTTTAGGCTTAAATTCAGGTTGTGATTCAGACGCCGATGAGCAACGTTGTTTATAGATGGAGTGGACAAACGAAAAAGTGCTTAATTTGATCGATTTATACCGGGATCGTCCTGTTTTGTGGGACTGTCGTTTAAAGGACTATAAAGACAGGAATAAGAGATGTGACGCTCTATTGGAAATTGCGGTTAGTTTTGGAGTACAAAAAGAAGAAACTGATCAGACTGGTCAGACTGGTCAGAAAAATCAAGAACTTGGTGTGTCATTTTTCGCGCGAAATAAAAAAAGAGAGAGAAGGTAATAAGTCCGGTGCGTGATCTACTTTGAAGACTTGGACGTAACCAAAACAGTCGTTTGCGCCGTTTGCGTATTTTTTCTTCACTGTCAAGTATGATAAAAGCAGCTGAAGCAATTAGTAAATCTTCCTCGGTGAACATTGTGCGACTAAACTAAATGCCAACACAGATGTGGACGTTTATACAGCCACTGGCTTTGCCAGCTGGCCTTGCCAACTGGCAAACAGCGGCATAGTGGGGATGCGCTGTGACCTATAAAACACCGGCTATAGGTTTATTTAGTCTTTTGTGGCTAGCCTTTAAACAGCCGAGACGGTCGTGCGGTTCCAAAATTAGATGAAATTATAAAAAAAAATTAAGGGCGCCAACTGGTCTGAAATAAAATAATTGGGACCGACCAGTAGATCCCACGCACAGACTAGATTTTAACTAAGACTGACCAAATCAGTCTTACTAGGCGAAACCTAACCTAAAACGAGATATTTGGGACATAAGTCAATAACAACAACTGAATATAGTAAATATCAAAACAATAAAATTTATTATAATTGAAAATTGAAATGTAAATAAAATATATAGATACCAAAAATAAATTTAGAATAATAATATTATAAATTACAAACAAATAATAAAAATATTAATTAAAGGTAAATTTGGTTAAAGCGATTTTACCAGAATGCGCTGGATTACAAAGCTTTCTCGGGTTGGTCGACCAGCGCCACGATATTCCTACACATTCCGAATAAAATCTAACGTATAAAAAAAATATATACAACTGATATTCAAAATTTAAAATAAACAATATATAAACAATAACCCAAATAATTTTGATTAAAAAGGCTTATCTGGATATTTTTTTCTTGAAGTTTCCTCTATCCTTGCCTTCTTTCGACGCTCGGTACGTCCAGCCCCAAATTATCCAAACCAGTACGCCAATGCCGTAAGCTGGCTCTGGATATTTCCAGCGACGCACCAAGAGTGAGAGAGAGAGAGAAAAAGGAGAAATACTGGGAAGGAGAGCCTAAAATAAGATCATATCCATTAAATTTCGGTAAATGCTTGCGTTTTAAGCGCCGCATACAATTATACAAAAATATACAAGCAATACAACACAATAATTTAGATTTTTACCTTAAGATGTTATGCGGCTCTCTGTAGTGAATTTGTATTGTGGCAATATAAATCCGAATAAATCGTAGGAACTCAACGTCCTTTTCACCTTTACGTTCTCAAAACAAATCCCTTAAAAGGTCTAAATACTTATACTATTCACCGTATAATAATATTCTTCTGTTGAGAACGAAGGTCTGACCACGTACCAAATAATTTTCACAAATAATAAAATACTGTTTGTTACTTGTATATTATTGTGTAATCATGGTTACCGAAATCTATGCGATATTGTCTTATTTTAATAAAGTAGGCTGCTGTACATTAGCGTACCGTATTAAATTTGTTTATAAAATAAACAAATTTCTTTTAAAACGTTACATTCCCCCCTTTACTTCAAGAAAAATACTTTCCCTCAAGAAAGATTTCCACTAAGCAATATCTTTCTTTTTTTTGTTTTTATTTACTATATTCTACTCTATACCTAAACTAACGTTAATAATAACTAACATTATTTAAAATTAACCGAAACTAAACCCTAACCAAAATCCTGTTCTTTTATTAATTTTTTTAAGTCCTTCGCATGCCATGTTCCTTTATGAACCCCAAATTTATCTTCTAATATAAACGTCCATGGCGATAGTTTTTCCTTAATGTAAAAAGGTCCAATAAATTTCGGTGCTAACTTTGCATTATAATGTTTACTAGCGTCCGAGAGAGAATAATTCTTACGTAATACTTCATCGCCTATTTCGTAAGTGTCTTCTCTTCTTCGTAAGTCATATATTTTTTTATTTTTTTGAAAAGACTTGTTCAAACGTTCGCGAACTTTCTTGTACACCTTATTTAATACCTTTGCTCTTATTTCTGGTGTTCCAAGAACTTCTTCATCTGTCTCTTCATTGTCTTTCCGGTAGTATGCACCATTTAATATCTGTTCCCTGCTGAAATTTAGAAAATACGGTGTGTGTCCAGTTGTTTCGTGTACACTTGTACGGATCGCACATCCAATTTTATCTAATTCAGCATCCCATTTTCTTTGATCTTCGTCGATGTAACAAGATATCATGGTTTTTACTACTCTAATTATTCTTTCCGCTGGATCTGCTTGTGGATGGTAATACGGTGTAAAACGTATTCGTACATCATATTCTGCACACAGTTGCTTAACAAGATTATTAGCAAAATGTTTCCCGTTATCGCAAATTATTATTTGAGGAACACCAAATAACAAAAAAATTTCGCGTTCAAGTGTCTTCTTAACATTCTGTGCAGTAGCACTCCGCATAGCGAATAACCTAGTAAATTTTGTAAAACAATCTGCTACCGTTAAAATAAACGTATTCCCATTCGAGCTTCGCGGTAATGGTCCCACGAAATCCATGCAAATCATCTGCCATGGTTTAATTATTCTGGGATGACTCAACATTAGACCTTGTTTTGCTTTTGACTCTGGTTTACGAGTTTGACATGTCATACAATTTCTGACATATCTAGCAATATCTGGTTTCATTTTCGGCCAATAATATCGTTGACCTATTCGGTGAAAAGTTTTAAACACTCCAGCATGTCCTGCAGTTGGGACATCGTGAAACTGCTTAAAAATTTCCAGTCGCTTTTCTTTTGGTGGTATGATTTTCCATTCGTCCGTTTCGTCCGACAGTTCAGGGATCTTAGGTGTAACGTGTTTAAATATAATGCCGTTTTCTATTTTATACAATGGACACTTCTGCGGTGAATTTCTTATCTCCTCCATCAACTTCTTGTACCACTTGTCTATTACGACTACATTTTTTTGTATACAATCTACTTGTGGTACTGCTCGCGATAATGTGCCAGGAACTATATTTTCCTTCCCCTTTCTATGAACGATATTAAATTGGAATTGCTGCAAACGAACGGCCCACCTCGCTAAACGTCCTGTTGGGTCTTTTAGATTATTGAGCCACAACAATGAACTGTGGTCCGTAATGACCGTAAATTCAACCCCTTCTAAATATGGTCGTAATTTTTCAATGCTCCAAATGACAGCTAAACATTCCCTTTCGGTTGTACTAAAATTTCGTTCATTTCTAGTTAACGATTTACTGAGATAACAAATCACCTTTTCTTCTCCGTTAATAATTTGGGTTAACACCGCCCCTATACCATAACCACTAGCGTCACATTGTACCGTAAAAGGTTGTGTAAAATCCGGACAACTTAATATTGGTGCTGTAACCAAATACGATTTTACGGTTCGCAACACCTCCTCGCATTCTTCGGACCATCTGAAATTTGTATTTTTACGCAAAAGTTGGTTTAGTGGCGCAATAAGCGTTGAATAGTTTGGTAAAAATCTCCGATACCAAGATATCATCCCTAATATCCTACGTAATTCCTTTACCGACTTAGGACTCGGAATAATTCTTACCGCCTCAACTTTTTCAGGGTCAACACGAAGACCGAATTTATCTACAATGTAGCCTAGATATTTAAGTTCTGGTTTGCAAAAATTACATTTGTCTTTACTAAGTGTTATGCCCGCCTCTTTTAAACGATTTAGAACCTTTGATAATACGGTTAGATGTTCCTCAAAAGTGTTACTAACTATAATAATATCGTCTAAATAGGCGAATGCGTTCGGGTCTAATTCGGGACTAATTATCTTATCCATCAGTTTTTGCCACGACGCGCCTCCAGAATGGAGTCCAAAAGGCATACGACAAAAATGAAACAATCCACGTCCCGGAATAGTAAATGCCGTAAACTCTTTGCATTCTTTTTTGACTGGGATTTGCCAATAAGCCGATTTAACATCCAGAGTAGTAAGATAAACCGCGTTCTTTAATTTATCGAGAATGCTGTTTATCATTGGAAGAGGATAAGCACTAGGTTTAGAAACCTTATTAAGTTTGCGATAGTCCACACAAAAACGATAAGAATTATCTTTCTTCTTTACTAATAATATCGGTGACGACCACGCGCTATTCGACGGTTCTATTACTCCTAGTTTTAACATTTTATCTAACTCTTCGTCGATATGTTTTTGAACGTAGGGTGATACCGGGTAATACCTTTGTTTTATAGGGGGATGGTCACAAATGATCTCATGTTCTATCCACGACGTTTTACCGAGCTTATCTCCTATTCCATCAAAGTATTTCGTAGTTAGTTTTTCGAGTTTACTGCGTTGGTCCGATGTTAAATTACCGACATCTATTATTGCTGACTGATTACCATCAACAGTCATAACGTTTGTCGGTGTCGCAAATCTCCAATGGTTACTACATAGATTTGGGACGATTTCCATAACCCTCCAAAAATCAATACCACATATTAACGAATGACTTAATTTCGGGGCAATTATAACGTTAATTAATTTTTCCCTATTTTCCAATTTCATTGGTACGTAACAGGAACCAATACTATATATAATTTCCCCGTTTCCCACAGTACAATTAAATTTATTATTACATTCTAATTTAAATCCCATAGAATGTAATACACTCCAACCAACTTCGTTCATGAAGGTATGAGTCGCACCCGAATCTAACAAACCTAAAAATTGCTTTCCTAAAATATCAATTTCGACATAAGGTCTTTCATCGCCTCGGGCGTGATTCATAATAAATTCTAAAATACATTTAATCGGATTTTCCGTTTTAGGGGTACAAGACAATAACCGATTTTCTATTGCCTTGACGTCTCGTTTCCCTCCTTTGACGAACATGAAGGACAAGTATGGATAGTGAAACCTTTTTTATTACACTTGAAGCAATGTTTTTCGCGCGGTTTTGAACAATTATTAGCAAAATGCCCCGCTTCATGACAAATATAACATTTACGTACCGATTTCTTATTTGCCGGTTCGACTGAATGACAGCTACTGTTATAGCTAGATTTGCTACTATGAGCGTATGCTAAATCAGATTCCATCATCCGGTTCGGTGGTGGTGTATAATTTTTTATTAGCGTATTTCGATGCTCTAATTGCTTGCAGATTTTTCGCAATTCGTTTATATTTTTAGGTTCTACTAGACCTATTTGTGTTTGTAAATAAGGCAAAATATTTCGCGAAATTATCTTGAGTTTTGTTGCCTCAGGTAATGGTATCGACATTCTATCAAATAAATTTAACATTACAGCAAAATACATCCCTACCGACTCATTTGCACCTTGTGTACGACGTTTTATTTCTTCGAATAATTTCTCGTCATAGTCTGGAGGTTGAAATTCGTCCTTTAAGGCATCTACAAGTTCCTCCCAGTTGTTTACAGATTTTCTAATGACTCGAAACCAACATTTCGCCTTTCCTTCGAACAAGTCTAGTGCCGATAAGAATAATTGTTGTCGCGTTACATTCCTAGCAACGCGCATTTCTTCAACGCTTTGCAAAAATGCGTTAAGTGATTGCTTGTCTTCACCATTATATTTTAATTTCCATTTATAAACTGGCACCGAGTATGAGTTTCGATTTGACATTGCTAAATTTTTCAAACTTTCGCGAGTATTATGCAAAGACTCATCGCTATCTGATGATTCCGATTCGTCGTCACATAAGTTGATATCAATAGCTGATAAATCTACTGGGACTTGATCATAAATTTTGGTGCTGGACTTTCGAAAAGATTTTTGTTTTATATCTGCCAATGATGACAAGTTAACAATTTTGAGTAAAATATCGTTCTTTTCTTTTTGCAAATCATGTTCCGAATCCCCTATTTTTATCCTATTGATCCTACCTAACGCGTATTCTATTTTTGAACGAAATTTCTTGTGAACCGACGATTCCACATCTCCGTCCATTTCTGAATTCAAATTGTTAAGTTCGTCAACTGTTAATTTTAATGCTAAAATATCCTCCTTCGGTTCGTATGGATACATTGGCATTTTTATTTCCGTACCCTTCCGTTCGAGTTTTAATAAACCCCGTAATGCAACACGCATTTGCTCTACCGTTCCTACATCACGCAAACCTCGAATCGTTAATTCATAATCTAATTCGTTATGATTTAAACGATTTATTTCGTATCGAATCTGTTTATTTATTTTACCGGACATATTTACGGGAATACAAAATAATAGCCAACAAAATTATAAATTTACCTAATTTTCAACACTACAACAAAATAATTACTAGACGTCTATTTTCCAACTTTGTTATCCTTATTATCCCAAATACTCACTAAAAATCACGTTGGGCGCCAGTAATGTGACCTATAAAACACCGGCTATAGGTTTATTTAGTCTTTTGTGGCTAGCCTTTAAACAGCCGAGACGGTCGTGCGGTTCCAAAATTAGATGAAATTATAAAAAAAAATTAAGGGCGCCAACTGGTCTGAAATAAAATAATTGGGACCGACCAGTAGATCCCACGCACAGACTAGATTTTAACTAAGACTGACCAAATCAGTCTTACTAGGCGAAACCTAACCTAAAACGAGATATTTGGGACATAAGTCAATAACAACAACTGAATATAGTAAATATCAAAACAATAAAATTTATTATAATTGAAAATTGAAATGTAAATAAAATATATAGATACCAAAAATAAATTTAGAATAATAATATTATAAATTACAAACAAATAATAAAAATATTAATTAAAGGTAAATTTGGTTAAAGCGATTTTACCAGAATGCGCTGGATTACAAAGCTTTCTCGGGTTGGTCGACCAGCGCCACGATATTCCTACACATTCCGAATAAAATCTAACGTATAAAAAAAATATATACAACTGATATTCAAAATTTAAAATAAACAATATATAAACAATAACCCAAATAATTTTGATTAAAAAGGCTTATCTGGATATTTTTTTCTTGAAGTTTCCTCTATCCTTGCCTTCTTTCGACGCTCGGTACGTCCAGCCCCAAATTATCCAAACCAGTACGCCAATGCCGTAAGCTGGCTCTGGATATTTCCAGCGACGCACCAAGAGTGAGAGAGAGAGAGAAAAAGGAGAAATACTGGGAAGGAGAGCCTAAAATAAGATCATATCCATTAAATTTCGGTAAATGCTTGCGTTTTAAGCGCCGCATACAATTATACAAAAATATACAAGCAATACAACACAATAATTTAGATTTTTACCTTAAGATGTTATGCGGCTCTCTGTAGTGAATTTGTATTGTGGCAATATAAATCCGAATAAATCGTAGGAACTCAACGTCCTTTTCACCTTTACGTTCTCAAAACAAATCCCTTAAAAGGTCTAAATACTTATACTATTCACCGTATAATAATATTCTTCTGTTGAGAACGAAGGTCTGACCACGTACCAAATAATTTTCACAAATAATAAAATACTGTTTGTTACTTGTATATTATTGTGTAATCATGGTTACCGAAATCTATGCGATATTGTCTTATTTTAATAAAGTAGGCTGCTGTACATTAGCGTACCGTATTAAATTTGTTTATAAAATAAACAAATTTCTTTTAAAACGTTACAGCGCCTTTAGGCACCCCGCGCTGGGAGGCGCCACCGTCTCACAATTACAATTTTATTCTAAACTTTACAATTTTTAGATTAATAAAACATTAATAATACCGGTAAATAAGAATTATATTATTTTTATAATTCAATACATTTCAGTGTATTATATAATTTCAACTTTTTGCATGATCTGAATGACATATTTGCTAATCCTACATAAAACCCTTCTGCCAAACTGGAAGCAATGGGATTTGAAAATTAATTAAATTTATTGGAGCTTGCTTTGATGATCATATTTTAGAATGATACTTATTTTGTAAACAATGAATAAAATAAATACATTACTTTAAGAGGTTCAAATTGATATTGAAACTATAGTTCGTTTATATATGTATTTCATTAAAAGGATATACGCAGAATAAGCAGTAGATAGCTAAAAAAAATTGATGTGAAGTGTGAATTTTCACACATTTCTGGGTTTTGCAGGTATTTAGTAACTGTACGATGATTATTTGGGATGCCAAAACAAATTTTATGTCAAAATACCATTATTTAAGTTTCTAAATCTATGCAGTATTTTTTTTATATAGCAAAGTTCATTAAGATTTTGAAAATTGCACCTATGGTTTCTATTGGTTGCTTACATCATAAGTCCCGCCCTTTGATTTCGTCAAACATAGAATTAAATTATAATTTCAACACTTTCCACTGGTTATTAAATTTACGCTTTTAAAAATTAAATGCAACATTTACCAAATATAACTAGAATTTTAACAAAATAATTTAAACAAAATAAAAATGCAAAAAAAAAAACTCAACAGGATTCGAACCCTAGTTTGCAAGTTTCTTAAATTATTAAGCGTGCGACAAATCCAACCACGCCACGAGAGCTACTGATGTGGTATGTTACACAACGTATTAAATAGTTAACATATTTTAGTTAAAAACACACAAAAATTTATATTTTCCAAAAACATAATCTGATGTACCTTACTTAGAATTTTCACACCAATGTACATTACTTAGAATTTTTTCAGATTTTTAGTTTAAACCATCTGGGCTACAGGGTGCGGGACAAAAAATTTTTTGCACAATTTTGGCAAAAATCGCATCAAAATAATTTATTTTGCAAAAATAAAATTTTGATAGTTAATCCACGTACTAAGGGCTTTCATTTGATACCCTACTCAGAATTTAAAAAAAATATTTATTTTTTCGATGAACACATATTTGTTTATATTTTTAGAGGGATATGTTTTTTAGATGTTTTAGTATTTTTCCTATGTGTGGGTCAAAGAGTTGTATAAGCATGCCAAATTTCAACTCTCTAGGTTTAGCCGTTTGGCTACAATTTTTACCGAACAGACAGACAGACAGACAGACAGACAGACAGACAGACAGACAGACAGACAGACAGACAGACAGACAGACAGACAGACAGACAGACAGACAGACAGACAGACAGACAGACAGACAGACAGACAGACAGACAGACAGACAGACAGACAGACAGACAGACAGACAGACAGACAGACAGACAGACAGACAGACAGACAGACAGACAGACAGACAGACAGACAGACAGACAGACAGACAGACAGACAGACAGACAGACAGACAGACAGACAGACAGACAGACAGACAGACAGACAGACAGACAGACAGACAGACAGACAGACAGACAGACAGACAGACAGACAGACAGACAGACAGACAGACAGACAGACAGACAGACAGACAGACAGACAGACAGACAGACAGACAGACAGACAGACAGACAGACGACAAAATGACGGTATAAGGGTTTTTTGGTCATACCTACAAAACCCTAAAAAGACTAAAGTACGAGTAGATTAGGCCACCCTCCCTTTCTGATTCTAATAATGACTGATACTATAACCATTATACCTTCTGAGTTTATGGTTCTGTTAAAAATAGTTGCCAGGACCGTAATAATTATTTAAAATAAACCTATTTTCTTATATGCTATTTAGAATGAACTATATATTCACATGACATTCCTTTACATTTTTATCAGGCTTAGCTTGGCTATATTTGAATTATAATTACGGGCATGTTTAAAAATCGTTTTTTTAAGTCTTTATAGTCTATATTAAATACTTCAAATTTGCACAAACAAAAATCATTCTTATTTGCAACAAAAATAAACCCTAGCAACTTCAAATAATTTAGCCATATGTATGGCTAAATTCTATTCCGTCTTCTTCCTACTTTTTTATTAAAAGATGCACAGTCGGCACTATATTTTTCGAATAAAAGTCGTAGATTTTATTTATTATTATTTTAGACATAAAACTATCTATTTTCTTGAGAACTTGTAAATCGGGTCGTTTTCGCTGCTGATTTTTGCCACGAACATTTATACGTTGACTTGTTCTGTATGGAACACGAGTTAATTCCGCGTATAGGTTTGTCATTAGCTTCCGAAACTAACGTTTTATAAACATTCAGTATCAGAACTTTGCAATCTTCTGACATTTTTCTTTAGTAGCCACGTCCACATTTTCGCATTCCACGTCAACGTCCACATTTTCGCACTCCATATCACCTTGCACAGATTCACTATTATCAATACAGAAATTAGGAATTTCTTTAAAATCAAATGGTCGCCAAAGAGCCATGTTGTTAAATGTCATGTCATGTAGCGTGCAGACATATGCACGCTATGAACGTTGAAAATTATCTAACAAACAAGTATAACAACCCCTAAAATTTAGAAACTATAGAATTATAAATTTGGAAAATATCCTTAATTTTAAGAAGCTTCAATTGAACTAGTGTTACATTTATTCGTTTTAAATTTAAAATTCCCTTCATACCTCCTATATTCTATTTACAGCTACGAGTCTTGAGATTACTGTGATAAACCTATTTCGGTGTTGTTAAGCTTCTTAACAAGAGTGGCTATTTCATTTTGGAAATACTATACCATGAGTTCAAAAAAAAATTGCATAAGAGTTGGCTATGGAAAAATAAAATAATGTCTACTGCAAGCTTTATATAACAATAAATAACTTATGGCAACAACAACAGTGATGACATTTAATTAACTTTTAAGCTTGCTGTTGACATTACTTTTATTTTCCATGGCCAACCCTTATGTAATTTCTTTTTAACTTATGGTATATAATTATTGATAAGCTCTTAACAGTAATTAAAAACAGAACATGTTGGTTTGACGACATTTTTTGAAATTTGGTGCTTTAATTTAAAAATGTAGACAAAATATGATAAAAGAATTAGGTACTGCATAAAAAGTTAATGTAAATATACTACCCAATAAAAACATTACATCGAAAGCAGAACTTAGTTTAAAAAAGATAATCACTTCAAATATTGCATCTACATTCCTTAAAGTTGTGGGGGGGGGGTTTTAAATATAATTGAGAAGTCAAGGTTAGCTAATTAATTTTCAAATTTACCATAATTTCATCGTACTTCATGGTACGATGAAAGGCCTTTGAAGGGCCTTTCACATAGTTTGTTTCCAAAACTCGCGAGCGGATCGAGTCTGAAATTCCCTTACATCTCCAGCTGGCTGCTACGATTGTAAACCTCACAAACATCTTAAAACCTCACAAAAGATCGTCTTAAACACGTCACAACACTTATAGGGTTTAAGACCGTTTTGGTTTAAGACTGTGTATAATAAATTGTTCACAATGAATTCCAGACGTTTTAGTCTAACCACTACCACGTTGACTTTGGGGGGGGGGGGGGGGGGTTGTCTAACTACTTTGGCGTCCAAAAACCAACTCCTTTTTTTAAATAATCAGCTCTCCAATTACCAAACAGAAACATTTTATCACTTATCATTAATGTATATTCCCTTATAACTTAAAACCCAAATAATTAATTTAGACTCTAATTACCTACTGAGTTTATATCACTAAAAATATATGGTCGTATTTCAATATCTGTATAAACATTCGGTCATCTACTTGAAATAAACGGTGACAAGATTTTAAACAAGTCATATAATATACGATCGTAAATTTAACTTTAAACTAAAATGGTCACTGTTAACTCAACTAATCTCTGATGGTGCTTATATTAAAATTCGATTAGTTTTTATATTTAAATAATTTGAATATTTATAAACTAATGTAATTTATATTAATGATGAAAATAATAATGAAATTTTATTAAAAACAAACAAACGCTAAACTAAGGCCGCCGGTCTAAATTCACTGTTGTCCTTTCCAGTTCATTTTTATTACTTGCGTAGATAGATACATTAGAAATCGCATGTGGCAACACTGTACCGGGACACTAACGTGTGGTGTCCACAGCCATTGTTTTCCAGATCTTAATTTTTTATATAACACTTATATAAAAAATCTTTGAGTTAATAATAAAAATAAATATACGCAGATTTAGCTAGTTTAATGCAATTTTAAAGTATAAAAAGATTTTTAGGAGGACACTGTCCCAGCGCCGCCACCCCCACAGGTTGTCTCAGCCGCCACTGTATATAATATAAATAAAATAAATGTAGAATAGTATATTCTGTAACAAGGTTGGAATGAGAAAATTCGATGCGAGTGGTACATTCTGAGCGCGAGCCGCAAGCGAGCGTGAGGAACCACGAGCATCGAATTTTCTCTTCCAACCGAGTCACAGACCCTACTTTCTCCACGACCACCAGAAAGAAAAAAAAATAACAAATAATTGTTTTTATTTATTATTTGTTTAATTCTAATTTGGTCACTATTTTTGTACTTTTTAGGAAGTTATGTTACATTTATTTAATGTAAACATTTTAATGTATCCCTACGCGTATAGATACGTTTGCACTACTTTTCAGCGCGGAATAATGCATACATTATAGTGAACAAAAACAAATGACAACAAGCATGGGATAGTTATTTCATAACAAGTGATGAAATAACAAAAAAAATAGCAAGTGACAAGGAATGAAATACACGCAAAATGCATAAGAAGATAAGTGCTTTAGAACAGTGTTTCTCAACTGAAAACGTATCGCGGATCAATAAAATATTTAATTTTCTTCCGCGGACCCCTAATAATAAATGTACTACTAAACAAATTGTATTTGTAAACTCTACATATATCTTAGTAGTACAAAATCATTGAAAAATGAACAAAATACACAGAAAATGAACAAAAAATTATAAAGAAATGAGCAATAAATCTCAAAAATAATAATTTATTATCCTTTCGTGGACCACTAAAATTTTGCTGAGGACCACCTGTTGAGAAACACTGCTTTAGAATAACATTCCAACTCTTGTGTTAGAATTTTAACTTTCTGTAGTCAAAGTTGGTTTTAGAATTGTCAAATTCTATAGTGGTCGTGGAGAAAACAGATTATATAACTATAAAATTTTGTTACAAACCCCCCCCCCCGAAATTTACCTCCTAGGGAGGATTCACAAAACGCGTGATGTTGTTTGCTCAGGGCGCTTATATTTCTTAGAATGGCAGTGTTGGGCAGCCCTCGTAATTCAGTTTTTTAGTTGCATAAGAAGTATATATGTGGTTTATTAAGTTTTATTGATGTATGTTATGTAAATATATTGATGATGTTATGTTAATGATGTGTTATTTTTGTTTAGGAATGATTTGGTTGGGCAGCTAGCGGAAGGCGGCTAGCGGCGCTGATCGCCGCCGGCCGTACGCCGCCCTCAGCATGACGCCCGCTGGAGAATGAAGAAGCAAAACGTTCGCACTTTATCACTCATTGTGTGCACATTTACATACTTGCTAATTGGAGCCGCCGTCTTTGACGCACTGGAGTCAGACACTGAAAAGAAGAGAGGCGAAGTCTTACAAGGTATACTAAACAAATATCTAGAACAGCGTTTCTCAACCGGGGGGCCGTGAAGGCTTCGGCGGGGGGCCGCGAAGTCATACAAGATCGAAACATGAAAATATGATAGCAATGCGCTCAATCTTGCAAGGTATAAATTTTATTCATATTTATAAATATGAGTCTTATATTTATATTGAGAAAAATATATCTTTCATAACATAAATAAAATAAATATTTTATTTATTATTCTATCTAATTACTTATTTTGACAACTAATTTAAGCTACAGGCTATTTCAAACGTTTAAGCGGAACTAAATTTATTTTATTTATTTATTTATTTATTTATTTATTTATTTATTTATTTATTTATTCATCCTAGCTTTACATATATATTTTGTGATTTGTACATATGAAACATAATGTGCAAATGTGAGTATGGAATATTAATGGAATATTAATATTCTAAAGTTGGCACTAGCTAACTTATAATGAGTAAAATAGGCTTTTGCTAAACAAACTGATCAAAAGCAATTAAAATTCAAGTTGTACTTTGAAGTAGGTACAACTTAAAAGTGCGATATTTTTTATTATATATATTTTTTTTATTACGCTCCGAGCTAAAGGTAACTCAAGAGTAAGGATGCAAATGCGTTTAAATCAAAATATAAGGCACTTTGAACACTTGTAAATAAAAATACTTTACTTTCAAGTCGTTATATGGAATAAAATCGTCATATATAATATAGTTTTTTGTCAACCGTAAAAGATACTGAAAAAATGTTTAAGTAAAAGTTGTTGAAAAGCTCTATCCAAAGATACTCAATATGACATACGTTCCCATATAACAATTCCAAACTGTCCTTAATCCTGTACTTCCTGAAAATTTCAATTCTACCATTTAATGTTTTGTATAAATTTTAGTTCAAAATTTTTCCTAACTTGCTCACACGTTGCCTTTTCGAGAAAAATCGTGTTCCCTCTATCTTGATACACCATATATATATATATATATATATATATATATATATATATATATATAACCAGACGGAAAATTTTTGATCTTCTGTTGAAGTTTATGAAGAATAAACGAATTATTGGATCGATTATGAAATAATTGCATAACTCCATCGCCTTCTTCTTTATCCCAAATAATTCTTATCATTATATATATATATATATATATATATACACACACACACATATATATATATATAGGGGGGTCGCAGACAAAATATATATATATAATTTTGGGGGTCCCATGCCAGAAAAGGTTGAGAAACACTGATCTAGAACACCTAGTATTTCCCAAATTAAATGGCCACACACACTTATTGATTCCAATAATGACTAATAGTATAACCATTATACCTGCTGCTTTTATGGTTCTGTTAATAACAGTTGCCAGGACCGTAATAATTATTTAAAATAAACGTGTTTTCTTATATGCTATTTAGAATGAACTGTATATACATATGTACTCACATGACATTCTTTCACATTTTTATTAGGCTTAAGACTGGCTATATTTGAATTTTAAATATAGACATGTTTAAAAATCGTTTTGTTTTAAAGTCTTTATAGTCTATATTAAATACTTCAAAAATCGCACAAACAATCCTAGCAACTTCAAATAATTATACATATGGCTAACTTTGCATGAAAATTCTAGTCCGTCTTCTTCCAACTTTTTTATTAAAATATGCACGTGTCATACCATGTTTCATCTAAATACACGATGAGTCTACCTTCTTCTCTGTATTGGTCGAAATACTGCGATCTCGCCCTTACTAATCTATCTGATTCCATAATATATAAACGTTTATTTAACGTTCTATATCTAAATCCTTGCAACTTCAAATAATTATACATATAGCTAACTTTGTATGGAAATTCTATTCCGCCTTCTTCCAACTTTGTTATTAAAAGGTGCATAATCGGGACTATATTTTTCGAATAAAAGTCGTATATTTTATTTATTATTGTTTTAGACATAATACTCTATTTTCTTGAAAACTTGTAAATCGGGTCGTTTTCGCTGCTGATTTTTGCCACGAACAATGCGTTGCGTACAATACGTTGAATTGTTCTGTATGGAACACTAGTTAATTCCGCAGTTCTAAGTATAGGTTTGTCATTACCTTCCAAACCTAACTTTTCATAAACGTTTAGTATCAGAACTTCGCAATCTTCTGTCAAATGACATTTTTCTTTAGCAGCCACGTCCTCATTTTCGCATTCCACGTCAACGTCCACATTTTCGCGCTCCAAATCACCTTGCAGCGATTCACTATTTTCACTACAGAATATAGGAATTTCTTCATAATCAAATGGTCGCCAAAGCGCCATGTTGTTAATGTATGCACGTTATAAACGTTGAAAATTAACTAACAAACAAGTATAACAACCCCTAAAATTTAGAAACAATAGGATTATAAATTTGGAAAATATCCTTAATGATTTTTAAGAAACTTCAATTGAACTAATGTTATATCTATTCGATTTAAATTAAAAATCCACTTAATGCCTCTGATATTCTTTTTACTGCAATAAGTCTTGGGATTACTGCCATAAACCCTTTACAATATTATTAAGCTTCTTAGCAAGAGTGGCCATTTTATTTTGGAAATACTATACAAGTCTCTTCTGGTGCAATTTTTCGGAATGATTTATTCAGGGTCGGTCCCATAGGTAGTGACCAACTCTCACGGTTGCACCCGGAGTCTCAGGACTTCAACATCGTTTCTCCGGGTTTTATTATAATTTCTCCGGAATATGTTTTGCTCATCAGCATCGTTCCTCACCCCATCAGTTTGAGTTCCTTTTTTTGTTCATCAGCTAGCTGAGGCTCATTTTTTTGTTTAAACAGCTAACTTGAATTTCTCTTTTTTTTGTCATTGACTACTTTGAGTTCGTTTTTTGCTCATCAGCTATTTTCAGTTCTTTTTTTTTTTTTTGTTCGTCAGCTAATTTCAGTTCCTTATTGTTTTTTTAAGCTACCTTTTTTACCGACTGCCAACATATAATATATAAGGAAGGTATTGTGATCATACCGATTTTGACATTTGGAGATTTCGTTGGATCTCCACGAATTGAGGTCCCTAAATAACGTTTTGACTATTTTTAGCATGTAACGATTCCATGGTCATGCTAAATAATATCTCTGTTAGAAAATATTAGGCCAAGTTATTTCTACTCTGCTGCTAAAATGTATTTTATACAAGTACTTTGTGATAACGGTCGGTCTTGTGGTGGCCACAGCTGTTTTTTTAGGGTTTTCTAGGTAAGACCAAAAACCCTTATACCGTGATTTTGTCGTCTGTCTGATTATTGCCAAAATTGTGCAAAACAATTTTTGTCCCACAAAAAATATGAAAAATAGTAGCTCGGAAAAATTGATCACATTATTTTTTCGTTATTCGTTATCGAATTTTTGGTTTTGTTCAAAAAATGTATTGCTATTATTTATAACAATTCGAGCAATGCACATAAAACAGTACATACCTATCTAAAAAAATTTGATCAGATTAATTTTTCAAAAAACCCATTTTTTTGAACCGTTGATAAACTTCATTATATTTTAAAGTTAAGATTTTAAGATTTAATTTATTAATGTTTAGGTACATAAGTGTTGTACAGAACATTGTCAGAAAAAAAAAAAAAAAAAAACAGCATTAATATTCCAAGATTACATTAGTATATCAATAATTTTGTTCAGTGTATGTCTAAGGATACCTAACAATAAATGTACTAAACTATAAGTTTTCGTGTTTCTTGGGGAAGTTTGTTATAAAGTTGAGCCCCTACATATTTTGACGCTTTTTCAGTAACTGTGTAATGCCATTTTGGAACCCGTATATTATGTCTACTTCTGGTGCAATATTCATGAATTTCTTGATTTAATTTAAAGTTGTGTATATTTTCTTTTACATACAACAGTTGCTGATAAATATAAAACGACGGCAAAGTTAAGATGCTCAACTTTGGAAACAGATCTCTACAAGTTCTTCGTCTATTAACCCTTGCAATAGTTCTAACACCCTTTTTTTGTATAATAAAAATTCGTTGCCAATGACATTACACTTTGGAAGTAGGCATAATATACGGTTTTGAGTATATCAGTAGACACAATTTGTCCCAGTATAATTAAGGCATTTACATTACTATTTAGATTGCTAGCGACGTGTGTTATGTGGTCTTTCCATCGATATGTAGACCCAGAAACTTCATACACTTATTTTCATATAATGCGTTGTCAGGCATTATTCTGTTCAGACTAAACACAAGATTGGTTGTCTTTGTTTTATTTAGTGCCAGGTGATTAGCACTGAACCAGTCCAAGGCCTGGTCGAACATGCTCTGAACCATATGGGATATTTCGCCTGGAAGACTCTTTTTTACAATACTAGTATCACCCGCAAACATAATTGTCTCAAAATCAGCTAGGGTCAGTCGAAGGTCATTTATATAGATAATACATAACAGAGACCCTATAACTGAACCCTGAGGGATCTCGATATTTATTATTTCGATGTTGGATGTACTCTCTTGCGTTGTAACTATCTGGTGCCGGTTTGATAAATAGTTTTTGATAAGATCTAAGGCAGTTCCCCGTACTCCGTAGTGTTCCAATTTGGATGCTAATATGGAGTGTACCACGCAATCAAAAGCCTTAGTAAGATTGCAGCTAGTGGTGACCACATGAAAGCTTTGTTCAATTATTTGTTTTTTACTATCTCATCTACGAGGGCAGTGGCTACAGAGATTGTTGACCTTTTTGTTCTGAAACCGAACTGATTATTCGATAGAAAGTTGTGTTTATCGATAAACTTAATGATCCTATTTTTTAAAGCAATCTCAGTTATCTTAGATAGAATAGGAGTTATAGTTATAGGCCTATAATTATTAAGATTTGTCGTGTAACGAAAATTTTTAATAATCTTATTTTTTTTTTTTTTCAGAAATAGAAATAATGATTAAAAAAAAGTACAACATTTCCGACGAAGATTACCGAGTTATGGAAACGATTGTTTTAAAAACAGAACCGCACAAAGCAGGCCGACAATGGAAATTTGCCGGAGCTTTCTACTACGCCACTACTGTTCTTACTACCATAGGTTATGGCCACTCGACCCCCACCACGATAGGGGGCAAACTATTCACAATGTGCTACGCCATGGTAGGGATACCACTAGGTCTTGTTATGTTCCAAAGTATAGGTGAGAGAGTTAACAGGTAAGTTAAAATGTTAAGATATATCATAAGTGTACATAAAAGGCGCGCTCCAGGGAGAGGGGCTTATGGGCTTGGTTCCCCCCCCCCCCATGCACTAAAAAAACACAGATTTTAAGGTACACGTTTTTCGTGTAGCGAAGTTAGAATGTGAGCTCGGTCCTAGAAAAAAATGTTGCTCCTGAACCCTCCTAAGAAAAATATTTGTCTTCTGATCCCCTCCCATATAAATCCTGGATGGTCGCTTGGTACATACTATACAGAGATTCAACTCAATGTAATGGGAAAAATTATAGAAACTAACTGACTCTTTCCATTCCATCTTCTCAATTGCTTCCATGTATGTTTCGATTCTCTTCTCTGTCCAATTCTGTGTTTCCTTTACATTCTCTTTTTACCGACCGTCACATATATAAGGGAGGTATTGTGATCATACCGATTTTGACATTTCGAGATTTCGATGGATCTCCACGAATTGAGGTCCCTACATAACGTTTCGACTATTTTTAGCATGATGTCTGTCGGTCTGTCTGTCCGTCTGTCTGTGTACACGTGCAGAGCAAATTCGGCTGAAAGGATTTTTATGAAACTTCATATTTAAGCTTCTGCTATCAATGGCACGAGTTGATCAAATTTGGTAAAAATCGGTTGACTAAAAATGGGAGTTTACTCGTGTCGATTTTAAGAATTTTATGAATATTTCACAACAGAAAAATATTTCGAAAAAATTTATTGAACAAAAATTGCAATAATTAATAACTTTTATTTGAGACGTTTTTTGATAAAACGAAAAATTTTGAATAATTATTGTAAAATTTTTCGAAATTTTTTGTAAGCCTCAATTTTTTCATACTTATATGTAACGTTTCTATGGTCATGATAAATAATATCTCTGTTAGTACTTTATAAAGGCGGTCGGTCCTGTGGTGGCCACAGCTGATTTTTTCTATTATCCATCTCTCCTCTTCGTCTCCTTCTTTGTTTCCATTTAGAACACTTCCTACACAATACAATACATCCGTACTCTTCCAGCCATTCCAGCACATCTTCTCCTTCCTTATTTCTCTTCTTGTCCATCGCACCTCTTCTCTCTTCTTATCCATTTATTTCACATCCCCTCATCCTTCCCGTTTCTCCTATTCTTGCATTAAAATCCCCTCCCACTATTATCAGATCCTCCTATCTCTCTGCCATTAATTTCCCTTCCAATTCCTTCAGTTTTGCCTAACTCCCCCCTCTGTTGTACAGTGTGACTATTCGCCACTCCTTTTTCCCTATGTTCACTCTTCTCTCTTCTACCCCCTCAATTTTCCTCTTCCTCAACTCTCAACTACTTGTCTTCGTTTCTTTCTTCGCTCCTTGGCATTTCCAGTCCCATCGTTTTGGCAATTTTGAAAATATAAGTAATAGGAAAATGCATGCTACAGTTTCCAATCAGACGTAGATAGACGTATACGTAGAAACGTTCACGTAGAATATTCATATTTTTATATTTCACGTCTACAAAACATACTCAATATGTCGTATGTATCTACATACGTATCTAGATAGAACCTGTCAACATTTGTTGGGTTCACGGTATTGAAATAATGGAAATAAACAATTACCATGGCCAGATTATTGTTCAATAATTATTATATATATAAAAGCCCTAATTCCTGTGTGTCAGACCGTAACGCTATGGTTCCTGAGTTCCTTGTGTCAATTAATGTTATATATTACATATATAATATTCCTTTACCCAAATTCTCAATAATTTTCGGCCGTCTTGCAGCTTAATTAAGGTTGTTAATAAATTTAGTTCCAAATTTACAATGATATTTCCTAAACCGATTTTAATAGAATACAGCAGAAAACCTGACCAGAGACAGACAAACAGATCGAGTTGCCTTTTATGTATATAGAATAAAAGATACTGTACCACCAGATGTACCAGTGATTCTTAAACGTTTTTTCTTTTGTTTCAGATTAAGTAGCGTAGTAATACGAAGTGTAAAATCGTCATTACACTGTCGCCAAACAACGGCGTCTGAACTAGATTTAATATGCGTTGTAACAACGCTAAGTTCTTTAACAATAGCAGGTGGAGCGGCAGCGTTTTCTCGTTACGAAGGTTGGACTTACTTTGATAGCGTATATTATTGTTTTATAACGCTCACGACAATCGGCTTTGGTGATATGGTGGCATTACAGAAGGATGATGCACTTGAATCTAAGCCAGAGTATGTTGTGTTCGCTCTTATATTTATTCTCTTCGGACTGGCTATTGTGGCTGCTTCTTTAAATCTTCTCGTACTTAGATTTGTTACGATGAACACTGAAGATGAGAGAAGAGATGAAGCACAAGCAATGCAGGCACTACAGGTAAAATACATATTACGGAAATAGTTTTTTTTTTTACTTAAAATGTGTGTGTGTGTGTTTTTTTTGTGTGTTAATATATTAGATTCTATAAATTTGGTTCTATATATTTTTATTAATCTCTTTATTTTGTATGGTACAATAATTGCAATAATCCTTGTTCAATCAAGACAAAATTGTAATTATTTAAGATCCATACGAATATGTCCTTAGTAACGGGAATATTGTGAAACGTTCCAGGAAAAAATAAAAAAGGGTAGTACAATAATCAGTACGTAAATTATTCCAAAACATATATGAATGTATTGTGTAAGAAATGCGTTAAAATTAGCGTCAGATTAAAAATTTTATTTCAACCATGTCTAACGCCATTATCGAAAAACGCGTTTCTGTAAAAGCCTTTGTTAAGGTAAGCGTTAATATCATATTTGTTAACGCGAGGTGTTATAATACCTTGTGAAGAGGCTATATTTTTGCACGCGCATGCGCTACTACGTTAAGCTATAAAGTGTCAAGTTATAAAAAAGGTACAGAAATGTTTGATCCTGTGATACTCATTATAACTGGTTTCCACAGTATCTTTATATAAAATCAATTTCTGTTTGGTTGTACTTTATGTAAATCCAAACGGATGGACCGATTTTCACCAAATTTAGTACAGGGGAGTAAAGTAATCCGAGGAAGGTTTTAGTGATGGTTCCAACTTCGTCCATGGCCCCTAGGGGGCGTTATGGGTGTAAACCATCATTTTTCACTCTCCGTGCAGTTTAAATTGATTACGTAGGATAACTAAAAGATATATCGAAATAATGTAGACAAAAAATGTACATCTTAACTAGATCTAAAAAATAGTCCGCGAGAGCTTATCATGCACCGATATCGTGTATTGGGCAATTTTATGTTTTTAAATAGTTTTTGTATTATAAAGTTTGTGGGGGCATAACATCGGAGTTTTATAGAGATGTATCAATTATTTTAGAATAATAAATTAGACCATTTCACGTAGAATCATAATATCTTTAACACTATACATCAAAAATCAGTCTTGTGACAACCGTTGTAGAGAACGTATCTCTGTGAATAGTGTGTGACCCTGAGTTTGTGCAAGTTTATACAGCGCTTTTGCATGTGCAAAATCGCATGTATACAACTATATAAAATAGACACGTGTTTTTATAAATTTAATATATGAATGTGCACAGTGTAGATACAATATAGTGCATTAAAAATGTCTGTGATACAAGGGGTGGACCCTCAGTCCATCCCTTCAACATCACGTCAATCCGTAAAAAGGACAGCCACAGATGTGCTAAAAACGAATGCCAAAAAGACGAATCTGTCATTCCAGTATAATGTGCCAACCAATAACACATATGACAGTCTCAGCGAGGAAGAAGATACAACTGATGCTGAGAACAGTGACCTAAGAACATCAAACAGAAGCCAACAACATTCAAAGGTACCACCCATTGTAGTCTACAGTTATTTCGCAGACCATGTTAATACAATAACTAGTCTTCAGAAGGATCTAAATGAAGAAATAGACCTAAAATACAAAGGACGGAGAATAATTGTGCTGACAAAAAATCTCTTAGATTATAATGAAGTTAAAAAAGAGCTAGATTTAGCGAATATTCAGTATACGACAAAAACGCCTAAAAGTGAAAGAGAACTTAAGCTTATTATTAGAAATCTTCCTCCCAACATAAATAAAGACGAAATAATAGAAGACCTGAAAGCCAAAAATCTTCCTGTAATTAACGTATCGCAGATTACCAAGAAGGAAAATAACAAGATAGTCCATGCATACCCACTGTACATAGTGACCTTTGCAAAGGGTACAGATACCAGAACCATTGTGCAACATAAAAGAATCTGTTTCTGCATAATTCAGTGGGAGAAAATCAAGAACTCCGGGCCAACCCAATGCTATAGATGTCAGGCTTTCGGACATATTGCAGTGAATTGTACCAAGGTACCGCGTTGCGTTATCTGCGGACAATTACACTTTACTAAAGAATGCCAGCAAAAAGACAAAACACCTAATTGTGCTAACTGTGGCGAGAATCATCCTGCCAGCTACAGATTATGTAATAGGAGACCGAGACCCAACCTCAACCGTAATTCACCTCAAATCCCTAAGCCACCAGCATTTAACAATAATTGTTTTCCTCCTCTAAATAAAAATGCCAGCCCCGAAAATAAAAACAGAAAAACACCAGTATGGCCAACATATACAAATAACCAGTCTGAAAGTCCAACGTCCAGTATAAGTGAGGTATTAAATCTGATCAAAAGTCTTCTACAAAACTTTGACTTGCAGAGAACGATACAGAATATTAAAGTTTTAATGTCGCGATTAGCTGCAGCCCCTGATGGAACAAGTAAGCTGATGATCATAGTTGATTTCGCAGTATCAATGTTTGGACCGTAATGGCGAACCACAAAAACTACCTAACAGTAATGAACTGGAATGCTCGGTCTATCCAGAATAAAACTCTAGAACTTGAACATGTACTACGGACTGAAGAAATCGACATTGCAGTTATTACTGAAACGCACTTAGAAATGACAAATAAATTAAAATTCAGAGGATACTACATCTACCGTAAAGATAGGAACTCCATGGGAGGCGGAACAGCAATCCTCATCAAAAGAGGCATTAAACACGAAGAATATCCTCTACCTAACGTAAATCCTAACATAGACTCCGTATGCTTGAAAGCTGACACCACCTTAGGACCAATCTACCTAATAGCAATATATATACCTCCAAAAACACCAATGACACAAAATGATATAACGAGACTCTTGGCAATAGGTAATAAAGTTATTATTGTAGGAGATTTTAATTGCAGACATGCAATGTGGAACTGCCACACTAATAATAGAAATGGCAAAATATTACAGAAACTATTAATGCAAAATACAAATCTAAAGCTATTAGCACCCGAGGAGCCTACTTATTACCCAACTAACAACCGAAGTAAACCAAGCGTTTTAGATATTGCCATTACCAGAAATAGTGTCAGTACTTCGCAACCGGTAACAAAAACTATTTTAAGTTCCGATCACCTACCGGTATTTCTAAAACTCGGTGGTAGTGCCCAGTATAACCCCAAACTACTGATCTACCAATATGCTAAAGCCAATTGGAAGGCATACAGAGCAGAAATAGAAGACAGCACTCCACACAATGCACAAATTAATAGCCCACAAGACATCGACAAACTATTAACTACCCTCACCGAGTTAATACCAATTGCCGCCGATAACCACATACCAAAGAGCGAAATATGCGCAAACCAACTGGAACTACCAAACAGCACAGCCGCCTTAATTAAATTAAAAAACTTCTTCCGAAAACAGTATCAGAAAACGAGAAATAGGCACTTCCATACATTATATAATAAGCTCAATAATATAGTTAAATTAGTACTTGTGAAAATGCGCAACGAAAACTGGAACAAATTTCTTTCTACGCTGCAACCTGAAAGCGGAAACTTGTGGAAAGTTTCAAAAACAATTTTAAAGAAATCCTCTGCTCTTCCACCCTTACTAAGAAATGGTATGTACAATTACTCAGATCAAGACAAAGCAAATGCTTTAGCGGATCAATTTGAAAGAGTACATAAACAAAATATCGACCTTGGAACAACCAGCTTCACGAGTAAGGTAAGCAAACTTGTAAAGGAATATATCAACAAGAATATAATAGACCCAGAAAATGTCGATATTGCAACTCCTGAAGAACTCAAGCAGCTAATTAAGAATCTGAAAAACAAAAAATCACCAGGTCTTGACAACATATCACCACGACTACTTAAAAATCTTCCCCACAAAACCATCATACTCCTAACAAGAATCATAAATAGCACTATGGTACATGGCTACTTTCCAAATGCGTGGAAAATAAGTAAAACTGTGCCTATTAAGAAACCAAATAAGTCGTCAGACTTACTATCTAGCTATAGACCCATTAGCCTGCTCAGTTCACTAAGTAAAGTAGCAGAGAAGGTCTATTTACGTAGAATTTATAACCAGCTAGATGCAGACACAAATGGCATAATACCAGAACAATTTGGATTTAGGAAAGCGCACTCTACTACGAGCCAACTAGCCAGATTAATAGACAAAATCACCTACGGATTTAACCAAAATAAATACACCGGAATGATTGCATTAGATATCGAAAAGGCGTTCGATACTGTCTGGCACGAAGGTCTAATTTTCAAAATAGTAAAGCTAAAATTCCCACCATATCTTATCCATTTATTAAAATCTTACATCCAAGACCGATATTTCCAAACAGTCATTAATAACTGCAAATCATCTACACGAAAAATTGTAGCAGGCGTCCCACAAGGCTCAATCCTAGGTCCAATTCTCTTCTGCATATTCATAAACGACCTTCCACGCATGAATAATGTGTCTTACTCTCTGTATGCTGATGACACCGCCATCTTTACTCAGTCCTGGAGAATAGACACCATCATAAGAAGGCTTCAACAAGCGACAGAGAAAATCTTAAAATATATGCAGAGATGGAAAATAAAAATAAATGAAACTAAAACTGAAGCTATTCTGTTTACCAGAAGAAGACCCGTTTTGACTCGGAACATTAGCATACAGGGAGCCGACATAGAATGGTCTCTCACAGTCAAGTACTTAGGTGTTCATCTAGATCATAGACTGAATTTTACAAATCACTGCAAACAACGTTGCCAGCTAGCAACTGCGTGCATGGGTAACCTGTTCCCAATCTTAAACAGGAGATCAGGACTCGAGCAGCGAAATAAAATTCTATTATATAAAACAATAATCATGCTAACTCTAATATACGCATGTCCTGTCTGGAGCAACACATCCAACATCAATTACAGGAAGCTACAGATTGTGCAAAACAAATGCCTAAGACTAACAGGAAACTATCCCAGGTACAAAAGAATTAGTGAAATGCACGATGAGTTAAATATAACCTTCATAAAAGACGTAATCTACAAAATGACAGAAAAGTTCTTTTCTAAGTGCCTTGTGAGTGACTATCCCCTAATCCGTGACATTGGTAATTATGAAATAAATGAACTGCCATTTAAAAAGTACAAACACAGACTTACTAAACATATTCTTATGTGAGCATGAGTGCCTTAAAACTTAGTGGTAAAACAGTGCCAGAAAAGACTCTCAACATACGAAAATAGACTATAAAAGAATACGTGATATGTGATATAGGTTTTTTGTTAAAAATTTTTCCCTATGCTTACTAATTAAGTTAGAACTATATTGTAAATTAGTACTACCACTTAGAATAAGAAGTTTAAGTTTATGAATAACATTTTTCGGTACTTAAACATGTAATTGTTAACTAGTTATAAGTAATTGTAGTCAATAAATAATCTTTAAAAAAAAAAAACATCAAAAATCAATAATATTGGAGTTCTCACAGTGTAAACTGTACGCATGCACAGAAATGTTTAATTTACATGTAGGTCGGTATTTGGTGCGGAACTTGCCAATAGATGGCAGTGCTGTAGATTTTTGAATTTCTCATCGTCTAATAATTAATTGCCAATTATATTATCGTTTTATATATTTAACATTAACGTTGTTAGCGTTATGTTCTACTTTTTTCGTTTTAAAGTAGTGAAATGCTGTTGCGAAGCACGGGTACACCCACTAGTATTAAATAAAACTTAATATGACTATATTCCACTTTTATTTAGTCAATTTACATACTACATTGTAACAGTTTATCTTATTTCTGAATAAAATATGAATTAATTTTATTTTTATAAAAGTATTTTGTAATATTAATTATTACGCTATTTTTAAATCTCTTCATGTAACCAATTATCATTTGTTTGAATGCTTGAAAGAAAACATTTTTAATCATAATGAAATTCAAAATATAAACTAACTAGGGGCCTCAGCCCGGCTACGCCGGTCTTCTCCCCTACATTGTTAAAACTCGTCGCTTCGCGACTCGTTTCAATATAATTTTGTCGCACTTGTCGATTATAAAACTCGTCGCTCATCTTTTTTTAACACTATTTCATGGAAATTCCCCCTGCAAATGTCTTAAGTTTTATCGTTAATTCACCTTAAATACTTAATTAGTTTTCTTCTATCAAGAAATACGTTCGAAATGTGAAATCTCGTCCCATTTTAAAATGCAAAAAATTTGACAGCTGTCACCTTCTGAAATCTTGTAAGCATATTTCCAATAATGGGCCAGATTCTTTGAAAAATGTTTTCTGATGCCTCAAAATATTATCTCGCACGTCAAATAAGCTATCTTGAACCATTATCACCACTTAACACTTTGATTAACCCTGAAATTTTTAATATCTATAAATCTTTTTTAACACTATTTTATGGAAATTCGCCTTGCAAATGTCTTAAACTTTATCGTTAATTCACCTTAAATCCTTAATTAGTACTCTTCTGTCAAGAAACACGTTCAAAATGTAAAATCTAATCCCATTTTAAAATGCAAAAAATTTGACAGCTGTCACCTTCTGAAATCTTGTAAGCATATTTCCAATAATGGCCCAGATTCTTTGAAAAATGTTTTCTGATACCTCAAAATATTATCTCGCTTGTCCAAAAAGCTATCCTGAATCATTATTACCATTTAACACTTTGATTCTCGCCGTAGATATTCTGGACCGGCCGTCTTGTATTAAGAATATTTTTGAATTATCGTCTGATAAAACCTGTCCGTGCCGATCAATGGTGACTTTGATTCGACACGGTTTCGAGGAAAAAATGCATTATTTTTATCAATAAAAATTAGTCAGTACCCCCTGTCGAAATAAAATTAAGTCTAAGCACTAAAAAAATATCACCCGGATGAGACGGCGGTTCATTTTCCTCTCTCCGCGTTACCGGAAAAATGAAGATACACCAGAAGTTGAATAGAACATATATACCAACACTTGTACAATATAATAGTAGACTAGGAGCTTAGTCGGCTTCGCCGACCTGCGCTCCTACGTGAAGCAGGGGGCCTACGGCCCCCTGCCTGTACAGTGGTTAATGAAATGACAAACCGCGGGCACGCCCGCGGATGTTCCTATAATGGTGCACAAAATCACAATAGGTACTTGCTGTGATGGTGCATAGAATCATGATAGGTACAAAACATTTTTATAGAGGAGAACAAAAATCCTTTTTACTTCGATTACTATTATTTTTACTGTTATTAGTATTATTATTAAAGTAGTTAAAGTTAACGTTATTTCGATTATTACCTGCGCTCTTACGGCCCCCTGCCTGTCACGTAGTTAATAAAGTGATGCACCGCGGGCACGCCCGCGGCACGTCTTCAGCTTCACCGACCTTCACTCATACGTAAACAGGGGGCCTCCGGCCCCCTGCCTGTCACGTAGTTAATGTGACGCACCACGGGCACGCCCGTGGCACGTCTTGTGCTTCGCTAACTTGCGCTTCTACGTAAACAGGGGGCCTCCGGCCCCCTGCCTGTCACGTGGTTAAATTAGGGACGCACCGCGGGCATGCCCGCGGCACGTACTGTGATGGTGTACAAAACTCGTCGCTTCGCGACTCGTTTTAATATAAGAAAGCATTTTGCCGCACTTGTCAATCGCGACCCATTTTTTATATATCACGTGGTTAATGAATTGATGCACCGCGGGCGCGCCCGCGGATGGTCCATGAAACGTCAACAAAAATTATTATTATTATAACCATTTTTACTTTATAATCAATATCAAAATCCCAATCTCAATCCCAATTCCAATCATAATCCCAATCCCAATCCCAATCCCAATCCCAATCCCAATTCCAATCATAATCCCAATCCCAATCCCAATCCCAATCCCAATCCCAATCCCAATCCCAATCCCAATCCCAATCCCAATCCCAATCCCAATCCCAATCCCAATCCCAATCCCAATCCAAATCCAAATCCAAATCCCAATCCCAATCCCAATCCCAATCCCAATCCCAATCCCAATCCCAATCCCAATCCCAATCTGAATCCCAATCCCAATCCCAATCCCAATCCCAATCCCAATCCCAATCCCAATCCCATTCCCAATCCCAATCTCAATCCCAATCCCAATCCCATTCCCAATCCCAATCTCAATCCCATTCCCAATCCCAATCTCAATCCCAATGCCAATCCCAACCCTAACCCCAACCCCAAACCCAGTCATTATCATTTCTTATTATTATTATTATTCATATTTTATTATCAGTTAATTATTATTATTACTATTATTTTATTATTATTGTTTATATTATTTTAATATTATAAGGCATCTTAAATATTTGTATATGGGATACACTATTAATTATGGCACTTTGGAAATTTAGAAAAACTTTTTAGATACACTGATTGATGTGAAACTTGCATATTTTCAATCCCAGTCCCAATCCCAATCTTAATCCCAATCCCAATCCAATCCCAACCCCAACCCCAACCCCAACCTTAACGTCTACACGTGAATATAGTACATGTGAATTACCTCCTAAATTTGAATTGTCGGTAGTTGTTTAGTTTTTCAAGAGAGGCGCTGTAATAGTATCGAGAAGTATTTGCAGCGTGCGAATGTAAACACACAATTTTGTATGTTTCTATTACTTTTTTCTTAATTTCTTCTAAAATCAGTCTTTTTACTGCAAAAAAACATTGGATTTCTTTAAAAAATAATTTCTAATGCCACAAAATAATATTTCTCTCTTTAAAACAGCCATTTGGGCCATAAATGTAATTTTAAACTTAAAAATTAATAGAAAACTTTTGACATCTCCCAAAAACCATTTTATTTCATGTAATTCTTTTAAAATTTTCTCTTTGCACTTACCAAAACGTGTCCAGAAATGTGTCTGGATATATTTTTTATCCAAATTCTATTCCTTAATATCTTAAAAATGATAAATAATGGAATTTACCACATGAAAATTTTCACATTTACGTCTTTCCAACGCATACATGAATTAACCATGTAATTTTTAATATCTATAAATCATTTTAACAATATTTTATGGAAATTCGGTTTGAAAATGTATTTAAATATATCGGAAATTTACCTCAAGCCAAAAAATAGCTTTCGTCTGTGGAAAATACGTTCTTTGAAGTGTCGGTAGTTGTTTAATTTTTCAAGAGAGGCGCTGTAATAGTATCGAGAAGTATTTGCAACGTGCGAATGTAAACACACAATTTAGTATGTTTCTATTACTTTTTTCTTAATTTCTTTTAAAATCAGTCTTTTTACTGCAAAAAAACATTGGATTTCTTTAAAAAATAATTTCTAATGACACAAATAAATATTTCTCCCATTAAAACAGCCATTTTGGGCCATAAATGTCATTTTAAACTTAAAATTTAATGGATTACTTTAGACATCTCCCAAACATTATTAATTTCATGTAATTCTTTTAAAATTTAATCTTTGCACTTACCAAAATGTGTCCAGAATGAATTTGGATATTTAGTTTATTCATTTAATATTTCTTTATATCTTAATATTGATTAATAATGGATTTTGCCACATGAAAATTTTCACATTTACGTCTGTCCAGCGCATACATGATATAACCTTGTAATTTTTAATTCCTATAAATCTTTTTTAACACTATTTTATAGAAATTCAGCTTGAAAATATCTTTAAATATATCGGAAATTTACCTGAAACCAAAAAATAGCTTTAGTCTGTCGAAAATACGTTCAAAATATGGATTCTCGTCACGTTTTGAAATGCTAAAAATTTGACAGCCGTCATGTTCTGAAATCTTGTGATATTTTATGACCCAAAAGTCTTAAAAATCGTTTGCAAAAAACATTCTAATGTTATAAAAGAAGTACTTACATGTTTTAAATATATTTTAGCTGTATTAAATTATATTTTTAGGTAGAAAAATTTATTTCTGGCGGCCGAAAGAATTCAGTTTTTGCTTACCTACGCTTGGTGAACGCTGAAGTAACCCTAATATTTTTAATATGCATAAATATTTTTTTAACACTATTTTACGATTTTTCGCCCTGCAAATGGATTAAACTTTATCGTAAACTCACCTTAAAACCTTAATTAGCTTTCTTCTGTCAAAAAATACGTTCAAAATATGAAAACTCGTCACTTTTAAAATGCAATTAATTTTGACAGTTGTCAACTGTTGAAATCTTTTTAACATTATTACACCTCAAATTGCACAGATAATGACCCAGATTTTTTGAAAAATGTCTTCTGATACCTGAAAATAGTATTCGGCACGTTAAAAAAGCTATTTTGAACCGAAATTACCATTTTTTCACTTTGATTCTCTTCGTAAATATGCGTGAACGGCCATGTTGGAATTTTGACAGTTAATTCTACGGGTAAAATTTCAATTGTTTCCTCTCAAAAATCGAAACATGACCGAAAGAAAACGTTAATTTTAAAAAATTTCGACCCCCCAGAGACATAAAAAAATCCTTAAACAACACACGAAAGATTAACGAACCTGATTCAATTAAGTTTCACGCTCAACGTATAGCCGAAAAAAAGCCTTTAGAAAAAGAAATGAGGAAGGTTTGCGGAACAAACATACAAATATATATACATATAAACATATCCACACACACAAAATATAATAAGAGATTGTTACAACCTGGATTATGTTGAATAACATTGTTGTGATCTTCATTGTAATTGTCACAATTATTTCTTAAAATAATACACCATTAAAATGTACTTTCTGCGATATTGTGAAGCACGGCAGAGGCATAAGTTATTTTTATTGCTTTCAGAGGATTATAATTTTAAGTAGTGTATCTCTTCAATACGACCTTTACTTGCTTTCTATATATTTATTGAACTTGCGTCTGGTAACTCAAAAAGGTTACTTGGATCACAAAGATTACGATGGTCTAGCTCTAGTGTAAAGAATTCACTATAAAGTTTGAATTTTGTCTTATAATAATTATTTAGATTGTTATAGACATTTACTTAAATAGGATCAGCCATTTTTGCAAACTAAACACCAGCGTTAACTTTTAAAGCCAGCGTTTTGGTAGGCGCTTATTGTCGAACATTAACTGGAAATTTGAAAGCCGCCTCGTTAAACTTTACTTAGCGAATAGCATTTACCTTTAAAATGGTGTTAAATAATAACATCAGTTTTTGACGTTAAGATTTTAACGCCTTGCTTAGAGAATAGACTCGATATACAAGTATAGGCTATTCCAAACGTTTAAGTGGAACTAAATGAAATTTTTATTTTTGTAAGTTGTCACGAGCTGAATTTTTAACCATTTAAATAGACTTTAGCTAAACAAAAAGATCAAAAGCCTCATTTAAACGCAACGTCGTGGCGTCCATGAAAGCAATGGATGCACTGAATCAGATGGAAATATTTTTTTGTGAAAAATCTTTAGTTAGAAAATAATTTATTAATTTATTTCGTATTTGTTTTAGTACAATGTGGTTATAATAATTACTTTAAATTAGTCGAATGTATAAAGAATGTATAGTATAAAATATGTCGAATAATAAAAAGACACTGATATAAAACAGCTGGATGCATTTTTTGCAATAAGACAGGTAGAGCGTTTCCGCGCCAGAACGGATTACGTCAAGTACGCAGCAACGCCAGGGTGTGTGATATAAGTAGGGTGACCATTTTCTTAAGAAGGCAATGCGGGACGGTGCAAAAAAAAAAAACAGGTCCTCATCTCCCAAATCCAAGATCCAAGTGAAGTGCAAGAAAAAAAGGTCCTCACCTCTCAAATCCAAGTGAAGAGCAAAAAAAAGGTCCTCATTTTCTCAAATACAAGTTACAAAATGCGGGACTTTTGCGGGACGCATCTTAATGCGGGACAAAATGTTAAAATGCGGGACGAATGGTCACCCTAGACATAAGCCAGTTTGGATGCACACTGAAAATCAGCTTATTTGAGTTCACCGGCGGTGTTTACGGTTGCGTCTCAGTGTCTTTTGCATTTTATGCAGTGCAGCAGTCTATGGTCGCTAAGAAGCTGTTTTTACGCACGTACTTTCTTTATGCTCGGATTTCCGAATTCGAATAAAAAATAGTTTTTATACATATTTATTAATTTCAGGGTTTCAGGAATGACTTCGATAAATTCAGACGTAATTCATGAATTAACAATAACTTCTTTTGCTGCTTTAAACTTTTCCAACAAAAAATTACTTATTGATAAAAGTAGACCTTAACCTGAACCTTAAAAACTTAGAAACTGTCATTAACTAACTGGAGTACAAGTCAGAGGCGGATTTAACGGCGGGCGCACCGGGCCCGCGCCCTGGGCCCCGACTTCTGAAGGGCCCCGCAAAACCCCAACTTTCCACTAATGACACCAAGTTTTGTTTCATATGTATATTAATTTTAATTACTATTTTAATTACTTACAAGTTTACAATCGGCGGTAAAACCTGATAGTATGTTTATATTCGCTTATTTATTTAACAATATGGTTAACATGTATTTTCCCTGTCTCTCTCTTTTAAGGGGCCCAATATTGTCTCGTGCGCCCGGGGCCTAAACCAGCCTTAATCCACCTCTGAGTACACTCGACCCTTGACATTTGTTTTCACTGCATCCCTTGAACAGAAAGTCACGCCACGCCTCTGTTTGAACGTTAAAAGTTATTAGTTTTCAAAATCTAGTTCCGCTTAAATCAAAGAAACAAACTATATATTTAAATCGTGTGTGTGTATTGTATTTTTACCTTTTATTTAAGTAATTATCTTATATTACAGCAAATATCCACAACAATAGAGAAGACGTTAAAAAATAAACAGTTGCGGAAAATATTACGATTGATATATATTTAATCGACATTTGTAAGTTTCAAAGAATCAAAAAGGCACAGAGAGTTGACATATGTAGTTCAATAAAGGCACTCGATAGGACACATAACTTCACACTCTGTTCAAAAATTGGTTAAATGCATATTGCCGATTTTTAAGATTTCGTAGGTATCTGTCTAGCGTCTGTTTGTACAATAGATATTTTTACCAAATGACTAAATCTATAGTCCGTTCAAACGTTAGAATGCAGTATTGCTATTATGGTAAATGGGAACGGTGTTGCCAAATGTTGTAAAAGTGTCCAATTTCATGTTATTTTGTTGTTAATTCGTTTAAACTAAATGAAAGAAACTCGTATAATTAAAAAAAAACAGGTAACACGGTAAAAATATGAGTAACCATTTGTTGAATACCATGTCTTCACAGATTAGCGCGTTTTACAGCCGGCAACGTCGCCAAGAAAGGAAATGATAGAGTCATTGGGAGAACCCATTAGAGAGTATGAAAAAAGGCTAGACTTTTTATTTTGACTTTTATAATTTTTGTCAAAAATGTGCCCTACGTACAGAGTACGCCTTTTGTAGGAATTTTTGTTCAGAAAAATTAATAACCTGTTAAAATTATTTACGATTCATTTTGGGGTGCTAAACTTTCTTATATGTTTTGTAAAAATATGCCAAAAATTTCTTGGTCCCTACCTTTTAACTAACAGAGGTTGATCTAAAAATCTGAAAAATACTGACTTTTGCACTTTAATATGAACTAAAATAGTACAAGAAGAATTTTTGCACCCGTGTGTAAAGTAGGAACTTTATGCACGCATTATAGTGTCTAAAATGGCACTTTTAAACACTAGTGCGCGCCATGGTGTCAATGCCAAAAGTTCTCAAATGCACACTTCATTTTATAAAATGCGTCCATGAAAGTCATCAGTAAATTAAAAAACTTTTGTAAAATACGTCAGTTCAGCTTAAATCTAAAAAACCATAATAATCAATTAAAACACTTAAATTCCAAATAACCTCTTATATTATTATGATAACCATTTGTTAATATTCTAAAAATTCATAACGTTATGGACATTGGTCTGCTATCTTGCGTGGAATTTTGGTATTAAACACCAAAATGGTGAAATATGTAATTAATTTTTGCCCAACTATTTTGTATTTATTATCTATACGAGTGATCGGAAAGTTTCTAGAACGATATAGAACACATAATTCCTCAAACTCTCAAAATATCTATTCATACTCTCAAAACTCTCGCAATATCCATTTGCAGTTTCGACAACTTCAGTATTTGATGAGAATTTCTTTTCAGCCGACAATTTTTTGGGTTTTGGAAACAGAAAGAAATCAGCCGGAGACGAGTGTGACGAGTACAGTGGATGTTCGATTAATTCAAATAGTAATTCATGCAGTTTCGCCAATGCAATTAGCGATTTGTGGGAAGGTGCGTTATCTTGGTGGAACAAGCATTTACCAAATCAGGCCTTTTGGATTTAATTTCTTCATTCAATCTGTCCAATAACGACGCATAATACTGGCCTGTTATTGTTCTTCCATGTTGCAAGTAATTGATAAAAAATATTCCTCGGGAATCCCAAAAGACGGTAGCCATAACCTTACCAACTGATGGCATCATTTTGATCTTCTTCGGAGTTGCTTCACTGCGTGCTATCCCCTGTTTTGATTGTTCTTTGATATCCAAAGTGTAGTGATGTATCCATGTTTCATCGACAATTACAAAACGTCGCAAAAATCTGTTGTACAAACGCAGCTCCTATCTTACAGTGAGCTTTGTCATGGCCAAATGTTGGTGTAAAATGCAAGGTGTGCAGTGATATGAAATGCCTCCTCCCGCTGCTATCTCTTGTAATTTTAGTCGGTGATCGTACATCACGATTCCGTGGACCTTTCTAAACGTTTCTTCAACGGTAGCTGTTTTCGGCTTATCAGAACGTGGTGCATCCTTACTGCTTGATCGATCGCGTTTAAATTCTCCAATCTAGTTTGCAACTGTTGCATATAAAGTATGAAGGAGCATACTCACCATTAACTCCGTCTAACTCCGTCTAATTCCGTTTTTATATATCTTAAGCAAATAAGTCTTTTACAAAAAAGTTCTATCACTGCACGGAACTCGATTTTGGTTATATATTTCGGGATTTGAGATCAAAAACAATTATTTATCAACAAAAGTGGCTTTATTATTTTTCAAAATATTCTCCATGAAGATCAATAATTTTTTCAACCGTTTCAACCAATTTTCGAATCACTTTTTCCACTCCGATTGAGGCACCTCTAACGCGATATGATGGGATCCAACGCGAATAGATCTTTTCAACGGCCAAATGTTCATGCAATAGTGAATGTATGCTGGTCCCACTAATGCATAAGGATACCTTAATCTCACGATAAGTCACAGGACGATCTTGCAGTATCAGTTCACGCACAGTATCAATGTTTTCCGGAACAATATCCGATTTTGGACGACCTTTTGGACGAAATTCGTCCTTAAGCGAACTACGGTCACGATTGAAGTCGTCAAACCATCGATAAACAGTAGTCTTTGATGGTGCTTCATCGCCAAAAGTCGAATTAAGTTCATCGATGCACTGTTGTTGGGTTAAGCCACGTCGAAAGTTGTAAAAAATAATCGCTCTAAAATGTTCACGATTTAATTTTAGCCGCTACTGTTAACGACACAAATAGCACTCGTACGTTAAAATGTTCTGAGTACGTTTACCGTCAAAAATGTCAAACTTTACGACAGAAGTGTCAATTGCCAGATGGCAGCACTAGTTTAGCGCAATCCCGAAATATAAGAGGCAACCCTCGTACAAAGAACTTTTTTCAGTCACGTGCTATCATTACCAGCAGTCGGTGACGTCTTGTGTGAAAATTCTCACTCGATTGAAAAGACCTCCTTTACACACTAATTGCAAAAATAACTATATACTAAAATATAGTTCATTTTTAGGATTTTGTAGGTATGACCAAAAAACCCTTATACCGTCATTTTTTCGTCTGTCTGTCTGTCTGTTCGGTAAAAATTGTAGCCAAACGGCTAAACCTAGAGAGTTGAAATTTGGCAAGCTTATATAACTCTTTGACCCGCACATAGGAAAAATACTAAAACATCTAAAAAACATATCCCCCTAAAAATATAAACAAACATGTGCTCATCGAAAAAAAAAAAAAAATTATTTTTTATTTTTATTAATTATTTTTATATTTTTTATTTTTTCTGAGTAGGGTATCAAATGAAAGCCCTTGGTACGTGGATTAACGATCCAATTTTTATTTTTGCAAAATACATTATTTTGAAGCGATTTTTCCCAAAATTGTGCAAAACAAATTTTGTCCCACACCCTGTAGCCCAGATGGTTTAAACTAAAAATCTGAAAAAAATCTAAATAATGTACATCGGTGTGAAGCGGAATAGTACAACAGGAATTTTTGATCAAATTATGTTTTTGGAAAAAAACGCATTTTTTGTGTTTTTTTGCTAATAATGTACTATACAAGTTATAGCTTTGTAACACGCTACACTGGAAGGTGAATGCTGGTCTAGTGGTTATGACGCTGGTTTTTCACCCAACTAACTCGATCCGAAAGGGATCGAACCCTGCAAGAAGAGACAATTTTTTGTTTTTTTTTTTAATTTTTATATTGTTTAAATTATTTTTTCAAAATTCTAGTTATATTTTGGCAAATGTTGCATTTAATTTTTAAAAGCGTAAATTTAATAACCAATGGAAATTATTTAAATTATAATTTAATTCTGTTTCAATGTACACGAAATCAGAGGGGCGGAGCTTATAATAACCAATGGAAGCCATAGGCGCAATTTTTAAAATTCTTAATGATCCTTGCTATATAAAAAAAAATATTGCACATATTTAGAAACCTAAATAATGGTATTAGGCGTTCGAATTAAAATTAACAAAAAAATATTTTAATATAAAATTTGTTTTGGCATCCCAAATAATCATCATTCATTGAGCAAAACCTGTTGTCAACTTTCAGTATTTGAATACCTATGAAATCTTAAAATGTGTGAAATTATATTTCACATTAATATTTGCATTTATTTAAAAAATCATAGGAACACCAAGCACAATAAGCTTCCCATAAAACACATTTACAGCTAACACTCTGGCTTAGAGATATCCAGCTCCTAATAACGACAGTGTCCCACAACTGCTTTGCTTATAGGACGGTTCACTTAGAAGTATGAACAAGGTATGAACTGAAATGTTCATTCGTCTATATTTTTATGACTTGTTGTTACGAGACTTGGTCGCGAAATCCAAAGGTTGGGAGTTCGATTCCTACAGAGGTTTGAATTTTTCAGTTATCTGAATGATTAATAATTTAAAAAATCCAGAATAATAGTTATAAGAATATAAATATAAAGATCATTCATATATTCTGAATCGCAAATGCGATAATACGTGACAACGTAGGAAAGGACTATCAACCTGTGGAAGTCAAATGAAACAACCGAGTAATGCTTGCAGATTAGTTACATTACATTCTAACATTGGCAATTAAATTAACCAAGTGTGACGTCATTTCATATTTATCGTGAATAGACTTTATCAAAATATAATAGTTAAAAATTATAAAATATAAATGTAATAGTTATGAATATTATAATATGGGACACATGGAGTATTTGTTATACATCAAATATCATTATTAAGAGTTTGATATCTCGTCTCTTTTTTAGGTGTCAAATATGTGCCTTATAGTGTGCGAAAAATGAATTTTCTAGCACACATGTGCGAAATAATAGAAACAGCACAACATTCAACATTTAGCACTTTTATTGAGTTGTGTTTGTTCTTAAATATTTGCGGATAGCTAATTAGTTTGTGTTTTAGGGTGCAGTTCGATTGGAAGGGGATGTGATTACTGCGAACGGGTCGATTCTCTCCGGTCAAATGGGACATATATGTACAGAAACAACATCTTTAAATCCGGATGATGCGTCCGTATGTTCATGTCATTGTCCTTGTTTCGCTAGCGTCAATATTCACAGGTAAAGTAATTTATTAAAACATGGTGTAATATATCAAATAATAAGATAACGGATGTCGAAAACTATGTTGTACAGAAGTATCCGAATTTTTAGTAAAACTTACTATTTAAAAATCACTATTTGTACAGTGATTGCATTTAATAAATGCATGAAATATTTAATTTTTTATGTTTATTTTTTTCTACTGAAATTAATAAATAATTAAAAATAGTGTGCCATGGTGCCATTGTTTACTATTAACCTCCAATGTCATGGCAAGAGATGGCAATAAAAAATAATTAATCGATTAATTGATCATTTGATCAATCGAAACGTTATAATCGATTTTCAATTAAATTGCTAGAAAATAATCGATTAATGGATTATGAAATAAAAAATAAAAACATATATAAGCTGTTCACTTTTGTAAGACAACACTATGGTCTATTTCAAAGTAGAAAAAAGTAGATAGCGCTGCGAACCGAGTACGATTTACTCTGATCAAATACAGTATAGCGGGAAATTGAAAATAAGTTACAACTAGGGCATGGGCGTAGCAACTGGGTTAGCAAGTGTTTTTTTTTTAATATATAAAAGGTTAATAAGATATTGAAATAAACAAGGCAGATAATACATTTTACGTTATTTATACGACATAAATTCAGTTTAATGGGAAATACGAAAAAGTTAAAAAAATATTAATTTTAAAAATTATGTACTATATATAAAAAGAGAGATTTGGCTAAGAGTTTAAACAAAGCAATAAAACACACAATATATTTTCAGAGCAAAAGTTTCTTATTTAAATAATTATTGTAAATAAAAATTCAAAATATATGTATATATGAAGGTCTAAAAATTATATCAATAACTTCTTCTTTGGGCATAATCAGCTGGGCTGTCTTTTGGCCGCACATTAGTCTTCTCTCTTGATATGTTAATTGTCAAGTGTCAAAAAATATTTATATGTCAGATAACCTAAAAAATATATAACTGCGTAAAAACAAATTACATGGAGAATTTTCTCCATAAAATTTACGCCAAGAATATAAATAAAAGTCTAAATATGTAAATAATAACAAAATATATGAGAAAAATTAAATAATATAAATAATATATATTTCCAATGTACGGCACTGAACATCTGTCAACTTGAACTAAAAACAAAATTTTTACAGTGTAATAGGGATGACAATCTAAACCAATCCGAAGCAAGGACAAACAGCTCCTATCTTCTTACACACATTTTTCTACTTTGAAATAGACCATAGATCTGGTTATTTTGGTTACTTTTATGGTGTGTTACTGACTTTAAATGTCAATTAAAAATATTCCTTACGCTGTAAAACCAACTTTAGGTTGATAAGGTTATTATCATTATAATTAAAATATCATTTTCAATATGACATATGTCAAATGGATCGACATTTTAAAAAAATGACATTTTGTAATACCTACATGATATACAGCTTCAAAGGTGCAAACTATTGTCACTGTATGTCATGTTGGTATTAAAAAATGTCACTTTTTTAAAATGTCGATCCATTTGACATATGTTATAATGAAAGATGATATCTTAATTATAATGATCATAACCTTATCAACCTAAAGTCGGTTTTACAGCGTAAGGAATATTTTTAATTGACATTTAAAGTCAGTAACACACTATAAAAGTAACGAAAATAACCAGATCTATGGTCTATTTCAAAGCAGAAAAATGTGTGTAAGAAGATAGGAGCTGTTTGTCCTTGCTTCGGATTGGTTTAGATCGTCATCCCTATTACACTGTAAAAATATTGTTTTTAGTCCAAGTTGACAGATGTTCAGTGTCGTACATTGGAAATATATATTATTTCATTTTTCTCATATATTTTGTTATTATTTACATATTTAGACTTTTATTTATATTCCTGGCGTAGATTTTATGGAGAAAATTCTCCGTGTAATTTGTTTTTACGCAGTTATATATTTTTTAGGTTATCTGACACATAAATATTTTTTGACAGTTGACAATTAACAGATCAAGAGAGAGGACTAATGTGAGGCCAAAAGACAGCCCAGCTGATTGTGCCCGAAGAAGAAGTTATTGATATAATTTTTAGACCTTCATATATACATATATTTTTAATTTTTATTTACAATAATTATTTAAATAAGAAACTTTAGCTCTGAAGATATATTGTTTGTTTTATTGCTTTGTTTAAACTCTTTTAGCCAAATCTCTCTTTATATATAGTACATAATTTTTAAAATTAATATTTTTTTAACTTTTTCAAATTTCCCATTAAACTGAATTTATGTCGTATAAATAACGTAAGTGTATTATCTGCCTTGTTTATTTCAATATCTTATTAACCTATTTTATATTTAAAAAAATCACTTGCTAACCCAGTTGCTACGCCCATGCCCTAGTTGTAACTTATTTTAAATTTTCCGCTATACTGTATTTGATCAGTGTAAATCGTACTCGGTTCGCAGCGCTATCTACTTTTTTCTACTTTGAAATAGACCATAGTGTGTTCTTACAAAAGTGAACAGCTTATAACTTCTTCTTTGGGCACAATCAGCTGGGCTGTCTTTTGATCTCACATTAGTCCTCTTTCTTGATCTGTTAATTGTCAACTGTCAAAAAATATTTATATGCCAGATAACCTAAAAAATATATAACTGCGTAAAAACAAATTACATGGAGAATTTTCTCCATAAAATCTACGCCAAGAATATAAATAAAAGTCTAAATATATAAATAATAACAAAATATATGAGAAAAATTAAATAATATAAATAATATATATTTCCAATGTACGACACTGAACATCTGTCAACTTGGACCAAAAACAATATTTTTACAGTGTAATAGGGGTGACGATCTAAACCAATCCGAAGCAAGGACAAACAGCTCCTATCTTCTTACACACATTTTGCTACTTTGAAATAGACCATAGTGTGTTCTTACAAAAGTGAACAGCTTATACACTCGTCGACAAAAAAATGGAACTGTCTCAATGTTGTATTTTAAAGGCTGATATAAAATTATTTAACTGTTTTCTTAGGAAACTATAAGTAATGGGAGGTAATACAATGTCTGCATATACAAATATTTTTTGTTGCTAATTAAACAGGCTGTAACAGTAAATAATGTCCGTTTGAACGAAATCTATATAATGTTGCATATTAAGTACGTAAATTTTAATACAAATAATACAGTGTTAAAATAAAATGTTGCCATTAGTTACCCATCTTAGATATTTCTAAACTTCTACACGTCTTTTTTTGTACAATAAAACTAAAATGTGACCGGAAGACGTTGTACGAGCTGCGCCATTATATGAAGATGGCCGTAGTATTGGAATATCGCTAATGTTTTGGATGTAACCAAAAACTCTATTAGTTACGCTGTAAAGCGTCATCAGCGACCAGCATCTACGAGCCGCAAGAAATTTGGCAATTTCATCACGAACTGTCCAAAGACGACTGAGGAAACAAGGGCTTGTATCCAGAAGACCTGTAACTTTCTAAGCTTTTCTCGCAAACTATCTAGTTGGGAAATTATGTTTCGCTTGTGAGCATTTGAACTGGCTGGACCTAAAGTCACTATATTATACAAAGTAGCGCAACGGCGGCCATGCTGGGGCCAAAAATGTCGCCAACACAAATGATGTTCAGTGATTCCAACAATATAAAAATAACTAGTACTACCAATAATTTTATTTTAAACATTGTAATCACGATTTTTTTAATCAAAGATGCACTATAATAAAATTGTGGTACATTTTCAATAATTTTTTTAATTTTTATTAAATAAAATGGATATAATATATAAATTTAAATGAAACTTAACCTTAAATATTCAAACCGCTGACAAAGGAGGTTATTAAATTAGAGCGAGAAAGAGAGATGTGACAGCGCAGACGCAAACTTAAGAACGTAAAAATTGCTGCTTTAGTTTGTTTAATAGGGGAACCAGTGTTGCCAATCAAACCCTGGGGTCTGTCGGCTTCTTCAAAGGCTTGCGCTACTTTGTATAATATAGTGACTTTAACTGGACCCAAACTATAACAGTATATTGGGTAGAAATGAATAACAGTTGAGTTTAATTCTCCGAGTGTTATGAAGTTCTAGTAATCTAGGGACTTTATTGACAAGAAGAGAACAAAGTCATCTTACCAACCAGTGTTTCAATAATACAACTAAGTAATTTCTTGAAAATAAAATAAAGTTATCGATAAATAATAAATTAATCGATTAATTATTAATTAATCGAATCCAAAAATAACTTAGGGTTAATCGATTAATTGAAACAAAATAATCGATTATTTCAATATTCGATTAATCGTTGCCATCTCTAGTCATGGCCCACCAAATTTAGCAGAAAAAAAATAGCTTTAGATTAAAATATTTAGTGTAAATGAGCATTAAATTTAGTTTTTATGGATTTATTGAATTTAAAATAAAATTCTGAACAATTTTTATATTTAAATTTTTTCTGTATAACCAACGAGGAAACAGGGATTCGCAAATATCGCTATATGTACCTGGTCAATTCAACATCCATATGAAAGTACTTGAAAGTGAAATATTATTAATTATTTTTTTATTGTTATTATTTTTTTAATTGATGATTTGACTACCTATCAAGAATTAAACTCGCGAATGTAAGTAGCATTTTCAAAACAATCCATGTATATGCCAGCTTGAAGTGGAAAGACAGGATAACACATAGGTAATTAATTTCCTTCATTTAGATAATAAAGATTATCCTTTAGATCAGTGGTTCTCAACATATTATAGATGCTGGTACATTGGTAACGGGTGTTTTTTAGAGGTATAGTACTTTAAAATGAAATAAGGGCCGCTTTTACAAACCTCAGATACGTAGCGGTATAACTATCTAAGGTATAAGTTTATTCCAACGTTTATTCCAACGTTCGCTTTTACAATGCAGTTTTTATTCTCGGATAGTTATCCATGGTTTTATTGTAAATAAAATAAAGTTGGTATTGTTTGACACATAAACTGACATATTAGAAACGTAATATTTTAAATTGACATTACTATTAACAATGAATAGATCGAGATGGAGAGCTTATATGAGGAGGGCAAAACTAAACCTGATTGGTAGTGCCCAAAGAAGAAGAAGAAGAAGAAGAAGAAGAATTACTATTAACAACACATTTGAGCATGTTTGTGGAAATATTGGGAGATGTCGAAATATTCGACTCCGATAATTCTTTTATTGTGCTATATCTTCCGCGTTAGTGTCAGCCTCTCGTATGCATATATTCATAAAACCGCCCTCTAATAGAATTGAGCCCAAATACCGCGTAAATTTTCATAAGATCTTCCTCTACTAGTAGAATTCATATTATAATAATTCATATTTCAACCAATATTACGTACAGTTGTGGACTGCCAATATTATAACAACAAGTTCTTTCAAGAGGAAAATTTCACTGATTAATAAGAGGAGTATTTTTTTTTAGGTGTATAACAACATTAAAAACCATTTCGCATTTTTATAACTATATAAATAAATAACAACCGATTCATTCGAATTGGCGCCAGCTCAATACTACATATGTGTATATACATATACAAAAACTGGCATTATGTGTAGATAGTGTGAAAGGAATGATAGTAGCCAGTTAGATTTGAAGCGCTCAAAGTTCTAGGAGCATATTCCAGCGGTAATCGGCTGCTACTCATCATTGCTACGCTTTTAAAAAATAAATAAAATAAATCAAAACTGCTGAACAAATACATGGATAACGAGGGATTACGTACTATCATTATTTCGTATGGCAATGTCTAGGTTTTAGAGATTTTAAGGTCACGACTAGCGTCCTCTGGCAAGACCTAACGATTACTTTTTACAGTAGCTGAGACCACCGTGCCCTGTGAAACATACCTCATATTTCCTAAAATTAATTCAGAGATACAGGCACTCATTGTAAAGAATCTGAGCCTATGGTTGCAACAGCCAAGTTTTTTTTTTTTTTAAATCTTTTTGCCCATACTATGTCGATCTCATAATGCCACACTTTCAAAGCAAGTGAGCTAACCATTACGCTGCTGCAACCACAATGATATAACTGTAATAAAAATTCAAATAAAACGTTATAATGTGACATTTATCATATGTCAATTGAATTTTTTTAGCGTTGCTGGGTAACAAATACTTATTCGCCAATCAGAGCAAGGGAATAACTTATACTGCCCTTTATCTGAAGTTTCGTTGGCCAGATAAGATATTCTGGTGTTTATTCCGATGATTATCCTATCCGAGATTTATCCGAGCATTGTAAAAGCGATTTTTTTACTTTATACCGGGAATAGCGTTATCCGAGCTTTATCCAACGGTTTTAAAAGCGGCCCTAAAACACACAAAAATCGTAGTAATGGCCATGATATTGGCTTTATTGGAAAGATAATTTTATGCCATTAGTGTTTAAATATGATTTCGGGTATATGGGCTAGGCTGGCTCGAATAAAGCGCAATCTGGAAGTCCAATTTTCGACCATTTTTAGAGCAGCTGGGGCCGAGTATCGGTAATAACGGGGAGAATGTTGGCTTCCAAGTCGTCCATCGTCTCTGGTTTGTAAGCGTAGATTAGCAACTTCACATATCCCCACAGATAATAATCAAAGGTGTAAATCGCACGATCTTTGAGGTCAATTCACAGGTCCATTACGCGAAATTATCCCGTCATCGAATGTTTACTTCAATAAATCGATTGAGGTGCGCGCTGTTTGGAATATTGCGCCGTCTTGTTGAAACCACATCTCTTCCAAATTAATGCCGTTATATCGGGGAACGAAAAAGTCAGTAATCATGGCTCTATACCGGTCTCCATTGACTGAAACGTTCTGGCTGGCATCATTTTTGAAGAAATAAGGACCAAAGATTCTACCAGCTCATAAAGCACACCAAACAGACTTTTTGTGGATGTAACGGCGTCTCACTAATGAATTTTCTTCAATCCAAATGCGGCAATTTTGCTTGTTGACGTAGCCATGCAACCAAAAATGAGCCTCATCGCTGATTAAAATGTACGACGCACGAGCTGGATCTTTTAAGCTCGTAAACCAAAATCTTCCATAAAGTGGATGGGCACAGCTCCAATTGTTGTGAACGATGGTGAATCGACTCATTCGGGTCCTCCTCAATACTACGCTCCACAGCAGCAACAGCTTCTTTGGTGCGCACTGCACGATGTCTCTGCGGATGCGTATTATCAATTAGGGTATGCGTGGAGCGAAAACGATCCATGGTTATTCGAATTACTTGCTCGGATGGACGATTATGTCGACCGTAAAATGGACATTTGCACAATTTGCAAGCGTTGTTCTGGAGTAAATCTATTCATGGTGAAAAGGCAAATCAAACTTAGCACATATCAGCTGTCAGCTATCAACATGTCCGTCGCTGAAAACAGTGTTGCCAATTCGAAAAACAAACCTCTAAAAAAACACACTTTATAAAATATGAAAAATCAAGGCACACTACCTTTATTTCTCCGTATTTATTCTACGAGTTCATGCCCCCCACCCTTCAATATCCATGTGTCCTCTTGGTTGAGAACCACTGCTTTAGATTATAAATATAGAAAACTGTTCCAAAATACTGATAATAATTACACGTACCTATATATAAAACTTTATATTTTTTATTGTAATGCGCACGAATATAATGTTTATATTTTTTATTTTCTCCGCATTCGTCAAAATTATTTTATATTTTATTTATTTACTTCTTCTTTACAGTGTGACAATAATCTAAGTGGCTTTCTGCCGTCCAGAACTGGATAAGTGAGTGTTTACTACGCTTTCCAAAAGTAGTTTGGAGAAATTAGTTGCATTATGGATACTAGATAAAACAAACTATCCAAACTCTAGTTTTTATTTTTAAAGAAAAAAATATACATATATGCTATTTTTGTTTAGTAAATTTCTAGTCAACGTGTAAATATGCGTTTTGTAGATAAACATTTAACTCCAGAAGGAAATTAAGGCAGACACATGGACATAAAAAAACGACTTGTTAGTTCTTCTAGACTGCACTGAACTTAGACTCACGATTTTCTTGTGAATAAAAATATATAATATCTTGCTGTAGTTCTTAAACCTAATTTAATCAAAATATTTCAAAGCTCCTAAAACACGCTGAAATCAAAGCTATAGCTATTCATATGTCGATATTCTGACTATTGAAATGTCTACATTTTAATAATATTAAAACTAAATATAAGTTTAAAACGTTTTTATATACCTTCAGATAAAGTTCCAGGTAACTATCTGACAGATAAGGTTATTTGTAACTTCATCTGCTGAGTAAATGTCATCCCTTCTTTCTATATAAATGTATCTATCGGATAGTTATCTAACGTATAATGAGACTGACGTATTGGATTCACTGACTGGTATTGACATTTATTCAGCGGATGAAGTTACAAATAACCTTATCTATCAGATAGTTACCTGGAACTTTATCTGAAGGTGGAAAGACCGGGCCTTAAACGTTTTTATATCTATTCCTTCATTAATTTTAAGCAAAAATAGTTATTCGTTTCTTCTTCAGACATTAAAGTTTGTCTAATATTGGACAAAGTCCTCCTCTATTTCATTCTAATTTGCACGGTCATTTGCTATCCTTAACCAGTCTTTGCCGGCTACCTCCTTTATATCGTCACACCATCTTTTAGCCGGTCGGCCTACACTTCTTCTCGATATTTGTTGCTTACCTTTCATCAGTTCTTCTAATGATATACCCAGCCCGGTTCCAATTTTGCCTTGCCATCGTCTGTAAATGTTCGTAACACCAGATTTTTGCCGTGTCCTAATGTTATGTTTCCTAGCACGCAGGATTATTCCTAGCATTCTGCGCTCCACGGCCCTTTGGCATACTGTTAAGCCGCATTCAGAACTCTTAAATCAATAGCTTATACACTGTAGCTTATAAACTGTTTACTGTTTAGAACTTTGTCATATGGTAAGACGTGAAACCTTTCAGACCTCTAAATTCAATACGTTGTTTGTTGTGGATTATGAATAATTTTCTAAACTTATAGCTAGTGAGATGTTTTAATGAGGCAGACATATAAACACATTGGCTATCGCATTCTATCAGTGACACCGTAGTTATCGTATGCCTTTACATAACCTAACATAATGTCATCATTAACAAATCTTGCTCAAAATTACAAAGACGGACATTAAATATGATCAATTTAGGTAATTAGGTTAGATTTAGTTAGTTAAAATCTAAGACAGCAGAATTATAAAAACGATAATACATAGAATTAATTTTACCAAGCTAAGTAGTTGGTTGGTAAACGCACAGATGGCGGACTATTCGTAACACATTAATTTCTAACTAGCTGTGAACGGTGTTTAGAACGTTAAAACAATCCATAGAAACATAACTTACAGCGTAACAACAGACTATAGCGTGTTAATTTAAAGAGCTCTGAATGCAGCTTGAGTTTATTTAGAATTTTCTGCGTGAAAGTAGTTGTTTCTAATAGAGATGGGAATTTCGGCTCAGTTTGCGGAACCGGATCAGTGGAGGTCGTTCAGTTTGTTGATCCGGCTCAGTGATCCGGTTAAGTAAACATGTTTCCGAGACACAAGTCGGTCGTTAGTTCGTAGGTAGAACGTCGCTTAGAGCCGGTTCTTGCAATATATGAACTGTAAACATGATCCCGAGACACAGGTCGGTCGGTCGTAGGTAGAACGTCGCTTAGAGCCGGATCTTGCTTAGAGCCGGTTCTTGCAATATATGAACTGTAAACATGATCCCGAGACACAGGTCAATCAGTTGTCGGTCGTTCGCTCGTAGGTAGAACGTCGCTTAGCCCCGGCTCTTATCTAACATTTTTGAAACAAACAATTCACTTTATGTAGCTACTGTATTTTAAACCAGATGTGTTAAGTTTATGGCGATGTTTATTGCCCTTATAAATCGGACATCTGGGATTTGAGAAATATTTTTAATATTTTTATATAGTATGGTTGTAAGAAAATACAGACTAAGCCTATTAGTTTCAAATAAACTGCCCTACAAATTGATGACAAAATACACTTTATGATAATACATTACAAGCCGAGTTCTCGCGAAGTTCAACATGACATCGATCCAGATCCGGATCACTCCGGTCACTGCTCACAATCGCCCGACCAATCGTATCCTTGAAACTTGAAACTATACAGTGAGCCGTGAGCCGGCTCATTTCAATTTGGTGAACCGTGTCACTTCGGTCAGTGTACTGAGCCGGCTCAGCGAGCCGGTTCGTTCATGAACCCATATCTAGTTTCTAATATATAAGTTAGGATGGGCAGCACACAAAAGTCAAAAATTTTGGCCTTTAGCCAGAGGGGATTTTTTTAGTGTGGATAATATGATAGTTCTTAGAGAAGGCTACAAACTCTAAGCTAATTCTCCTAATTATTTACGTATCCTGGTTTTCTTTTTCCAGTTAATACTAGACCCAAGTATGCATATATGGTCGAAAGATTAATGGCAAATAAAACAATAAAAAAGTTTATATATGAAGTCACATTTTTCTATGCGTGTCATCTATTATTATATCCTGGTGTTGTAGATTTGATGACATTATTTTTATATTGCCATTATTCTTTAGTAGTCCTGCGTTTTTTGACTCCATGTTCAGGTCGGTTAGCCTAGCTTCGATTTCTTCTTCAGTAGTTGCTATGAATACTATATCATCCGCAAAACGTAAATGCATTAACCTCTTGCCTCTAACCTCTTGTAAAAGCTTTGGTGATAATATAAATTCCGCAGTATATTCGTATAAGTCTTGTTATACAATTATTAGTTTTATTGGGGATGTAGCTTTCTCATAGATTGTTTTTCTTAAGTTAGAATGACGGCTATCAATTCGACTGTCGTCTAAATTGTAGAGCTTTTAAAATTGTTAAAATTTAAATAGTATCGAAAGTTATTCGTAATCAACGAACCCTAATACTAGGTTATACAATATTAAACTAGTATCCTTTGGCATTTTCAATGAAAAGTTTTATAGTTTATAAGTAATCACTAATTCCAATTCTCGCTCTGAATTTTGTTTGTGCAACTGGTTGATATGATTCCAGTTTATTTTAAGTCTGCTAGTAATTATACGTATAAAAGACTAGTATATATGCGACAAAAAGCTTATTGGCATCTTTCTTTATATTTCTTGTCGCCTTTTTACCGACCGGCATATATAAGGGAGGTATTGTGATCATACCGATTTTGACATTTCGAGATTTCGATGGATCTCCACGAATTGAGGTCCCTACATAACGTTTTGACTATTTTTAGCATGATGTCTGTCAGTCTGTCTGTCTGTATGTCTGTCTGTCTGTCTGTCTGTCCGTCGGTCTGTGTACACGTGCAGAGCAAATTCGGTTAAAAGGATTTTTATGAAACTTCATATTGAAGCTTTTGACATCAATGGCATGAGTTGATCAACTTTTGGTAAAAAACGGTTTACTCGTGAGAGTGAAGAGTTTACTCGTGTCGGTTTTAAGATTTTTGCGAATATATCACAACAGAGAAATATTTCGGAAAAATGTATTTAACAAAAGTTGCTATAAAAGCAATAACTAACAACTTTTATTTGAGACATTTTTATTTTTTTAAATATTTTGTATGTATGCAGGTTCGTTTCCATGGTTATCGTAAATTATAAATACACATTATGAAATTGTCAATGTAATATAATACGTTATTGTCTTTTACAATAATAACTACTCTGCTGATAGAATGTATTTTATACAAGTACTTTGTGATGACAGTCGGTCCTGTGGTGCACCTTGCAGCAATCTTCAGGTATATTTTCCTCAGATAGGCATTCATTAAATTAATTTATTAAAAGTTTTAAAATGCTTTTTCCTCCTTTTTTATTTGTTCAATGGTAATGCCGTCTTCACCTGATGTTTTCTGATTCTTTCCCTGTTTACTCACGTGCTGTATTTCATCATCTGTTACTTCCGGGATATCTTCAGAGCCTGCATTTAAAACTAGTGTCCTAGTTGGAAAATTTGTGTTATTGCGGGGCTTGTAGAGTTCCGAATAAAAGTCTTGGACAACACTCAATTTTTTGTTTTAAGTTTTGTAATAAGCTTGTCACGTATAGAAAATTTAGATCTTAAAATTTTCATGTTTTTGTTTTGTTCAATTGTTAATTATGTAATTGATTTATTGTATTGTATTTATAGATGTCTTTTTCCAACATTTTACGAACTGTTTTGTTGAGTACAGCATATTCAGTGTTTCCAACTTTCTTTCTCTCAGGTCCCGCTTTTTTTGTAGTAACTGTTTAGTTTCTTTATTAATTTAATAGTCCTTTTTGTGAATTTTTAGCTGATAATATTCATCGCTCTCTTGATTGTGTCTACTATGTCTTTATTAATTTCGTTAATACTCCTGCTTGTAACTTCTAACTTATACAACTTGTGTAGTTTTCGAGATATTTCTTTTTCTAAATGCTTATTTTCATTCTTAAGAACTTCTACATCTATTTTCCTCGTCTTACCGCTTGATATTAGTTTTTCTAATCTAGTATTAATATTAATTTGGGTCCGTACTAGTCTGTGATCACTGCCATTTGTGAATGAGTTTAAGTTTCTTACTTTTTATATTATCTCTTTGTGATTAATCGCGAAAAAATCGATCTAATTCTTAAACTTGCCGTCGATTCCTCATCCATGTAGTTTCTTTCTTTCTAACTTTTGCGTTAAAATCTCCTATGAGTATGGTATGTCGCACTTTATCTTCCTTTAGGCTTTTTATGACATCTTCGTACAAGTCTTCTATGTTTTCTTCGGGATGTTTGGAGGTCTGAGCATAGTCCTGTATGATTTTCATTTTATACTGGTTATTGTATGCAGAATGATGTAAATTGCTCTACTCGGTATTTGATAATTTTTTATGCAAATTTCTTGTATATTAAAAATCCGATGCCATCTACTAAGTCTTTATTTCCTTTATAGTGCAAGATGTTCTGGCTTTTTAGTTCAATCCAGTCTTCTTTCCTTCTTACTTCGAATATTTCCAGGATGTCCTGCTTAATATTTTGTAATACTTACTTCTTTTAGTTCTGATAATTTTTGATGCAAATTTCTTGAATATTATAAATCCGATGCCATCTATTAAGTCTTTATTTCCTTTATAGTGCAAGAATTCATATTTTGTATTACTTCTTTTAGTTCTAAAAATCGGTCTTCGCACGATATAGATCTGACGTTGTAAGTAGCAGTCGTAATTAAAATGTCTTCTATGGTATTACACTCTTTCTTTCCTTCCTCGGATTTGCGTAGTTTTACTGCCTTGGCTGGTTTCAAACTTTCGGCTATGAACCACCAGCCGTAGCAGTAAAACTGCAACTTTTCTGCCTAGTTAAACAAATAACTATTTTTGCTTAAAATTAATGAATGAATACACTCTTGAAGTTCAGATTCCTCCTGGGACTCTTGTATAATATTAGTAAAATATTTTTTAAATCAAGTCTAATAATATATTTTTAAACAGACGATCCCCTTTTCTTTACAATAATTCCTAAATTTTTATCAGTGGCGTAGCGTCATTTTCTGATCAAGGGATGCAGTGAAAACAAATGCATATAGGCAAAAATATTCATATATTTATTAATAATAAAAGATAGTATGTTTAACAAATAAAACAAAAAATATATAAAGTATATTTAAATTTTAAATTTGAAAAATAAATACGGAAAAATAAACTATCTGCATTGTTTAATTTTCGTATTACAGTTTTTTTAATGACAATTTCTAATTTTTTCTTCTCTTTTAGTTCAGGTAAAGGTCTGTCTTTGTCAAAAAGAATTATTTAATTTTTACAAAATTAATAAAAAGTAATAGGTGTACAACTTTGCTTCCGCTGTTTTCCTATAAGTGGCTTTAGCGGTAAGTAGTAGTCGAGATAAATAGATCATAGACGTCATGCAATATACTTGGGCATCTGTCAACATAACCCTATAAAAACATTAGTCGATTTGTGTCTGCATCATAAAGCTATTCTTGATTGAAAATGTCAGTTTACGAGCCAAATTCTCGTCATTTGCGGGAGGTTTTTATTTTCTGCTTCAATATGAAGAAATCTGCGGCTGATTCTCATCTAATGCTTTCAAATACTTATGGCGAGGCCGCTATTAGTGAAATAACGTGTCGTGAGTGGTTTCAACGTTTCAAGAACAGTGATTTTCACGTCGAAGACCGGCATAGCGGTGGAACAAAGAAGGTTTTCGAAGAGGCAGAATTGGAGGCATTACTTGATGAAGACTCGTGTCAAAGTCAAGAAGAACTGGCATGATCATTGGGAGTGACTCAAAAAGCAATTTCAAACCGCCTTAAAGACATGGGAATGATTCAGAAGAAAGAAATTGGGTGCCGTATGAGTTGAAACCAAGAGATGTTGAAAGACATACCTGGAAACGATGAAATGAGAAGTCCTACCCCACCCGCCGTATTCTCCAGACATTTGTTCCTCTGACTATCACTTGTTTCGATCAATGGCACACGGCCTGGCTGACCATCATTTTCGGTCTTATGAAGAAGTAAAAAATTTGATCGATTCGTGGATCGCTTCAAAAGATGACCAGTTTTATCCACGCGGGATTCGTATGCTGCCCGAAAGATGGGAGAAAGTAGTGGCCGGCGATGGACAATAGTTTGAATAATAAATGTATAAACAGTTTTTTACAATAAAACCTCGAATTTCGGAAAAATACGGCAGAAGCAAAGTTGTACACCTAATAACAAAAGGAGTTTTTTTAATTCATAAATTACACCTAAATTTATCGTCATTTCTGAAACTCTGAAATTAATGAATATGCATGACAACTATTTTTTATTCGGATTCGGTTATCCGACCATAATGAAACATATAATCTCAAAAACAAGCCGGGTGTATATAAAAACAATTCTTATTATGTAGACCGCTTCTCTGCGTCAAATGCAGAAGACGCAACCGTAAACGTCTCCGTTCAATTAAAAGTTAGATGAAACGCAATGTGCTTCGAAACTCTTTTAAAATTGCTGCTCATGCCATGGTGCTCCTTTGCATCCAATGCAACCCGATCTAGCGTGGGAACACCCGATATTCGAATGTGTAAAGGGATCCACTGCATTCCTTGCTTCCATGTACGTCACGTCATTGATCTTTTAAAGGACTAAATAGTTAGAAAATCGACATTAGTCTGCACTGACTAAATATAAAACTATCACAAATGCCTATAGGTACGATTCTTCACCATTTAAGGCGATTATAGTTTAGTTATTGTTCCAGTAAATTAACTTAAATGTTATTGTTTCAGATATAAGGACCGTCGTTCACCTCCCCACATTCATCAAATGTTAAGTTCCCTGCCACTGAAGGAAATGGTGCCGCCAGGACCACACGATAGTCAGATGCTCCCGCCTGCGCTCTCCGTTTATCCCCACCACCGTGCTTCCATCTGACAGACTAAACATGAACTAACTATCAAATCACAATGGGACGCAATAAAGTGCACAGGCATACACACCGTGATCCTTAGATATATTTCATTTTTGATATAGAGAGATAAGAACCACTGAATACATTACCTAACCTAACCTAACCTTAAATTACCTAAGCATTTTCTAACTTTCCTACTACAAAATATAACTGTAAACAATTACACTAGATAGGTGTATTCAGTGTTGTAATACATACATTTAAAAAAATATCTAGATACAGATACAGATACCTGAGAAAAATTGTATCTAGATGTAGATACAGATACAGAATTATAAAAAATATCTAGAACCAGATACATGCCAAAAATGTTTGTATCTAGATACAGCTAGATACTTTTGAAAAAACACTAAATAATAAAAATACCATATTTTTTACCAAACAAACAGTGCATGTTAATCAGTATTATACACGCTGTTCAAAAATGACCGTGACGTCACAAAAAGCCTACTAAATTCAAGGTAAAACACTATTCTACGGGGTAAATTTGTACTAAACAACGTATGTATTATGTTAGCCATGTGTGCTGACGTATGAGCTGCGTATCTATAAGATTAATATTAGTCTTATAGGTACGCAGCTATGTTCTTGTTAAGAGGATGTTACTTTCAATCAAATTTTAGTCCTAATTGAAGTGGAATTCGTGTAATTTCACGATCATTTTTGATCACTAATAAAAAATTACTGATAAGAAATATGTGTATATATATATTTTTTTTCTCATTCCATACAAATTTAATTTATAAACAAAATTTCAGTTGACATTCTCACGCTTACAAATTAAATTTATATGAACGTTTAATAATTTATTCAATTTTATGTCCTTTATGAAACCCACCTACTTATCTTACTGATTTCAATTAGGAAATGAATTTAATATCCACACTAGCATGGCCCTTGGGTGAGGAGGACTAGTGAAGGGTGAGCCAGGACTCAAGTGAAGAAATGCCTCAAAAAAATTATCAAAGTGTATTTTCAATCACTGGATACTTTTGAAGGGTCTTATTTTGTCTTGCCCAAGGCTTCACAAAACCACGGTCCACTCCAAACCACTTGTGTGGATATAATTTTTCATATGTTTTTAGTAAATTGCTCATCAAAATAGCAACAATAGTTATTCAAAAATTTAGTTTTCATTAATAATGACCCATTTTCCTTAAGTGTTGTACCTACTATTTTGGTACCTAAATACCTACTATTTTTATGGCCGTTCAAAAGCTACGAAAAACCAGTGAGAATATATATATATATAGATTTTTTTGACATTCCATATAAAATTAATTTGTAAACGTCAGAATTTCAATTGTTTTCTGAATTTTGTTTATAGTAAAAATTAAATATTTAAAATGACAATTTACCATTAAACTATTATATCTGCTCGGTATCATGGTACACAAATAAAGTAACGATCAAAGTATCTGAAATACAAATACAAGATACATAAATTTAAATATCTAGATACAAATACAGAAACATATTTCAAAAAGTATCTAATTTGTATCTAGATACTTGTAACTAGATACATTACAACACTGGGTGTATTATATTTTTCTTAGAATCGCAAATTTTAAAAAATCTGCTATGATCTTTAATTAACTGTTATTAAATAAAATAACACACATAGTTATAGAAATAAATTCTGCTTTCAACTGTAGAATACAGAAACGGGTCTTTCAACTTCCTAATAAAATTATCTGATGAATAAAATGATCAATTTCTAAACTTATGTTTTATTCATTTTATCCACCAAATAAAATTAATAGAAAATTCAAAGACCCACAGCTTAATTCACGATATTATTGTTTTTTAGTAAATCTCGTCGTAAAGTTCGAAGTACGTAAAATGAGAATTTGTATTTTTCAAAACTGTTCTAAGACCCAAAACGGCCTAATATGCACAAATATTGTGCAACATGTAGTAATAGGAACTTAAACCAAGAATCTAAAACTATTTTTATTTAATTTTTTTAATTTATTAAATAATTTTATGTTAAAGAAGACACTGGTCTTGAACGGCTAACTATTTACAGCTCAGAAGAACGCCCCCCCCCATCATACTCTGGCCCCAGTTGCCCCCCCCCCCAGAATTGGTGGGAGAAATATATATTTTAGAAGTGAGGACTTTTTGTTTTTAGGTCATCACTTATATTTTCATATGTAAACGACAAAAAAATATTTCCTGGCCCCCTAAATTTTACCCCAATTTTTTGTCCCCCCCCCTCCAGAGTTCAGATTTTAAGAGCTAGCGCCGCCACTGCTAATAGAGAGGCATCGCGCATTCATAGTCAAGTAAAATATCGTAACCGGAGGGATTGACAAGATATATATTTTGTCTCAAACTAAAGTCGACATGCGCACAAAACATATTTTCAGTCGGTAATTTAGGTCACCTACGGTAATAATGGTCACTCTGTCTCGAAAGAAGTAGTAAGTTCTTTGCGCATTTCGACTTTAGTTTGAGACAGAATACATCTTTTCCTTGTCAATCCCTCAGGTTACACAAAATTTGCGTTATGCCTTCTCTACTAGTAGATCCTCTGAGATTTACAGGTTTAGTATCCGAATCTTCCTTTTCTTCTTCATTGAGCACAGCCAGTAGGGTTGACTTGGCCTCTATTAACTGCCAATTTTTTCCATGTATACCGTATCCGTATACCTGTTACATCGGTTATCTACCTGTCTATACCTGTTGCATCGGTTATCTGATCTTTCCATTTTTTTGCAAGGTCTTCCCACTGGTTGACAGGTTATTCCCAATCTGAAATTCTAGAAAACGAAAAGCTCTGAAACCAAAATTGTTTTAATAACTATTCTGGTATACAGTGTGTTTGTTTGAAACGCCGCACCTCGAATAACTCCTTTATTTTAAGAGATACAAAAAATTCTTCAAAAGAAAAACCAGACAAAAGGGCCCACTTAAGGACTATAATAAGAATTTTGCATCACTTCCGGTTTCAGCGGAAAATGTTTCAACTTTTTATCTATCATAGAGAATCGGTACTTTACTTTTTTTTATTATTAAAATTATATAAATCAGCTTTACAAGGATATCTAATATCATACTTTAATTTTAACCATTTCAAAATTGCGACCATTTATTCACAAAATAATAAATAACATAAATCGTACAAAGTTAAACATAGGAAAATGATTTTGTTACATAAAAAAACCAAATAAAACCTGCAGATTTTCTTGCCTGTTAGTACGAGTTTGATATTAAGGGTGATAACATCAATTCGATTGTAATTATGGCTTACGTACGTTATTCAAATGAAGAAATGATAGATATGGTTCTGACATTCGGGGAATGTCAAATAAATTCTGTTAGGGCTCAGCAACTCTACCAAGAAAGGTATCTTGAAGGTAAAGGTTAGAAGACTTAGAACATTGGGTAACGAACAGCCATCAGGGAAATTCAAGAGTATATCGTTCTAAATGTAATGGAAGAGTTTTTATTATAAATGAGAAAATGTATGGATAACAACGGCGGTCATATTGAACATTTGTAAATTTTCCTTAGTTTATTAAATTTAGTCATATTTTATTTATTGTTTTTCCTGTTTACAGAATGTTATATTTTTTATAGTTTAGTTTAGTTTCTACGATTTTTATGTTATTTATTATTTTGTAAATAAATGGTCGCCATTTTGAAATGGATAAATTAAAGTATAATATTTTGATATCCTTGTAAAGGTAACTTAATGTACCTTCAAGAAAAAGAAGTTTAAGTACCGATTCCCTATGATAGATAAAAAGTTGAAACAATTTCCGCTGAAACCGGAAGTGATGCAAAATTCTTATTATACTACTTAAGTGGGCTCTCTTGTCTAGTTTAACTTTTCTCCTGAAGAATTTTTTGTATCTCTTAAAATAGGGAAGTTATTCGAGGTACGGCGTTTCAAACAAACACCCTGTATACCTAGGACCTCCAGAGAAAACGAACAATGTTTTGCTGTGTTGACGACAGTTAAGCCATTGTTAGTGAATATTGTATGTGCCATTTAGAGAGCGCTCATAATTTCATCACTGGTAAATAAATTATTATTTCTACCTTTAATTCCACCATGTCTTGTATCTGAACATCCCAGAACCTCATTTCTGGCCGAATACTGAATTATATCACAGTAATAATATAAATGAACTAGTAGCGTCGAATCAGCAATAAGTGCAATCTATAAACTCAGGATTTGAAAGCACCGTAATAGGTTAATTTGAGTTCGAACATACGAAGCCCGAATTAAAATTTGTGAGATACAGGAAAAAGGTATCGATGCTTGGACCATGAAATTTTAAGTGCTCAAAATAGCCTCTTCCAGCACTTTTGAAAACAAATTTTCGAAAAGCGGAAAGCTTAAAGCCATTCAGTTTCTGGAATCGATGTAAAATAGTCTCTGATAATGATGTCAGTCTTTTCTTTGGACGAAAAATGATCACGTCCGTTTTTGGGTTAATAAATAGCTAGAAGTCGCACATAGCCAGATCGGAGAAGTACAATGTATGTTCGATTATTTTGATATTATTATCTACAAGAAACTTGACTATTATTCCAGTCGAGGAGCATAGTGCTTCAACAAAATTTCACCATTTGATCCCGCTTGTTGTCCATTTCTACTATGATGTTCCCATTTTCTCTGCTTCACTCAAAATGGTGTGGTACTTTTAGGCCGGTGTCGTTTCTTTTTGCCTTAAGGACCACTTCCACTCCTTCTTAAAGTGTGACCAACCCACTAGCACGCATTTCACTGTATTTTAAATTATAGGGGTGGCTGTTTTGAATTTGTACAACACAAATTAGCTTCTATAATACGTCACTTTATCCATGTTCAGCATTCCGCAAAGTTTCTTCCAAAAACAACCAGTTTAACAGCCTTGTTCGAATGTTGATTCTTTCAATCGCTGATGCACTGGCGTATCTAGCAGTTCATGGAATGCCCAGCATCCATATCTAGCATTTTTTACGCAAAGTTGTTTATATTTTTCTTCACATAAAGCTTTTGGAAGAACAAGTGTCTGTCCAAGTTTAATTTTTGTACTTAGAGAAAAAATGTATTTCTATTGATATAATTTTTGTTAGTTTTATTACAGCTCTTCTAGCGGTAGTTGAGTGAATTTTAATGTCCAGAAGAATTTCCCTTATTGGTAATTTAGGACCCTAGGTGAATAAAACTATCAACGACATTTTAATATTTAAAAATCTTAAAATAATAATAATAATAATCTTCTTTGGTAAATATTGCAGTGCCTGTAAATCAAATTTTCCAAACTTCCACGAGCTGAAATGAATATTGAAGTGAAGAAGACAGAACATACAAGATTCGGGATACTCAAGTTGTATTACATAGACCTCAAGATGGCCTCATAGACAAAAGAAATTAAGTCAAAAAACGAAAATAGTTTATTGTACAACTAGTGCGCAAATCCATAATGCATAAGGTGTATTCTGCGTGTTGTTGCACACTCTGTTTTTCACTCGATTACCAATTATCCACAAATAAAAAATTTTAATCAAGAAAATGACAATGTGGGAATGAAAACTACTGCACTTGCGCATTGGTGCGAATTTATTAATTCCTGCACCGGCTGCCCGCGTATGAGAGTAACATACGGAATTAAGTTAATTTCTTGCAACTAACTAACAATATCGAAATGAGAAAATTCCATATTAGTCCTAGGAAAATATCTTTATGGGTTTACTTCATAGATATTAACAAAATAACTTTCACAGTAAAGCACAGAAGTGAATACATTTTACCTTTGGTACAATACATATCGAAAACCAAATTTTTCTAGAGCTAAAGCTAGAGAAACTGATAAAAAAATCGTGTTCTGTACAATTATAGCTCGATTCAAGTCTCGTGAAACTATGCTAGCGTCGGCGAATCAGTGCAATTACGTCACAATACGAAACAAACGAATGTATTGTTTGGAACAATGCAATTGTTTGTTACATCGTGTGACGTAACTGCACTGATTCGCCGACGCTAGTATACCAATGTAATTATCGCCCCCCCCCCCAGCCAAAAATCTGTGTGCGCCCCTGGTCGAAATAAAAAATTGCTTCACTCGTTGATATTTTCCTGTAACATAGTATTTGTTGTTTAATTTAAGCAACCTCGTAGCTCGTACAGTTCTCGGGATAGCAATGGTGAGCAATTTAAAATGGAAACAATTACTATGGAACTGTCTTATTTCGATACTATGTATTAGTTGACAGGAAATTAGCTTAATTACACATGTTAGCCTTTGCGCGCGCAGGCGATGCGGGAAAGATAAATTCATCCCAATGCGCATGTGCTGTGTGCGGGAAAGAATAAATTTGCAGCAATGCGCATGTGCAGTTTCCGAGAATTTTATTCCCGCACTGACTGCATGCGCATTAATGACTATCAATCATATTTTTATTGTATTTTCTTGATTATTTATTTATTGAAAAATGGTAATCGGAGGAAAAGCAGAGTGTGCAACACGCGCAGAAAGCATATCCCGCACTCGAATGATTTGCTTCACTCGCTTGAGGCTCGTTTACAAACTTCATTCTCGTGCGGAATTTGTGTTTTATTGTGCCACGCTAGTTGCACAATATACTATTCTGCACATGCAAGCCGCTAACATCTGCCTGTATTTTTGTTATATTGAACGAAGTCTACGTGGTTTTGTCCGACAGCCTGAGATATAATCTTTATAATGTCTTAAGTCCGATTTAAATACTTTTTAGTTATTATTTGATGAATAATATATTAACCATGTTTAATATCTCATATATTTTTATTATTCGTCAATTTATTAGCTACTTCTTTTTTTATCTTCAATTTTAATTTTAATAATGCTATAATTTTTTTAAGAATATAAATTTAGAACAGTTTTGTAAATAATAATAATAGTGATACAGCTTTAAATCCAATGCCTTGACACCTTGCAAACATAGCACAACAGTTAAAAAAATGTTCACAAGTTAGAGCTTACTGTATTCAGTGGATCCCAAATTAGCAGTCCTTTATTGGTAACTTTTTGAAAGGAATATGGATTTAAAAATCATTAAAAAATACAGCAAGTTTTATTACAAATATGACATTATTTTATTTTGAATTATTTATTTTAATATTAATTTCTTTGATTACTGTCATTCTGCACAAAGAAAAGTTCCTTAAAATTTGTCTTCCAAAAGTTACCAGAATGAAACATGTTTGTAATATCTTTCATGGCAAGACATTTTATAATTTAAACTGTTTATTATTTGAGTAAAACGAATCTGTATGTCTACAACCATATTCCTTTTATCAAGTATATCAAATTAGATTTATTTTTATTTAAACATTAATTTATAAAGTGAAAAGAATGATATTAATACAATTATAAAGTCAATTTGTTTTATGGGCCAAATTATTTACGTTAGGCCCAAATAATATAAACATTTTCATATAGTTTAGAATACACTAAGCAATTTTACTTAATACTATATTTGAATTTGGTACGTTAGAATTTTTAAAAGTTTATATATAACAAAATATACTAAACTATAAGAATTTCAAATTTTTAATATTTAAAACAATAAAATTTATACAAATAAAATACTAATAAGACCAAATAATTAATAACAATAATAATAAATTTATAATAATTTAATATTAGTATCATTCTTTCACAGAATTAATATATATTCTGCGGCCAGTAAATAAATAAAATACTTTATTTCACTTGAATAACAAAAGAAATGTATGTAATACAGGTATAAATTTTAGACATAAATATTTTGAACTCTAATATTCACCTTCTAATAATTAAAACTGGACAAGTAGCTACTTTCGGCCCTGTCTAAAGAGTTGAAATTTGACGTGCATACAAAGTTTGTTGACCTGCATCTAGGAAAAATACTGGGTATAAAAAATAAATAAATTTAAGTACAGTATCAAAAGAAAACGATAAATAGATTATTTATCGAGTAAATGATGCCCGGGTAATATTTTAAAAATCATTATTTTATACGATTGTTGCCAAATATGTGCCAAATTATTTTCTCCTAAATCCTATAGATCAGAGGGGTTGGCCAAAATATTAATATGAAACGTGATTTTCATATCATCAATTTTTTAAATTTTATTTATATATATAGTGCTTCGTCTGTGGTACCCAAACAACTTGCTGATGAAGATGTTCCACAAACATTCCTTCTCTATATATGCTTCTACAAATTTAAACGTCGTTTCTTCGTTCCAACGTGCCATTTTTGTAAAAAATACAGTTTGTAAACAAGTTTAGTAACCACTTGTCTAGAAAATCCCTGCATTTGATTAACATGTGACGCGTTGCTCAAAAACAGCAGGGTAGCTAAAGATAGGAGTACGCTACTTAATCAAGTGAATATAAGTGACATCTATTCACTGGACTTGACGTGCTACAAAATCAAGAACTTGATCAAGTATTAAACTGAATGATTTACATCAGGGGTACTCAACCTTTTCATACCCACCGCACACTTTAGCATCTCTATTGGTAGAAAAATTTTCATACCGCCCACCTGTTGTATAATAATAATAACTTACCAAATACTTTCGTAAATTTAGCTGCAAAATTCTTTATAAAACAACTTACTGCATCATATCTTATTATTAAACACAACAAATATACATGCACCAAAACGTGGCAACGTTGGATGTCACAAAGTACCCTGTGTAACACAGTACCCACACTTCCCTTACCCGTAATTTTTGAGTAGAGGTTTAATGAAAACATGTAGTTAAATTTATCTTTTTATTTGCTGCGAAACTAAATATTGAATATCTGGTTCAATTTTTGTAAGGAACAAACGAAGGTCTCCTCTTTCGGAAATATTCAGACGGTTTCTTTCTTTGGCCATTCTTTGTTTTTCAATAATGCTATGACATTTTTTTAAATAATACTTTAAATAATTTCCATTTTAATGTTTTTAAAACGTCAATTAAATTTAAAAAAAAAAACGGAAAGTAGCCAGCATTGGACAAAAACCCTACCGCCCACCAAAAAATTCATACCGCCCACTAGTGGGCGGTAGGGACCAGGTTGAGTACCACTGATTTACATGATGCAAGTTACTACATTTTTAGCTGAGGTAACATTTAAAAGATTCTTTACTTCACAAATGTCACTAGACGTACATTTCGGCTACGAAGTAGCCATCTTCAGTAGCTGAATAATACTCAGATCTGTTCTCTGATCAGTTATATTCATCTACTGCAGATGGCTATCTTCGTAGCTAAAATGTAATTCTAGAGAAAATAAAATAAGTTGTGAAGTAAAGAATCTTTTTAATTTTAGTGTTATAGCAGATATAAATTTATAGTACTGTTTCTTTTATTTTAAGCATAGACCCTTGACAAATTTGCGCCAATTAGGTTGGTCTTGACCCAGCTTTTAACACTTTCCATGATTTCCCACAGTCATCTGCCCCCCATTTGCATGAGTAGATGCTAGGTATCAGTTGTCTTCCATGTTTTCGACTGTCTTGTGGGTTCCAGTCGAGTGCAAGTATATAGCTAGTACCTGGGTCTGGGATAATTACGACCGATTCTTGTCCACATTCGTGCTTTTATCTCCAAATATGGCCCGATCAATGCGCAAAGTGTCCGGTTGTGTTCCAATGTGCGCGGGATAATGGTGGATGACTATGATTCTTGTGTCTCGTCCAAATTAAACGCGGTAAATCAAGCTATTTTCTTTGATGTACCAATAGTAAAATTAGTTACCTGCATGCGACATTTAAACTTGGGCCCCTATTTTTAAGGTGGTGAGTAAGCTATCGGTGCCTCTGCCGATGCCCGGTCTGAGATACGACGCGTCTCGGGTTAGTCAGGTTCCTGAAAAAAAAGTAAAAAAAGTAAATCTTCTTGTACCTTCTATATTTCATTTAGTAATCAATCTGCAAACTGCAGATTGTTATATGATATTTTAACTACAACTAAATAATAACAGAGCAGATCAGTCGTGAAAGACTGAATAATATATAATAATAAATGGCTAAACACCCCTACGGGGTTACGCCGCCCTTTGGGCTTTCTAAATCCTTTTTCAGGATGGATCAATTCCTATATCTCGCATTAAATCTTCTTTGTGATCTCTCTCCAAAATTGTCTGTTTCTAACTTTATTTCTCCATCTCGTAATTCCGGCCCTTTTCAGTTCTTCTTCTACTTCTTGCATCCATGTTAGCTTAGGTCTTCCCCGTTTTCTTTTCCTCCCTGGTTCCCACTGCAACGCTGAATAAGCTATACGCGTTTCTTCTCCTCGCCATACATGCCCAAGCCATCTTACTCGCTGTTGCTTAATTTTCCTTGCAACATCGCTCCCTTCCAGTACTTCTAATATCTCATGGTTCATTCTCTGCCTATATTTGTTCTCGCCAATTTTTACTGGACCAAGAGCTGCTCTTAATATCTTCCTTTCAGATATTCTGAGTTCTTCTTCCTCTTTCTTTGACAATATGAGAAAGACTGAATAGCCAATGTAAAATATGTACAACTTCGTTAATTACGATCAAGAGCCTAGTACTTATTTCTGTTGACTGTGCGTAGACGAGCTATTCTGTAGAAATCAAGTTGTCATTTGTCTAAATGTATTCAATTTTTAGTAATATTTCTTTACAACTACAGCTTTGCAACTAAATTGCAACTACAGCTTTGAATTATAATTAGAAGCTAATTAAAAATAACCCTATGCCGAACCATAACGGACTTGGACCCTAAAAAGAAACGTGACTCAAATCGAACTCCTCAGGAGTGGGGTCGAAAAAGACCGGATCTTCTCAAACCCCGACAACGGGTTCGTTTTTGGGTTCTTTCTCAAAATTCCATTTTAGAGAAATGAATGATAAGAAAATAAGTAATATCCTACGCAAACAATCATTGATAAAATCTTGTAGTCGACACATGTTTGGGTTTGTGGATTACCATGTTTTATAGTCATAAAGAACAAATGTTGTATTTGAAATGAAAATTCTGATTTTCGTTGATGTCACATATTGAGCAGAATTCCATATGTTCTTTAGAAGATCGAAATCATGATGTGCTTTGTTTATTCGAGCTTGAACGTTTTTTTTTTTTTTCAGCACCTCTGGTTGTGGAGATAATACTGTCTAGCATTGGCGTATCTAAAGCTTTTGACACCCAGGGCAGAACTTTGATATGATCCCCCATCCATAATTATTTTAAAGTTTATAAATTCTATATATAAGGAATGGAGAGTGTTGGGCATTTTTGAAATAAGTTATCTGTTTAGTTTTATTTTGATACATAATAGATTAAACAACTTTTTACGCGTTTTAGCTTCAACAAATTTATGAATAATATATATTTTGTTGCATATTCATGTTCAGTAGACAAAATGTCGGATTTGAATATCTTGTTTGGTTCATTGTCGAACGAAAGTAATTAATAATTAATTATAAATTACTTAAGTTAACTTATTGTAAAACTATTTTCTTATGATGCAGTGGACATGTATACTGTTATGAAAAATCTCAAACAGAGGGTCAAACATTTAGATAAGATCTATTAAAATCTTCTAAACAATAAATTGTAAATTTTTTTATGTTAGCCACTTGAGTGCGTTGAGATATGTGCATATGAGACGTATCGTTCTGTTATGATACATGAGTTGCTTTCAAGCTAAATTTGATTAGTATCGGCAGAAAGTTGAAAGAGAAAAATAAAACAAATTAACAAATATATGGTCAGCGAGAATTTATTTTTTGGTAGATTATTTGATTCAGCACCGATAAGCTAATGTACTTAACTGTAATATTAGGTAATTTAATTTTTAAGAATGAGTTTATCAACCGGCTCTCTATATTGATGAAAATTGAATATAAGGCCGTTGCGAACTGGATCCAATTAATCAACAATCGATCCGCAAAATGTATGGAAATTTAACAACCTTTGGATTGAACTGATACGTTATAATAGGTGCTTTCCAAATAGGTGTGAAATACTCTGAACCTCCTTCGAAGTGTTCTACTACAAACTACTCTGAAAATTTTTGCATATGGAACACTTTAGTTGAGTATTTAGTGGAAAAAGGCTCTGCTATCTTACGAATTAACAAATGTATTAACGTTAACATTAAAAAAAAAATACACATTTATAAATGCGTGATAAATCTTTAACAAGTTTGAATTGCATCAGCTGTTTAACCCCCACTACAAAGGAACTCCAAGTTCTAAAATCTAAGTAGGTACTTCAGGCGACGGGGAAAGGTAATTCTGGAGTAGCTAAGAGGTAGCTAAGGCGAGGAGAAAGGTAATTGAACTGTTGGGAGTAACTCGAAGCTCTTTTTGATAACCTGGAAAGCACCTATTATAAATTATTTGACGATAATATAAAAAAATTATTGCTGATTGAGTACGTTGTTTTGTAGAAAAACAAAATATTGATTTCTTGGGAACCGTACGTTCCCAAGAAATCATTTTTTACCGACCGTCACATATATAAGGGAGGTATATATTGTGATCATATCGATTTTGACATTTCGAGATTTCGATGGATCTCCACGAATTGAGGTCCCTACATAACGTTTCGACTATTTTTACCATGATGTCTGTCGATCTGTCTGTCCGTCCGTCTGTCTGTCCGTCTGTCTGTCCGTCTGTCTGTGTACACGTGCAGAACAAATTCGGCTGAAAGGATTTTTATGAAACTTCATATTTAAGCTTCTGCTATCAATGGGACAAGTTGATCAACTTTTGGTAAAAATCGGTTGACTAAAAATGGGAGTTTACTCGTGTCGATTTTAAGATTTTTGTGAATATTTCACAACAGAAAAATATTTCGAAAAAATGTATTGAACAAAAGTTGCTATAAAAGCAATAATTAATAACTTTTATTTGAGACGTTTTTTGATAAAACGAAAAATTTCGAATAATTTTTGTAAAATTTTTCGAAATTTTTTCATAATTATATGTAACGTTTCCATGGTCATGATAAATAATATCTCTGTTAGAAAATATTAGGCCAAGTTATTTCTACTCTGCTGCTAAATAAATACATTATTTTATGTAAGAACTTTATGATGGCGGTCGGTCCTGTGGTGGCCACAGCTGATTTTTTTAAGAAAGAGGGGAGAGGGGAGAAGTTACATATATATCAATTTACTAAATTACCCCCGCACCCCTGCAAAAATTGTTGAATCCGCCCATGGCATGTGATAGCTACTATTTGATCAATAAAAATAAACATCCAATTGATGATGATGACACCCCTTACTAAATGTTACCGGGGGCGGACCCTCCCAGCTTAGTACGCCACTGCTGTTCATATATGTTAAGTTATTGACTTCTTTGATGTCTTGGTCGGATGTGTAGATTCGCTTTAAATTCAATGGTAAAACGTATTGATTTTGTTTTCTTGACGTTGATTTTCAATAGTTGCGTTATAGTAGAACTGTATATTTATTTTATCAAAACTTAATAAATTCATGTATTTTTAAAATAACAATTTAAAATAAACATTTCCATTTACGCATATTTAATAAAATAACACTTATCATTAATTATGAGAATTTTTTTTTCAAATAATTAGTTAAATATCTAATTTTTTAATTCTTAAAACTAAAGTTATTAGAAGATGAATATTGTCTTAAAGTGGAGCATAAGGTCTATTATTATTATTATCAGTTTGCAACGCTATGTAACGTCTTCCAATTTCCAGCCCTCACTCTTTTCCTTCCTGAAGCTTCTTTTAGTTCAGTCCTCTTTCCTTCATCACGTAGTCTATTATCATAAACAGAATGTTTGTACAGGGTATAAGGTAGTACTGCTCACAATTAGTTAGTCAATTGAAAATTTTAGGTTTTCGCACAGATAGATAGAAATACTACTAACAGATAAAAATTGTTAATATAATAAGTGAAATAAAGTATTCTGGTACAGAATTCTCGTTTCTAGTTACCAAAAGTGAAAAAAACTGCTTAGTAAAATAAGATGTGTGTTCTAATATTTTGCCTTCCTTAATTTTACTTATTTAATAAAATTAAGTTATAAAAAAGGCGTTTTCGATGTTGTAATAGTGCATTTTTTTAAAATATATATGTATATATTTTTTTTCTGGAAACGAGTTTTAGGCCTCCAAATCAAAAATTTACTGGTCCCAGAACATAAAGACACTTAAATATCTACAATTGGACCAGAATTAATAAGTTGTCAAATTATTTGTAAAAATAATTTTTGCAATTTTTAAGAAACGCAACATGTAAATATAAAAAAAACTGTGTTACTAAGGTTATTAATAACTTAAAAAAAGTTTCATTCTAATTAATTAAGAATTTTATTCGATTTTTTAATATTTGCAATACATGGTATAAGTGCGAATGTGTTATGTTTTTCATATATGTACGAAGAAATCAAAGAATATTTTTTTTGTTACGATATTTTAGTTAGATTATTATGTAAATATTTTATGTGTTTTTTTATTTACTATATAAAATGTTATATATTATAGGTTAAAGTTTAGAATTTTGTTTCGTTTTATTTAAACATCAAAAATACCCAGCTGCTAAAAGATATTTCAATATTTTTTCTACGATCATAAAACAACTTGATTTAATATCGCTATAGTAACAAACTTTTTTGTTTGGAGGCTGACTGCAAATTATTCGCGGGCCAAAAACTATACCAACGAGTGGTATAGTCTGTTTCTTTGGTTTAAGCGGAACTCTATTTAAAATTCTAGTAACTTTTACCGGTTAAGTGAGGCTTTTTATCATTTTGTTTAGCAATAGCCCACAAAACCTTAAAAAGTTAGCTCGTGACAACTTAAGAAAATTCCATTTAGTTCCGTTTAATCGTTTGGGATAGCCTATAGTTCCATGGTATATTTTTATAGAACCTACAGAACCTTTAAGGCAGTGGTGTTCAACATACTGCTCGCGGGTCCAATCCAGCCCAAAACGGACCGCACGAAATTTCTAAGGTCCTAAGGTGAGAACCCCCCTCCTCAAATAATTTTCTAAATTTCTACACCGCCTTGAAGCATTTTTTAATATCTAACCATGATCCAACTCAATCCGGCCCGTGAAACATATCTAGCATTAAATAGGGCCCACTAGAAGAAAAGGTTGGATCCCACTGATCTAATGCTTACATTTACAATCGTTAGTAATAGTGCTGGGAACTGAAATAGGCTTTGAGTGCCCGGTTGAGGTTTTCGGGTAAAACCGGGTTCGTTATTTTTGAATAACCCGGTTCTGGATATTTGGTTTCGGATATCTCTTTTTTTTGCTCATCATATATCATCGGTCTTTCGTTGTTCTGCTCATTATTTTGATCCGTTTTTGTTTTGCTATTCCCGAATGCTCGCTTCTAGGGTCTATTCGAAACCGGGTAAACCCGGAATCGTTTTTTTTTTGGGAACTAGTTCCGTCATGGTCGATTTCTGACAGTACTAGTTAGTAATAAAACTTACAAAGAGTCGTCATAGCTTCGTGGTGAGATAGGTGCCTACGAAACATAGGAACTTGGATCGAATCCCAGACAACACTGAAATTTTCATCTTCCTATACTATACAGTCAGCATAAGGATCGGACTAAAGCTGCATTCAGAGCTCTTTAAATTAACACGTTGTAGACTGTTCTTTGTTAGCTGTAAGTTATGTTTCTATGCATTGTTTTAACGTTGTACGTACCGTTCACAGCAAGTTAGAAATTAATGTTACGAATAGTCCGACATCTGTGTTTTTTTAAACCAACTACATGGCTTCGTAAAATGTTTTGTATGTATTATCGTTTTTATAATTCTGTTGTCTTAGATTTTAACTAACTAAACCTAACCTAATTACCTAAAATGATCATATTTACTGTCCGTCTTTGTAATTTTGAGCAAGATTTGTTAATGATGACATTGTGTTAGGTTATGTAAAGGCGTACGATAGCTACGATGTCACTGACAGACTGCGAGAGCCAATGTCTCATTAAAACATCTCACTAGGTATAAGCTTAGAAAATTATCCACAATCCACAACGAACAACGTATCGAATTTAGAGGTCTGTACGGTTTCACGTCTTACCATATGACAAACTTCTAGTGACAGTATACAGTCTACAAGCTACAGTCTAGCTAGCTACAAGTATTTAATGCTATGTGACGTTTCAGCCGGCACTATTATTCCTGTATAAAGAGATACTTATTTTAAGTATTAAATAAGGACAACTGAATCAACTCCTGAAATTACAGCACAGCGGAGATGAGAAAATAGAAAAAAAACATATTTTTATTTTTTCATTTATTTGTTTTTTTTTTAATATTATAAAGCAGCGTTTCCCAGCGGTAAATTTTTTTAACCTATTGTCTTGGCGACCCATTGTCTCAGAGCCGGCTGCAAACTTTGCGGGACCCTATATAAGTGACCTCTGTACTTAATTAATCATTTTGTATTATGTGTGATTGCGGGGCCTCAAACTAGACCGCGCCATTTTTCTTTTGAAATTGTAGTCGGTCAATGATAATCTTGAAAAACAAAAGCGGGCCAAAATCCAAAAAAAAACACATTCGACTAGTCTCCATCTTTTCATTTTTAAATAAATTATAAAAGACAAAACAAACAATGTTACTATGGGTTTAAGGTATAATTTCGTTCTCCTATTGATATTAATTATTTTGATACAGTATTACCGTTTTTCAATTTTTGTACAACATTACAACCGTAAAAGCCGCCTGAGACCCACTTTTGGTCGCCCCCGAAAAAAAAGTCGTTCACGTGCAGGACACGTATTTGCCCTCATACTCTTTTCACACTAGAACTTTAAGACGAGTGAACTTAAAGTTCACCGATGTTTAACATCGGTATGCTTTCACACTTGATGTTTAAATCTCTGGTGCTGTCATTAGCTACAGTAATTTTGTCCGTAAGTTACCGTCATGAAATTACCAGTTTTGAACTGTCTGCGCAGACGCACATTTTGAATTATTATAAACAAATAAGGATATTTCATTTCATTCTACAATAAAGACACTACAATAAAGAATATATTACACCTGTATTATTGTAGCTCTGTATTTTATTAAACACATTATTAAAATACATAATTTTATTATAACAATAAGTATAAACTTCTTATAACGTCGATATAATACAGTATTCTTGTTTATGATAATATAAAATGTTGACAGCACAAATTCAAAGAGTATTTTTTTATAATAGAAATTAAATTGGTAATGCGGACGAAGTTTAAGACGCAGATCTCTGTCTTAAGGATTCCACACACCAAAGCGGCCGCGGTGGCGATAATGCAGCGGCCTAACGCAACCTATACAATACAATGAGACCACGCACATACAAGCGTTCCGCTATCTGAGAACGCCACCGACTGCAGCGTTCAGTCTAGCAATCACCAAACACTGGCGGCCAAACTCGACAAGTTGCGTTAGGCCACGCGATATTCATTGTTTATATACCACAGAGTGAATATATTTAAGAAAATAATGTCGAAAATAGATAATTTAACAGAAAAAATCATAGATCAGTAAAGGATCATTTAATTTTGTATGACTTAGCACATCCTGATTACAAGAATATTAGGAAAACAAATAAAGTGTGGGACGAAATAGGAAAAGTTTTGGAAATTGATAGTACAGTCTGTTCCAAACGATTAGGCGGAACTAGATTTTGCAATCTAGTTACTTTCATCGTTTAAATAATGCTTTTCAGCCGTTTTGTTTAAGCTTTGTAAATCATACTTGCAACAAACATTTTTTGGTTAAGGTTAATATCATTTTAAAATGTCATTTTCTTTATATTTTGATTTTTTGTGTCATTCTTAATACAAATATCCCATTTATTTATTTTTTGTCATTAAAATATGTAAGAAAATTAATTTAAGTTTGACATATGTCATTCGTTTCCATGGTTTCATTGTTGGAATTTTAAATTTTGACATTCCAACGTGAAAAATGAAATAACCCAAGCAAGGTCCCTTTTCGTGACAACCTAAAAGAACGAAATTCCCATTTAGTTCCGCCTAACCGTTTGAAACAGACTGTAAGTAGATTATTATTTTTCCTCTACATACAATTAATTATTCTATTGTATTCTCGTAATCAATATTATCATACAACTATATACCGTGATTCACTAACTGATCGCTACCGCTACCGCCACTCCCACCGCGTTAGTGTGCGGAGACCTGATCGTATTTAGACGAGGCCATACGGTTTCACATTAGCGTTTAAAGATACATTCACTTTAACATCCGATCTTAAAGATCTAGTGTGAAAAGGGTATCAGTCAGGATCGGCCCTGCCCAAACAAGCGCGGAACCAGTGGCGGATTGTAGAAACTTCTAATAGAGGTGCTACAACCAAAATTATAATTTTCTTTCGGGAAAGTAAATCAATATTAAGATGGACATAAAAAGTTTAACTACATACACGTAAACAAATAAAATCATATAAAATATGGAAGTACAGTCGATTCCGCTTAATCGGGACACATCGGGACTAGTATATTTTGTCCCGATTAAGCGGCTGGCCCAATTATTCGAAGTTCCACAAAAATTACCGGATTAGTGTATTTGATAAGTATTTTATTTGATAAATTGCAGAAAAATAAAATAACTCACAAAACTATTCGTAGCTATGTATACACATTAAAAAAATATATACGTAATACATCAAATGCTTTCAAATGTGTCAAATCCTTTCTTGGCATCCCGGTAAGGGTTATATCAGTGAGTCACTACTCTAAATTTACGTGAACTCGACCACACGCTTATACATAACTAGCTGAGTACCCGTGCTTCGCTACGGTATATTGACGGTTTGCCATCATCGTGCAATTATTATGTGGTTAAGTCATGGTTCTTTATAGATCACATCGCTCACTCTCTCCTCAGGTGTAAATTCACTCCGTTAGAGGCTCATTAGTGTAAAATTCGTAGTTGGCTTCTAAACATGTGCACGGGTAACTTTTATAAGCAAAAGCCAAGTCGATATCTTATTGGTACTAAGAGATATTAAGGAATCCTTGATATCACATTTCAGCCCTTAGGGGTTGAATTTCGAAAAATACCGTCTTAGTGGGTACTTACGTCATATAGGGAATATACTTCACGAATTTCATGTATTTTGTCCAGAGGACGTTCTATCGAGTAAATACCGAGGTAAATACCCTTTTACCCCTTTAAGGGTAAAATTTTGAAAAACTGTCAAAACCGTTTCGAGATATTTTAAAAAGACACTGATATGCCAAAAAGGAATGTTATAAATCAATAAACACAGGAAATACGAAGGGTTGCATGATTCACCCCGATTGTAGACCTCTATAGGGGTTAATTCGGACAAAATCATGAAATAAGTTTTTCGACATTTGTTTGGGTAATCTTTGTAAGCAAAATCCAAGACGATATCTTATTGATTCTAAGAGGTATTGAGGAATCCTTGAAATCACATTTCACCCCTTTTCACTTCTTAGGGGTGGAATTTCGAAAAATCCCATCTTAGTGGGTGCTTACGTCATGGAGGGCATATACTTCACGAATTTTATTCATTTATGTCTAAGGAATGTTCAATCGAATACAAAATTCCCGTTTACCCCTTAAGGGTGAAATTTTAAAAACTCTCAATACCATTTCGAGATATTTTGAAGACACCTATATGCCAAAAGCAATTTTATAACTCAACAAACACAGGAAATATGATGGATTGTATAATTAACCCTGTTCGGAAATTCACCACTTTAGGGTTTGATTAGAACAAAATCCTGAAATAAGTTTTTTAACATTTATATGGGTAATCTCTGTAAGCAAAAACTAAGACGATATCTTATTGGTCCGTAGAGATATTTAGGAAACCTTGAAATTACATTTCACCCCTTAGGGGTTGAATTTCGAAAAATCCCGTCTTAGTGTATGCTACCTCATGGAGGGAATATACTTTGCGAATATCATGTATCTATGTCCAAGGGATGTTCTATCAAATAAAAAAATATCCTTTTACCCCATTAGGGATGAAATTTTGAAAAACTGTCAAAATCGTTTCGAGATATTTTAAAAAGACATTTATATGCCAAATAAGAATAGGGGATATACTCCCCGAATTTTATGTTTCTCTGTCTAGACGACAATCTATCGAATATAAAATACCAAATTACCCCTTTAAGGGGTGTAATTTAAAAAAACGGTCAAAACACTTTTTAAATATTTTAAAAAGACACCTATATGCCTAGTAGAAATGTTATAACACAACAAACACAGAAGATGCGAAGGGTTATATAATTCACCCTGATTGTAGATACACCCCTTTAGGGGTTGGTTAGTACAAAATCCTGAAAAATAAGTTTTTCAACATTTATGTGGGTAGTCTTTGTAAGCAAAAGCAAGGCGATATATTCTTGACCTAAAAGATACAGAGGAATCCGTGAAAACACATTTCACCCCTTCTCACCCCTGAGAGGTCGAATTTCGAAAAATCGTTTCTTAGGGGGTCCTTAAGTCATAAAAGGGATATCCGGCCCGAATTTTGTGTTTCTTTGTCTAGACGACATCCTATCGAATAAAAAATGCCAATTTACCCCTTTAGGGGTAAAATTTTAAAAAACGGTCAAAACACTTTCTAAATATTTTAAAAAGACACCTATATGCCAAAAAGGAATGTTACAACACATTAAACACAGAAGATGCAAAGGGTTCTATAATTCACCCTGATTGCAGATTCACCCCTTTAGGGGTTGATTAGGACAAAATTCTGAAATAAGTTTTTTTATATTTACATGCGTAATCTTTGTAAGCAAAAACCAAGTCGATATCTTATTGGACCTAAGAGATATTAAGGAAACCGTGAAGCCACATTTTACCCCTTTTAACCCCTTTTTCACCCACTTAGAGGATGAATTTCGAAAAATCCGTTCTTAGTGGGTGCTTACGTCATGGAGGGAATATACTCGCCAAATTTCATGATTGTAGGTTCAGTGGTTTGGGCTGGGCGTTGATTATGAGTAGGTAGCTTAGTTACGATTTTATATATATAGATGATGTCAAAGTGAATTCCCACTCCAACATGAATTCCCGGTGCCACGGGAAATCACACGATTACTGTCCCGATAACGGAATATTGTCCCGAATAAGCGAAGTAAATTTACGATATTTCTCGGTTTTGTTTCCGTTCTTTACGATTTGTCCCTAATAAGTGGCTGTCCCGATTAACCGGTGTCCTGATTAAGCGGAATCGACTGTATTACTTGTATGTTTTATGTACGCATTATGTATGCATTCCTGCACGCCGTAGAAGAGTAGTACTGCCAATCTGTCAAAATAAAAAGTGACCAAAAACAGTTTAACAATAGCTTCTATTGTTTAACTGTTTTCAGTGTAACAATGATATTATTGTGAACGCAAAGTATAAAAACACTATTATTTCCATTATTACGTGTTATGGCCCGTTTATACAACCTTAACAGTAACTTTTCCTTACCTTATCCCTAACCCGTAAAAGATAAACTATACAAAACGCCTATGTACGTTTATACAACCTTAGCCGTAATTTATCCATAAGCAGACCTTAGCAATAAGAATTCCGTAACCTTGAAAGTTCCCAACATTTCAACTTTCCTGGTTAAATTACGGCTAAATCACTGAACAGCGCATGCGCGAAAATATGACTGTTATGAAATAGGCAACGAACTTTATTTTTGTGAAATAATAAAGATGACACGAACACGGCAGATGCTGGCAAGGCAGTATAAAGGAATATTACAATAATTTGCTCATTATTCATTTTAATAAAATAGCTTCCAAAATTCGCAATTGACGTTTAGAATAAAGGTTAGGTTTACGATGTTTACTCGGAAATGCGCAAACTCTAAACAGCGCATTTCATTGGCTGCGGCTGACGATCGAGATTAAGGAAACGTTAAGGAAAAGGTTGTATAAACCCAATACTTTCGTTCTGGGGATCGTTAAAAACTTATGGATAAGGTACTTCTCAGTTACGGCTAAGCAAAATTATGGCTAAGTTGTATAAACCAGCCATTACAACTACCGACATAGAAATTATGCAACAAAATCACCAATAATAAAATTGCATAGTGATTTATAAAAAAATGAATCCAATCCTGGGCCCTACAGTCTCCCCGGGTCCCGGTAATTTGTACTGGCTTCCCCCGTTTCTCGATGTCCCTGGTAATTAAATAACCTATTGCAGTGGCGCACCCAGACCTCTCCTCGCCCTAGGAAAGAAGGAAATAATAACACTCTAGACCATTTTATTACGATTGTAAATATATATAAATTACCACATAAATATGGTAAATCTATGTATTTCAAAATAGAGGTGAGGACCTTTTTTTAGGTCTTCACTTGTATTTCAGAAGCAAGGACGTTTTTTTTTAGGTCTCCACTTGAAATTTATAAGTGAGAACCTTATTCATAATTTAAATAATTTTGTCTTCTGCCTCCCTCCCCAAAATCCTAGGTGCGCGCCTGACCTATTGCATTAAAGCCAAAAAAAGAATAATTTCGAGAAACCTGACTAACAAAATAACAAAAGGATTTGGAGGAGCAAAAAATAAAGATTTCGAGACAAACCTAATGACAAAAAAAAAATATTTCGAGAATCCTCTTGATCAAAAACAGTATTTCAAAACAAATCTGATGAGCAAAAAAAAACATTTCTGCAAATATAAAAAGTGACTTCGCGACTAATCGAAATTCTCTGGCGACCCAACTTTGGATCGTGATCCAGAGATAGAGAACCATTGTTCTAGAAGATACGCAATTTTGTTTTCTGGGTTTAAGTACCAAAAATGACTCGGGATTAGGACCAATCTCGACGAACACAATTTTTACAAGTAGACTGTTGATTTATTTTAAATATTAGAATAAAAGTCAATTAATTTTACTAACATTGTTTTGATTTATTTTTACTAGCATTATCTCGTTTATAGTCTTCTCTAATTTAAAATTTTTGAAATTATCTTTAATATAATTGTTTAGCAGTTGGGTATCTAAATTTAACATTTATTAAACATGTTTTAATATTAATATTAAAATTTAAATAATAAAAAGTGCTTTCAATATATTTATAAAACAATAATTAATCTAAATGAAAGCCTTAACAAATTATATAAATAAAATTGTATAAAAATATCACATTTTTAATCCAGTTTAGGTTATTTTGTTTAATACAACCATTTTATATTTGTACATAGTAAAATAGTGTTATAAATATTGACTTAAATCACAAGTTGGGTGTCAGTAATAATTATCAAAACTTAAGAATTGAATTAAATAATACATTTGATTAAACCATTTTATTAAAACTGTAAGTCATTTAAAAAGTTGTAGTTTGTCTAAAAGCTCTTTCAGTCGTTCATCTTGCAGTTGTAGTGGACAGCAAAAAGTGTCTGTGCTTAACAAGCACTAATAAATAAAACATTGACGAAAAATGCTGTATACTATTCATACAAGCATCATGCAATAATTAAGTTAAAAAATCACATCGACTATGATAGACTTCTAACCACCGACAATTGTGTTTGTTTTGTACACAAGGACCGCAAACACGAATATATAGTAAAGGAGACTTTAGTTGACAGATGACGGTTAATTAAAGCATATGGTTCAATGGGAGAGAACTATAGCAATAAAATTTCCATTTTTGAATAGAGCCATATCATTTGTTCACAGACAAAGCTAGAAATAGAGAAAGAGATGCATTTGTTTCACTTGCCTGTCTTACACTAGATAGTGGTGGGAATTGAAAGCCCGCGCGTGTATACAAAGAGACATACGTTGAAGTTACCATATTATAATATAACAAAAAAAGACAAAAACTATGAACGTACATTACAGTAAGAAGCAGAAATACGTTCTTGACATCTTACATAAAACTGTGTGAAATAGACATATATTTCTTTATCGGTTCTCAATCGATCAATCTGTCAAGTAAATTCTCCTTTACTATATATATAGTGTCAGCTCGTTATCCACGGGGGATAAGTTCAGCCAATATGCCGCGAATACGGAATGGTAAAATGTATAAGATTAGGAAGATAAATTCCAAGATTGAGAAAAAAAAGATAAGATAAATGATTATATAAAAAATTTCAACTAGACCTGCTTTAACAAATCGAAACTTAATTATTGTCAGATTTAGCTATTGGATTAAAAAACTTGGTTAATGTTCCGTATAAGTCCACCACACATAACTCGTCATACAGAACGTGTATGCTAGTTGGAATGACATTTGGTCTTGACGAAGCGCCGCCCCTTTCTTTCAAAACATAACATTTACGTTTCACTTTATCTTTTCCAATATTTTTATTCAAAACTGAAATCTGAATAAGTACTTGATAGTTATCCGTTCCGAAATCCAAGCAATTATTTAATAAGTGTTTACATTTAGCTCCTATTAACGTTTTTAAAGAAAAATTTCAGTATTTGTACGTTTTAAGTCACATTTAAATGGTTTAAATTAGATTTATACTATATATATTTTGAAGAATATTAACATTATTAAAAGAGAGGATCCTCAAAAATATCAATATATTCCGACCTACCAGTTTTATGTCTGAAATAGAACATTCCGTTTTTCGTCGCATTCATAGGTGCTAAATTATGTAAATGTATTAAAATTGTATAAAGCATTTATATATCTTCACTATATGCAAACAATCAATGATAAAACTAATTAGGTTAGGATTAGTTAGCAAAAATTTTAGACAGAAAAAACTTAAACTTGCTAGACGTATATAAACAGGTACTCATAAGGAATTTTTACCTGTTTCCAATGAGATTTATAGGATACGAATTTTGAAAAACATTAACATATATTCGAACGTTCCTTGTGTCAAAAACCGTATTTTTCTGCCAACTACAGATGCATGAATGATTACTATTGGCTCCCCACTCTTACGACCATGCCTTCTCGTTTCTAACGTTATAATATAATTTATTCTTAGCATACAAGCCTAGTTGCGGTGGACTAATACGGAACATTAACCAAAAACTTTATTTTGTTTCACATCCCTAATAGATCCTTTAGCTCGGAGTGATATTTAGAAGTTGCTTCGTTAATTATTGTTTTAAAAATCAGACTTCTTTACATGGATGGATCAACTGTTACGAAAAAGATCAGTCAGCAAGTCTGACAGGGCTATTTAGAGACAAAAAATAAACAGTTTAAATTAAACACTGTCTAAATTAAGTGTTTAAATTTTTTTCTTATTCAAAGACACTTTTTAAACACTGTTTAATTTTTTAAACACTGTTTTTCTTAGTAACTTTGGTTAAGTTGATTTTGACTATCCAGAGACGACATTTCATTCTAGTTACCGTAGTTAAGTTACAATTTAATCAACATTTTTTAAACAACGTATGTGGGTAGTTTAAATTTGTGTATTAAGATTATTATCTACGTGAGATTTCTAAATGATTAATATTTAGAAGATATTAAAGAAGTGAAGGATATAAATGAGTTTGTGTGCAGGGGCGCACACAAGGGGGGGGTCCAAGGGGTCCGGACCCCCCCCGTACTGTGAGAAGTGAGGACTTTTTTTTTTGTTCTTCACTTAAAATTTAGGAGTGAGGACCTTTTTTTTTTTTGCTCTTCACTTAAAATTTAGAAAGGATGACCTTTTTTTTGCTCTTCACTTGAAATTGAAATTTTGCCCTGTGTTTATAAAAATTATGTATAAGTGGACCCCCCCCAAGCCATAAATCTGTGTGCGCCCCTGTTTGTGTGTACAAATTTTGTCAGAATTTATATAGACCGTATAAAAGTGGTTTATACACAACATTGTTGAAAATTAAATTAATCATGTGACATATAAGGGACGGCATATAGATTCAAAATTACAATTATTATCCAAATTAAGATATTTCGGTAGGGGACATTTCAGGATGATACTGCTGATATTCATGGATTTAGTTAACCTACTATGTCACGTATCATACGTAAAGTTTCAGTTGCGTTGGCTCTAAAAAAGATGCTTAATTTTATAGCTACTATGTTTCTGAATACACAAATAAATTAAACACTGTTTAAACTTTAAACAGTGTTTAATATTTTGTCTCTGAATATCTCTATATCTTTCGTTTCAATTTTTTTTGAAGTCAACGTCATCCTTTCCCAGCTAGTTGCAGGTTCTTCTTCAACCTGGCCTTCGGTGTTAAGCATAAGCTCTAAGTCAACCTTAGTCAAGTCTTCATCTTGAGACTCAAGCAACTCTTGGACATCAGACGATTGTAATTGAGGAGCTTATTTCCAAAACATCTGTTGTCAATTTTTTTTAAATTTATTTTATAGTTTTATTGGCAAGATTAATGCCATCTCTTTGAAAAAAGAACATAATTTCTTTCCAGACCGACCTAGAAACTTTGTATGGCTAATTAAAAAAAAAAAGAATTGGTTTTAAGTAATTTATAATATTATTAATCGTTTTTCATAGTTACTCTCAACTTTTGAAAAATGTACAAGAGGCGTTTTGGAACTATGCTCTTCAATTGTTCGACGCCATCTCGTCCTATATTATTTGTGATCTGAATAATGTTTTCGGTCATTTCTCAAAAGGTTCACAGTATCATCATTATTGTCTGATGTTAGTTTTAACTCCTGTAATGATTCTTTTATGCAGGCAATGCACTTTCCTACGTACAATATTTCCAACATTGAATAATATTAGTATCATAATTATTTTCTATAGAATCGAGTATGATTTTCTCATGATGTAATAAAGTTTGAATGCCTGGATTATTCCTTGTTCCATGAGTTGAGGAAATGATATAGTGTTTGGACTAAACAATATCTCCTTCATGTCCTTGAGAGAGATTTGAAAGAAAATTGTGTATTCGTACAAACAATGTTTGGATTTTGCTGTTCTTGAATATAGTTTTTTTAAACACGTAGGTTTATTTCGAAAACTTATTGTAGATATCGCGACCCGTGAACAACAAATTTATCACAGATTTCTCGCCGGATGCTGAAACTGTACTGATAATACTAAAACTGTACTTGATTTGGTGCATTCTTAACCTTCTCTATTTGTAATAAATAGGGATATTAACCGTTAACCGACTATATGAATTTTGTCAGCCATCAGTTGTCTCGATGCCTTACCGGCGCTTGTAGTAAAACCGTTATATTTTTTGTGATTTGATATAAAAAAACTCGAAAATAAAAGATATAAATAGTGCATAAAGTATATCTACTATAATTTAAATTATTTATTAACATAATTATTACATATCAAATTTGAATGATCATTATAAACATTTTTCTTACAATATGCGCAATGTTGAAAAATTTGTCTTTTCGAGTCACATAAATGGCATTGCGCTCGGTGTTTCTTTTTTGGTTGTGAGTTTGATGTCGAAGGTTCGTCCAGACCACATAATGTAGCAATATTATTCTTCAAAGATTTACTCCGTATGTTTGAGAGACGTCGCTGAATTTGATCCATGATTAATTCTTCACTCAATTCTTCGAGGTAGATATTTCGTCTATCGTTTTTTCCTATGTTCCATTGTTTATAAATATTTGTATGGATTATATATCCTGCCAATCCAGCTATATCCAATAAATTCATAAAAAAAGCCATAGGTCATCTAGTACACTTTCTTTTACAGGTATACGATCGTAACATCTTATCCATTAGATCAGTTCCGCCTTTAGATTTGTTATAATCTATTATTATTTCAGGTTTTTGTTTATTTTCTGTCAAAGCATCATCGTGAAGCATAGAAGATAGTAATATAACAGCTCTACCCTTTTTTGGCACGTAAGAGACTAATGTGAGTGCTTTGGTAAACCCAAAAATTGAAGAAAATTCTTCCCGGGAACGATTTGCCTGAAAATTATTTGGAATATATTGCTTATTTTTTCGAAGTGTTCCTAACAATCTGAGTCCAGAACTTTTAAGATTCAAAGCCAATTGTTTTGTAGTAAAAAAATTATCGCACGTCACATTTCGATTGGTGTGATAATATGGTGTACTCAACTTTTCAACAAGCTTTTCTCAGAGATTTGTCGCTCGTTCGTTACCCTCTTTACCTAAATAAGGAATTCCGCCTAGAGGATATCCATTTTCTGAATCATTGATCCAAAATATTTTCATACCATATTTTTCTGGTTTTTATGGCATATATTGTTTGAATGGACATTTCCCATCGTAACAAACTAATTGTTCAGCTACAGTTATATTAGAACCTGGCATATAATACTTTCCGAGATTTTTATTTAGACCCTCCCAAACGTCTCTTATACAAGCCAGTTTATCAGTTGCTCGTCTCTGTGGTCTGGAATTTTTATCATCGAATTTCATAAAACGTATTATCTCTTTGAATCTGTATTTTGACATAGTAGCTCGAAATATTGGAGGTCCATTTATTACTCCACAAACGATCAACGCTTACATCTGAGGATTTTAAATGTCCACAAAATATAAAATTTATAATGTTATAGTGAACATTAACCGAATTTTATAATGAATTCTATATTACAACGTTTCATCGGAAGGGTACTAAAAAGAATTTTCTTAAATATTGATAATAAGGAGTTAAAATTATTAGTTTAATTATCATAGCGCCTCTCAGGCGTCATATAAGCGGTTAACGGTTAAATGTAATAAGGCTTAAAAAACAGACAACTGACAGTTCGCTCATCTAAGAATGGCTTGAGGCGGGTTTCTGGCTTCGCAAAATATTACAACATACAAAAACAAATGATTTTAACTTGAGTTAGGGATAATTCTTACTTTAGCAACAGACCATTAGCGATTCTTTAACTATGTTCTTCTACGATTGACGCTTGCCTAAGATCTTTCTTTGAGTGATAAGTTGTTGCAGCTCATTCTTCTTTCCTCCCATTACATGATATCCTCAATGAACGTCGGTAAACTTACATATCGACGGTTCCCAATATCTTTACAATACTTTGAATAAGAGTTTATGTTTCTACGCCTATAGTACAGGAAATGAAGCTCAAAAAATGACAAAACTTCGCAATTTTTTCGTCCAGCATCGATTTGGATAAAAATTTGGAATTAGGCTCACTTCACCCTCTAGTTTATTTTCTACATTGTGCCGTTGTACGCTTTTTGTTTTTTAAGGGTGAAAACTACCCCTAATTGTAAAAAATTATAAAATAACATTTTAAACCTTAATATGGGTAAAATTTGGTTTGGATTAGCTAAATATGGATCGTTTTATGCTTTAGAATACAATTTCATAATGTTTCAACCCTTAAAAATCAACCCTTGTTGGATTAAAAAATGATTTCATCTTGCATCGATTTGCACCAAAATTTGAAATTAGGTTCGTCTCACCCTCTACTTCAAATTTTATATCATGCTCATGGGCACTGTTTATTTTTTAAGGGTGAAAACTACCCCTAATTGTCAAAAATTATAAAATAACGTTGTAAACCTTAAGATGGGTAAAATTTGGTTTGGATTAGTTGAATAATGATTGTTTCATGCTTTGGAATACAATTTCTAATGTTTCAACCCTTAAAAACCCACCCTTGTTAGAGCTTGATATAAAAAAAATCGCTCCGAACCGTGCTATTCGAATGTTTCGAAAAAAATGTTATTGGTTTTTTCAACATAGCTCCTTCATTTTTAGTGACAGAAAGTTTTTTTAAAAACGATTTTTTAGGGCTTTTCAAGAGCTATAAGACTATGTAAATTAAATTCCTTAAGATTCCTTAGTTTTTAAATGGGGTGAGTTTGAAGGGCTCGAATAAGGTGGTGTTCGCTTGTAAATAGAGGTTTTAAACGGCTATATCTCGCCAAATATTCACTGTACAGAAAATATATGCACAGAGAAATTTAAGTCATTAAAAAATCTACAATTTAGTGCTCTATCATTTTTTTCGTATCTCCAGTAATTTCGGAGATATTTTGAAGAAAAGGGTGAAAAATACGAAATCGCAAAAAATCGTTTTTTCTTTAAACTCCAATTTTTCTAAAATTAGGCATTTTAAATTGGTCAAACTTCTTGGATGTACTGAAAATACATATAAGAAGAGAACCACAGAAGGGTGAGGATCTATTTTAATTAGGGGGGGTAAATAGGGGGTTGTTTTCACTGATTTTTTCGTAGAAAAAAGTAGGTACCAACCTTATTTTGATCATAAGTCGCTTAATTTTTATGCTAGAGCCTTTTTTGTTTTTTTGTTTGAAAGATCTAATCAAATACTTTAAAAAAGATTCAATGAGTTTTCCTCGAAAAATGCAAATTTTTCCTGTTATTTGACTTTGAATCTTTCAAATTATTCATTTGGCGAAAAAAAGTTAACCATTAACATGCCGTATCTCGGTTGGTATTGGTCGTAGAAAAATAATAAAAAAAGAATTTTGTTTGTTTTTTTAAAAGCTACAATTTTGCTTTCTACAGTTTTTTTGATAAAATACATATTTTTCGAGTTATTCGCAAAAAACTTTTTAAAAACATCGATTTTTTCGTCGAAAAACTGTTACTTTAAACTGCGAATAACTCAAAAAATATTAGTTTTACGAAGAAAATGTAAAGAACATTTTTTTCTTAGAATTACTTTTTCCATCGATTCCTATAGTTAAAATGTAGTAAAAAATTTCCACCCCCGAGATGGGGTAGCAACCACCCCCAAGGTTTTAGCGTACACCGGCATGATGTAGAAAATTATCCTTGGGCTATTCCCTACCTTCTGTGAAAATTTCACGTAATTCCATGCTGGACGAAAAAATTGCGAGCCAAAATGCTTCATTTCCTGTACTATTAGAAAAAAACTGAAAGTATATATCAACTTATTCAAACGAGAAGTTGTAGTAAGCTGGGTCGCCGAAGGGTTACCATATCCTGGTCATTAGAAAACAGGACATCTGGAATGGTTAATGTTTATATAATTATATTATTTATGTTTCTATATTTATTTGGAGATGTATTTATTTTAGCAGTGTTTTACTACCTCTTGATACCTCCAAATATACCATAAGTAGGTTTAAAAATGATTTGACATATTTCAAAACCCCCAGCCAGACGGAAATTTAAGTCTTCAAAAGAGAACACGACCGGGGAAAAAAGGACGTATGGTAACCCTCGTATCGTAACGTATGGCAAGTCTCTCGCTAGTCATAAGTTGTTTATTTTTAAAAGCACAAATTTTACAAACACTTTTTATCGGCGACTATAACTACATAAGTGGCCCATCTGAAAGAGCTATAAATATTGTTTTTTATATTGTCAAATACTTTTTACCTACGCTTTTTTCATTATAATACTTCTTTTTTTTTAAATAAATTTTCTTCGTTCCGTTAACACGATGGTTTGGAACTATATCCATATTTATTTTGATGTGTTGCTCTCTCTGGTTTTTCGGCTTGACATCTGGTTCACGAAGGCATCCGGCGCCCTTTTATTGGCGGTAACTGAATTATGTTAACATGCACCAGTATGAGATAAAGACAAAAACATTTCGAGATTGGCAATGTGTGAATTTTTTTCTTTCATATCTCTTTTTACATTCCATAGGATTGTTTAGATTGCAGAAGTTAAAAACAAGACTTTTTTTAAATTTAAATATTTCTAGCAACTACGACTATTAACAGGATACTTATATGGATATAATTTTGGATACAATTTTACCTTAAAACAACAAATAGACGCACAAATGTTCACGCACAACCATCCACGCACAAACGATACCGAGGTTCGAAACTGAGCCTTCTTGGTCTAGCAGTCATCGCACCACTGTGCTGACCACTACAGCACGGCGACCGGCAAAATAATATTTTATGTTGACACGCTGTTCAAGCTACATTCTTACGACACACTTTAAGCCCGCTACACACAGTAAGAGTTATCTTAAGACATGTACGTACATACAAAAAAGTGCATACCTACATCAACGCTAGTGTACGTATGAAAAATGAATTCGTTCGCTGATAATAATCTGTCGCATGAGTCTTTAGTCATTCCTGGATATATGTCCGTGCGTACGTGACTCAACATCTGTGGAACAAGTTCGTGCAAAGTACATTATTGTTTGTCTTAAATATATGATGCTGTTAAGTACCGGCTGATCAGTATTGATTGCCTTGCCCGCTCTACTGAAATAGTTTTTCGGCAGCCTACCAATAATGGTGAACTAGACTAAATGTATAGACGAACAAGATACATACATATGTAAATTTTGACATTTTATTTGAAGATTATTCAATATATACACATGATAACGAACTCGGGAGTACAAATCTTAATATAATTATTGATAAATAGAGATGCAGAAAAATAAATATTGATGTTAAATCAAACAGATTTTAAACAATAGGCTATAGGGATTTGCAGCTAAGCACCCTACCATCTGGTGAGCGTTTCATGAACTTGTGTACATCATATAACATTTCGTTTTGTGTATTGGTTTTGTATGAAGTTTGTTTTTAAAGTTTTATTATAATCATTGAAAAATGTATAATACATATTGTTGTGTGCCTATGTGCAATTCATTGCAAAGAAGAAACCCGGAAATATCGTTTCATTTGTTTCCACTAATATCAGACACCGTATGGTTCGAAACAAAATTGGGAAAGCAAGAGGTTAGGAATCGACGCGATGTTTAGATACACAATTTAAAAATTGGAAAAAAAGTGAACCCTTGTATCAAAGTTTGCTCATTACATTTTAATGATAGTGACTACAAAAAATATTTTCAATTTTGTATTTATTATCGCATATCTTGAAAATTCCTGTTATTGTGTGTGGGTTTATAATGCACAAGTTTGTAGGCATAATGCATAAATCTTTATGAACTCTCTGTTTTTTTCAGTGACTCCACACAATATTATATGCCCAGCATTGTAGATTTCTACCCCTTGGTAAACAACACGGGAATTATTATTTCCCCCAATATAGTTAAAATAATCGACAATGGAAAACCGCCATAACTTAAAACCAGATCACAAAATGTAGTATTTTAGATGTTTACAAGTAATGTCACTTCACAAAATCAGAAAATCCCAAACAATTATTTATTTTTTGTCGTTTTTTGATACACTTTTCGCTATTATTTACTAGTAAATGTCAAGTGGTATTTGATTTAGAATGGTTTCAAAAAAATCTGCGTGGCGCTACGATCTTAAAATTTTTCCCCTATAAAAGAATTGTACGGTGCGCCGCACCTGCAAAACTTCGTAAGCAAATGTTATTTGCTCAGGTGCAGAAGTGACATTTCATACAAAATTCACTGGAATAAAATTGTGTACATAATGGAATAAAAATAGTAGTTTTCACGGTCAATCAATATTGATAAAATCAAATTAAATTTGAAATGTTAAATAAGTCTGTTTTACGAAATTATGGAAGACAATTTAACAACAATTTAACTACGTCTTGTTTTTGAATAAGGGTTGACAATATTAGACACTCTATGTAACATTTATCATCCGTTCTAAAATAATTGAGCCAATCATTATGTTCCAGTCGAAGTTCTTCTAGTAGATTAATATGCAAATATTTTGTCGCTTCAAAAGCCATTGTTTCACCAATTTTTACCGACCCTCCGAGAGGGAGGTATTGTAATCATACCAATTTTGACTTTTAGGATTTTTTACAGGTAAACACGAATTAGGCTTTTTGGAACACGAATCAACTGTTTTTAGCGTGATGTCGGTCCGTCTGTCTGTCGGTCTGCGGACATGTGTAGAGCAAATTCAGTTGCACGGATTTTTAAGAAATTTCATATTTACGCTTCGGACGAGAATATCTTAATTTTATCTTTATCTCTGTTGCGAAATCTTCGTAAAACACATAAAAGTGACACCAGTAAACTATCCATTTCGGTGGATGGATCTGTACGAAAAGTTGATCAAATTAAAATATTCACGTCTGAAGCGAAACAATTAGGCTTTTTGGGCATATTGATTAACTTTTGGTAGAGATCCGTCCACCAGAATGGATAGTTTACTGATGTATATTTTGCTGTTGATAATTTATTCAAATTAAATGGAAAAAGTATTAGAGAAAAATAAACGCCGTACAAATGGTTATTTGTACGGCGTTTTCAACGACAAGCACGTTTTACAGCTGGCAACCTTGCCAAGGAAGAAAATGATAGTGTTATTACGATAACCTATTAGAGAATATGAAACAAAACTACTCCATTTGCCCTGTAGGTACTGCATTCTAACGTTCAAACGGATTATAGAAAGTATTTTATTAAAGTACTTTGTGGTGGCCACAGCTGATTTTTACTATTATTGCAACGATTAAATAACTAGTGTATTTTTTTCCATTATGCAAATGCACGCACTGCCGCACTGCTATCAAACAAAATTCATTTGCACTCATGCAGGACATCTTGCTTCTAATTTTTTTCTAAAAAGACCGAGAATTAAATCTTTACGTTTGTGGACACACGCGCGATTTTGTATGCACGTACATATCTTCGTTAATGGCGGAGTTTAAAAACTAATCTTTACAAAACGATATATCAACGTTGACTAATGGCCGGTTGCTAAAGTAAGAACTATCCCTAACTCAAGTTAACATCATTTGTTTTTGTATGTTTTAACATATAAAAACAAATTGTTTTAACTTGAGTTATAGCCGGTTGCTAACGTAAGAGTTTTCTCTAACTCAAGTTAAAATATGCTACAACATACAAAAACAAATGATTTTAACTTGAGTTCTTGAATAATTCTTACTTTAGCTACCGGCCTTTAGAGAAAACTCTTAGATTAACAACCCGACGTAACTGAATCAAACAAGTTGACACTTGCTAAGTATTGTAAGAATGTTTGTAAGATTAAATTCTAATATTTTAGTTCTACTAATTTTTGTTATGATGGTTTTGATTCGTATTGACATTCACCGAACTTTTAAATCACTCCTCCTATATGATAGTACCTATCAATTTTTGGCAATTATTTTTTGTGGAAGTCTGAAACGTAACCAGCCGTATGAGCCGAACGCTACTGTATTTAGTATATATATATATATATATATATATATTGATTTTTTATTTGTATTTTGTCATAAATCATCATTGACAATCAACTCGATGATTGAAATATATTCTAAAGTGTTATAAAAATATTCTTTGATATCTCTTTTTAGTCGTAGTGTTATTATAAGAAAGAAAAAACGATTTTCGAAACGAAACAAATCGATGTATGAACATCTTAAGGATTTTTAAATTGTATATACTATTTTAAACATTTCGTATATAAAATTTCGAGCTTGTTTTTATTAAAAATAAATAATGGTAACTTGATTTTGTCATGTATATTAAAACCCGATTAAGTATAAGTTGAATAAAATACAGTTTTTAAATTTGGGGATTTAATTAAGTTTCTTCACAGAGACAAGAAATACCTCACTCCAAATAACTTAATATAAATTAGTGTCTACAGAATGCCCGATTAATGGTGTCTGTTAGATAACATCCATTTTAGCTACTCACACTACATACTTAAATAGGTGATTGTGTACCGTGCGACGATAATACATGATACAGAAACGTTAAGGAACTACAGTCGATTCCGCTTAATTGGGACACATCGGGACTTAGACATTTTGGCCCAATTAAGCGGCTGCCCCAATTAAGCGAATTTCACATAAAATTAAACAATGCATATTTTTCTTTCAATAATTTTACTTTATAAACTCTTGGACAAAACTATAAATTACATATAACCAAAAAATATAAACTTTTAAGAAAAAATAATAATAAATTCCAAAATAAAATAATAAATAGGTACATACAATTTAATTCAATGCAAAAATGAGTCAAGTGTAGTCTGTCTTTTGTTTTTGTAACATTTCACTTGTACAAAATCAGCGCAGATATTCAGTGCGGATGTAGGGCTCCCTTCATTTCCTTCCTGCATAAAATAACGCTGTAATATTAAATTCTTTGTACATATTTTTTCTTGAGAATATGTGTAACATAATATGTACTGGGATCTTAAATTTACTGTCCCAATTAAGCGGAATGTTGTCCCAATTAAACATGTAAATTTACTGTTGGTTCCTTGGTTTGGTTTCTGTTCTTTGAGATTTGGCCCAAATAAATGGCTGCCCCAATTAAGCGGTGGCCCATTTAAGCGGAATCGTCTGTATATCGCTGGAACTGCTCGCCGCATTGGTTGGAAGTAACAGCTGGCAGTCCCCAACTGTTTTTGAGATTTTAAATGGGAACTATTTCGATGTAACTGCTCAGCAGTCAGCGGCTGTGACGTCATGACGGTTCAATCCTGACTGCTGCGTCTCGACAACTCCAAAAGCAGTTTAGCAATCAGCAGTCGAAGACCAAGAGGAAGCCATTACACAGGGTGCCCGTTTTTCGGGCCTCACCATTGGGATTTCGTGAACCGTAAGACATACGAAGTCGGTTAATCCCTTTGGTTCACGAAATCTCAATGGTGAGGTTCGAAAAACGAAAGTGTAATTCCTTTACTGAGAAGAAACAGTGTTCTGCTAAAAATTGTAGTGAATGCTAATTAAAATCGTAACACAACAGGTAAGTGCAATTTTTTTACTATTATTTAATATATTTTCTTTGCCGACCGGCATAGCGTAGTGGTAACACAAGTGCCCTGCGTTGCTAAGGTCTCGGGTTCGAATCCCGATCAGGCATGGATTTTCAAAAAACTGTCCTGGCTAACTGCCAAAGTAGCAAAGGCCAAATAAAATTGAAAAAAAAAAACATATATTTATGTAGGATTTCCGTCTTCAAATGAAATACTACACGTCTTTAACACACAAATTATATTGAAAACCATTTACATATTACAAATTATGATGACAGAAATAAATAATATTACAAACTCTATCAACAATAACAAAACACAACAATCAACAGCGTCCTTTGTTACTCTCTTCATTTGTCTCTGATCTATCTCTGTCTCTATTAGTTGGCTCTGGTTGAGACTTATATGTAGGAATATAGGAAAATCGCACAACTCGGCCGTCCTGCTTGTCATCCGCCTCGGATGACGCTTTGTCATCCAATCGAAACGTCTTCACCTTCCTTCGTTTTCTTGCAGTTCTCTTAAATTCAGCCTTCGTCATATTTGGAGCCTTTTTCATAGTAGCTTTGGCTTTCCTCGGTGATGATTTTTTTCCTTCCACTCCTCCTACTCTTAGCTAACGGTCTCCCCTTATAAAATTCCTCTGATGGGTGAAATTCGCTTGAAGACTCATCTTTTAAATTCATTATGTTTCCTTTAGCTCTCTTATATTTCAAATTTCTCTTTAAATCTTCATCGTTAACTTTTCTATCATGCATTGAGGAATAACATGTACTACTAGTCCTTACAATAGTAGTCCTTTTAGGCGTAACTTGATTAACAAGTTTACTAGAATCTTTAGGTTCTAACAAGTAATCGCAAATCTTTTTACATGTTTCTCGTTTCTTTTCATTCTTCTTCAAACTAATTATTTCGCGAATGTTCTTTAATTCTTTTAGCTCCATTTTTGCAACAATGGTAGTTTCTTTTTCTTCGTTAATGTCTTTATTGTCTTCTTTCGGTTTCTCTGATTTTGATTCTTCGTATTTTTTTGTTGTCGCTGCTACTTTCTTAACTTCGACTATTTTCTTGATCTCGCTTGCCTTTACTTCGCTATCTTCTCGTTTCTCATCTACTTTTATCGTCTGTTTCTCGGTCATTTCGTCGATTTCTTCAGTTCTCTGTTCAGTCTTCTCCATGTGAACATCTTCAGTTTCTTTGGTGTATAATTCATCAAATTTATATGTTTCTTCCATTTCTACGGGCGTTTCGTTACATTGACTTCTTTCCTTACTACCTACTTTATCAATATGTAACTCTACCTCATCCTCTTCTATCTTCATTAGATATGTTTCTTCAAATTACCCGGATAATACCCACTACCCGTTAATTACCCGCTACCCGTTATTTACTCGTTACCCGTTCATTACCCGCTACAAAATTTGGAAATACAATAAATTTTTCAATTTTTACCGACCGCCAACAATATATAAGGGAGGTAATTGTGATCATACCAATTTTGACATTTCGAGATTTCGATGGATCTCCACGAATTGAGGTCCCTACATAACGTTTTGACTATTTTTAGCATGATGTCTGTCGGTCTGTCTGTCTGTGTACACGTGCAGAGCAAATTCGGCTAAAAGGATTTTTATGAAATTTCATATTTAAGCTTTTGACATCAATGGCACGTGTTGATCAACTTTTGGTAAAAATCGGTTGACTAGAAATGGGAGTTTACTCGTGTCGATTTTAAGATTTTTGCGAATATTTAATAACAGAGAAATATTTCGAAAAAATGTATTTAACAAAAGTTGCTATAAAAGCAATAACCAACAACTTTTATTTAAGACATTTTTTTGTATGTATACAGGTACGTTTCCATGGTTATCGTAAATTATAAATAAACATTATGAAATTGTCAACGCAATATAATACGTTATTGACTTTTACAATAATAACTACTCTGCTGCTAGAATGTATTTTATACAAGTACTTTGTGATGGCGGTCGGTCCTGTGGTGGCCTCAGCTGATTTTTTCTCGATAGCTTCTGTAACAATTTAATTAAAATGCCCCCTACAAATGATTTCCGTGAAAAATTAACTACAATCTTTCAATAAAACATATATTCTATAAAAATTTTAATCTTATTTTACATTACTATGCAATTAAATATATTTGATTTATATTTTTCCAGTAAACTTATGGTATTTATTATAGTTATCATATATGTTTTTAAATAATTCGGTAGACGGTGCTGACAACACACGGAATAAATATGAAATAGCATGGCGATCACAGACTTCTATTAAAAAATAGAGGCAATTATCGAGGTGATTCTGAAAAGAAAAAATATTTTTACTTGTACGATTAAAAATCACATTTCAAAGTTAATTTTACACACTTAATTAACTTGCGAGGAAATACTATACAATATATTCCAGTTAACTGAGGAATCTATGAGTGCACTCGCATGCATGCACGCACGAACACCCCCACACACGCACCCACCCGTCCCCCAAATTCTGACTAATAAACTAATCTGGCAGACAAACTACATGGGTAGGTCAATAAGTCCTTACAAAACAACAGAAAACACATTATTTTGGGTTGATTCATTTTTATTTCTGAACATAGTCTCCTTTTAGCTCGAATACACTTCGCCCATCGTTTCTCCAACTTTTTCAAGCCATCCAAAAAGTAGGATACGAAAGGCCCTCAAAATAGGCATCTGTTTCGAGGCGGTGACCTCCTCGTTCGCTGTAATTCTTTTTCCGTCGAGCCATCCTTCATGTTTGGAATCAGAAAAAAGCCGCTGGGCCAAACCTGGTGAATACGGTGGATGTGGCAACAATTCGAAGCGGAATTCATGACATTTTCGCCATCGAAACAAGACAAGTGTGCACCCGTACATTAGCTTGATGAATGAGCACTTTTTTCTTGGCGAAATATGGACGTTTTTTTCTTGATTTCTGCGCTCAACCGGTCCAATAACAGAGCAGAATACTCTCCATTTATCGTTCGTCCTTTTTCCAAGTAATCAATGTGGATGATTCCGCGTACATCCCAAAAAAACGTGCTCATTGTCGGCCGATTTCACCGTCTTTGCCTTCTTCGGAGCCGGATCGCCTCCAGAATCCCATTTTTTCGACTGTTCTTTTGTCTCTGGAGTGTAGTGGTAGAACCATTTTTTAACAACGATTATGTATCGACGCAGAAACTCGTTAGGATTGCGACAGAAAAGCGCCAAACCAGCCAATGATCAACCACACGATTGTGTTTTTTTCACTGTGAGCAAACGCGACACCTATCTTGCCGATATCTTTTTTGTACCCAATTTTTTGTGCAAAATTGAAACCACCGAGCCATGTGATATGCCTGTGGCTCAACAAGTTCGCGCACTTTGAATCGTCGATCACTTAAGACCATATCGTGGATTTTTCATTTCTGGCGTAGTCACGTCAAGTGGACGTCCTGAACGATGTTCATCACTTGTGGATGTACGACCACGTTTAAACTCATTCACCCAATTGTAAACAGTTTTAAACGCTGGTGCAGATGTGCCATGAACTTCATCCAACTCGGCTTTGATTTCTTTCGGTGTTTTTCCTTTCAAATGAAAGTGTTTAATCACTACATGAAACTCGTTTTTCCTTCCATAGTTCGAAAATTAGTTGTTTGCTTCAATCGATTGTAAAAATGAAACCACGCGATGGATATGCCAGAAAATTTTACAGTAATCTATTGACAGATAGTATTTTTCAGAAACAAACTTGTTTCGATACTACTATCCCCGTCTCTTAATTTTTGATGGACTTATTGACCTCGTATATACTTCTGAGTCGTTTAATAGCTGCCAGTGTGAGCGAGAGAGAAACACATCAGACTACTTCTAAAATGCGAGTAGAATAAGTGCAGGATCAACTTAATTGGGCTAAATGATCTCGTACCATGTAGTAGCGTAGTGGTCAACTCACCCGCTTTGTAAGTGTTAGATAATGAATCGATCCCCAATAAGAGCAAAAGATTTTTCAAACAAATTCTTGACTATTGCACTCGTAGGCCCACTCAGCTTTTCCGAAATGATTACCTATATCTCTGAATTAATATACAGGAATATGTGGCGTGCTTCAGAAGGAACTGTACAAAGTATTCGTCAGGTTATGACTCTAGTCGCGACCTGAAAATTTCTGATACCTAGACATTATGCCATACAAAATATTAATAATCTCCTTCAATGATTCGATGTGTCCCAATTAACTGGAATCTACTGTACTTAAAATATGCTTGAAACTAAAAACATATACTTACTTTAACTCCAGGTAGAAAAGTTGTTTTTTCATAATGTTTTATAATATCGCTTATTAAATATGGAGCAAGTCTACTCATATCTTTCTTCAAATAACAACTCGCTCTGACCAACTTCTCATATTCAAAAGCACACTCTGAAATCTTCTCTTTTTCATCTGACGAATACAATTCTTTTTTATCCTCTGAGCTATCTGTGCACAGTTTGTTTACTAACATCCGTAAATTAACTAAGAATGAAGGAAGACGATCGATGATTATATATTTTCTATGTTGAAGTAACGAATGCATTATTGAAAAACATAAATTGAATGTAGTGAAGAAATTATGTTTACAAGTCACAAGTATTGATACTGTTTGTAAAAATAGATCTACGATGTTTACAGTAGGTGTAATCTATAAAAAATAAATAAATTACATGATTTAAAAAAAAAAATGTGGAAGATGTCTGTCTTATAAAGAGTATTGAAGATATATTTTAATTTTGAACTCAAATTAGTAAACTAGTAAACTACTGTATGTGTACTACGGATTTTACGATCACGCAATCAAAGTAGAATTATGGCAATGGAAATGGACTTCTGATGTAAGTCAATAAGTGTGTCGTGATAAACAGGGCGTCGATTCCAAATGCTAAGAACTAAAGTTGGCGACTTTTCCCCCAGTGTTAAGGATTTAATTTTTGGGTAACGTCTTCTAAAACGTAGTGAAGAAGTAACAGAGATAGCGATACGTAGGATTTTAAGACTTTTAAAACACATGCAATATTAGTCAATCAGTAAAACATGTAAATGCGTAATAAGATCGTAAACTTTGTAGCAAAGGCGATATAGGCGATAGGTTGCTACCTATCGCCTATAATAGCTGCTTTCCGGACGCGTGATTTAAGTCCATTCTACGTCATACTTATTTCAATACTATCCAACTCTGACGTCATTTCAACTTTTGATACTACAGAATATAGTGGGGGGAAAATAAGAGACAACGATACCTTTCATCTTTTACTTTGTGATACTCTTCACTGCCAACTTAAAAAATTCTAGGTTCAGGTGACAGACAACAGTTTTGTTATAGAACCAATTCTAGTAACCAATTTATAAATATTGTTTAATTGTGCTAAGTTTATATTATATTATATGTTCTAAATAAACTTCTTAACAACTTAATAAACTTCTAAAAGTTAAGTTGTAAACAAAACCTAAAAAGTTGGTAGTTGGTACGACTGAGAAGTATACAACTGTCACCCAAAAATTTGACCGGAGGTAGTTTTGAAAATAGTGTAGTTTGTAGTGTAGCATCGAAAATTGGAAGAAAGTATTATACACATTATACTTTTTACGTCAATACTACACAAAAAATCTGCAATTCTTCGCAAAAAAGTATAATGTAGAACGGACTTTACGTATACAACCAAGCAATTGAGTACTCAAGAGCGTTAAGCACACTTTCTAGGTATATCGGTCCGTTGAAGAATGCTAGTGTACCGACCCCTGCCCCTTCAAGCAGTTATACAATAGTTGGTGTTAGGAGCGCACGTAAGCGCAGAAGTCAGAATTGATTGTCAAAATCTGAACAAATTATTAGAATCAAAATTCAGGGCAATTGTTGAGGGTAAAATTAAAGATGTTATCCTTTTCTAAGATGAACAATTATTGTTAATAAATGTTTGCAAATGATTTAGTTTGAAATATATACTAATTAAATTATATACAACTGTGCGATTCATCCTAAAGTTCCTAAAATTTTATGAACAGTCTGTCTTGAACTTGTATCAGGTTTATCATCATCAGAACTACTCAATGTTGATATATCATCATTTGCAGGATAAACTAAAACTCCAAATTACAGATATATAATTTATAAATATTTATAATCTAGAGTGCAAATTGCAACTGCACGATTGCAAATTTTATTAACATTTTTCGATTATCCACCGTCTTTTACATTGCTTCAATAATAACGCTTTGGTTCGATATAAAAAAACTAACTTTAGATAATCAAAGTTTAGATAATTCGCAAATTTACAGACAAAAGTAAAATTGCTTTGGGCTTGGTGCTCAACGGTTTGAAATACGGTGCGAGTAACGCTTAGCTTGGAAAGCAGCTATTATTGCTTACCTACAAGACCCAAAAATTCAGATTGTTACAAAAATTAGTCGTACAACATACTTCTTGTCAATTATTGGATTGGTTTAAAAAATAACAGTTAGAGTTCAGTCTTTCTGACATTTAAAATCAAACCGCATCTATTACAAAATCTAGTGGGTACAGATAAACAAGACACATTAGAAATAGACGCTTATAGCTGTAGAAACTGAATGCAAATATTTTGACTGATAAACTATAAACCTTTCAAAACATAAATTATTACTGAATAAAATTAAAATGTAATATCTTCAATATTTTATGACAAACTAATGAACGTAATAAATACCTTTTTATTTTCAATAATGTCTTTTTGAAATTTAACTACACTTGTATCAAAATCTTCGTTGGTGTTATTTGATAAGTAAACAGTGATGTCCTCCCATAATTGTTGGAGAGTAACGAGGAGTGTCTCCTGTTTGACGGTGCTCAAGGCAGAATGGACTAAGCATTGCCATATATTTAAATAATTTATAAATGAAGGAATATCATTATTTTCCAGCGGTTGGATCTAAAATAAACAAAAAGACAATATATATTGTAATACCTTTTAGGATAAGCAATAAATAGAATTAAAATTTGTTGGGAATCGGTTCTATAAAAAAAAAATAATAATAAAATAAAAAATAAATAAAAAGACAAGTCGCGATAGTGAAAAAAAAAAAACGTTATATTTAATAAAAAAAAAAATATATATAACATGCTAAATAATAATTATATTTTTTGGATTTTTATTTATTTTTTAATATATATAATTTGTATGCAAGCTTTGAAAAAGATTCAGATAGAATCGAAACTGTAGTAAGCACAGGGCCGGCGGAAGCGGGCATTCAGAGCATGCGGGGGTCGCTACGAGGGGGGCGCCGTCGTTAGGCTCAAAAGGGCGCCAAATTGGTTATTACTTGTATTTTAGAAGTGATGACCTTTTTATTTAGGTCATCACTTATATTTTAGCTGTAAGGACCGCTAGTTACAGCCCTGTTTAGAGGCGCTGAATTGTCTTGCCAAAGAGCGCAACAACCCTCGCGCCGGCCCTGATTAAGCAGACAGTAGTAAAATTATTTTTTTAATATTTGACAAACTGTTTTTTAGGGTTTTGTAGGTATGACCAAAAAACCCTTATACCGCCATTTTGTCGTCTGTCTGTTCGGTAAAAATTGTAGCCAAACGGCTAAATCTAAAGAGCTGAAATTTGGCATGCTTATACAACTTTTTGACCCGCACATAGGAAAAATACTAAAACATCTAAAAAACATATCCCCCTAACAAATAAATGCTCACCGAAAAAAAAATAAATAAATTACAAATCTGTATAGGGTACCAAATGAAAACCCTTTGTACGTGGATTAACGATCAAAATTTTATTTTTGCAAAATAAATTATTTTGAGGCGATTTTTGCCAAAATTGTGTAAAAAAAATTGTCCCACACCTGTAGGTTTAAACTAAAAATCTGAAAAAAATCTAAGTAATGTACATTGGTGTGAACCGGAATAGTACAACAGAAATTTTTGATCAGATTATGTTTTCGGAAAATAACGCATTTTTTGTGTTTTTAACAAAAATATGTAAAATATTGAATCCGCAATTTAACATCGTAAACGAGTGAACCTGCGTAGTACAGTGGTAACGTTGTCGCTTCGAGAGTTGAAACTACTGTAAGACACTACTGTTCGAATCCCGTCAATTTTTATTTTTTCTGTTTTTTTTTTGCATTTTTATTTTGTTTAAATTATTTTGTTATTATTTATTTAAAAGAACTGAAGCCAATGGCTAGTATAGTTCTTATTGAAAAATTACAATATTTCACATTGTCGTGATACAGGAAAGTTGAAAGAATCAAAACAATTTGATAAACAACTAAAATCAAACAATAACAAATATAAAAAGTGTACAAAAACAGAAAATTTCAGTTTATGGGGATAGTAGCAACTGATTGTAAAGGTCCAGTCTATTTTTAAAATTGTTCACACTTGGGGCAGACACTACACTTCCAGGTAGATTGTTCCAGTCATTAAACACTCGGTTTGAAAGAAACTGGGCCCGAACGTTCTTACGGAACTTTTCGTGACATAACTTTAACGAATGTCCACGTAAACGAAAGTCTACAATAAGTACAAACAAACCAGGAAGATCAGCATCAAAATTCCGATGGAGTACACGGTAGGTAGTTATAAGATCACCACGACTTCTGCGGTTTTCCAGTTTGAGCAAATTAAGTCTTCGAAGTCTCTCATCATAGGGAAGTCTGTTGAAACCAAATGGTAAGCGCGTAGCACATCTCTGAACTCTTTCCATAATGTCAATATCTTTTCTAAAGCGTGTTCTACATTATACTTTATTCATCAATTTTCTAAACTTTTTTCTTTGAACTAGAAGTTGTCAAAGTTTTAATACAATTTATTTTTCAATTTTTTGGTAGAGAATGAAATTCTTACACGTGTTTCAGTTCATTTAAAGTACCAACATAAAAATATAATTCATATCTTGTCAAGTGTTTATAATCTAGCTATTAGATTTGTAAAATTACTGATTTACGTACAAAACACAATTTATATATTCGCTTATTCAAACCAATGATCAACAAAACACTATTAAATACGTGGTAATACAAAATATTTACAAGCGTAATTTTAATGTTGGTACTATTGTTAAAAGTGACTACTGCGCATGCACCGAGTTCCAAGTTGGATGTGTTTTCAAGAAAAGTTTGACCAAATCTAGTTTTGAATAAAGTTGACCTTGACTACATAAAGTGTTCTACACTGTACAATTTCACTGATTTATTTCTAGTACAAGTTCTAGTCAAAGAAATAAGTATGAAAATTTGATGAGAATTGTATAATGTAGAACACGCTTAAGACTTGGTGACCAAACAGAAACGGCGAATTCTAATGGCTAATGCATCGTATTTTGCACTTGGTCTCCTTTTCAAAACGAATCTCTTGTCGAGGAGCACCAAGATCAGGTTATACCAAGTTATAGTACGTCACGTACTTATGTATGGCTCCGAAACACGACCCTTAATAAAGCGCGCTCGACAACACCTCATAGTTTTCGAAAATAAAATATTACGCAGAATCTTTGGTCCAATTCAAATTAATGATGAATGGAAAATCCGTAAGAACAAAGATATCCGAGAACTGTACTCAAGGCCAAGTATCACCCAAGAACTCAGAGGCAGACGATTACAGTGGATAGAACACGTTATGAGGATGAGGGAGGACAGAATGGTTAGGAAGATATGGGAAGGAAGATTGAATACCCGTCGACCAGTGAGAAGACCTCGCAAGAGATGGAGAGATCAGCTAACCGATGATCTAACAAGTATTGGTATACAGGGTACTTGGCAAGACTTGACAATGAATAGATCGAGATGGAGGTCTTATGTGAGTGAGGCCAAAAGTCAACCTGACTGATAGTGCCCAAAGAAGAAGAAAAAGAAGAAGAAAATTTTAATGTGTTGGAATTCAATGTTTAGGACATTAAAATAAGTGGGTAGAAAAATTAGATTCCCAATTGCAAACAGGAATATGTTTTTTGCAATTATATCAAAATTGCATTATTGTGATAAATCACGTTTTGAATGTTACCTGCTCATATACATACAATAAGAATATTTCAAATCTGAAAAATCCGAGTAATGCACGTTGATGCACAATATAGCACAAATATAATTTTTATCAGATAGATGACATTTTTTGAAATTTTGAAAAAATATCTTTTAGTTTGATTATTTTTAGGGGTAAACCGCATAATTTTCAAGTTCTAATTTTTAAGTATCAAGTTACGAAGACCGTTTTTGTTTAATCTGAACACCATACGAACAAGTAAGCATAGAAAAACATCGTATAGAGCAGTGTTTCTCAATGAAAAACGCACCGCGGACCAGTAAAATATATAATTTTCTAAGGCGGACTACTAATAATAATTGTTGGTTCATTTTTTGCGAGAAAACAAATATATTTAATGTGTTACTAAATACATTTATTTTATTTGTAGATAATCACAGAAAATAAAAACAACAAAAAAAACTGCAAAAAACACATACAAATATTTTCGCGGACCACTAAAATTTGGTACTATTCTACTTTAGCAAACCCACCTTATTGCGCATGCGTGCAGTGTTGCCAATAGTAAAATGTAATATTTCAATTTTAATAATTTAAATTTAATATCAATTTATTAAATGAGTTTATTTATAAGATATAAAGAAATAAGTAATACTAATTTATTTTCTACTGTAATTATAGTTTTAACATATAAATGAAGTTTAAATTTAATATAATATTAATTTTTTTTAGTTATCATCTATTGAATGGATATTTTTTTAAATTTTAATTCAGGTGGACAGTGAACTGGCACCCTACACCACCATGTTATAAACGCATGCACAATGATACACAATTTTAATTAGGCTAATGTGCGGGAAAATAAAGTACTATGCACCTAAATACAAGGTTATTAGGTTAGGTTTAGTTAGTAAAAATCTAGGACAGCACAAGCCGAAAGGCTCAAAGTAAGCTTACTTTACAAAATAAAAGTACAGAATTACATCCTATACCACCATTTTTACAAATTCCTTTAAGCTTATTTCGAACTTTTCGACTTCTGCTGTTCTAGACTTTTTACTAACTAAACCTAACCTAATTACCCAGTTTTTAGGTGCACAGTACTTTATTTCTCCCCACATTAGTCCAATTAAAATTGTGTATGCATTTATAATAAAGAAGTGGTGTAGGATGCCAAATTATGGACCCTCTTTTTTACTCTTTAATCAACTATGAAAGTATTATTATTATTTATTATTAAATACCGCCATATTTATTTAATTAGATTTATTTAACTGAAAGTTAAGTATTATTATATAAATAATTTTAATTCTATTGTGATTTTAGTTTAAATTTACTTGTTTTAATTTTACTATAGTTGGCAACATCGCCTAGTGGGTTTGCTAAAGTAGAATAGTACCTAAAATTTTTCTGCGGACCACCTGTTGAGAAACAGTGGTATAGAGAGTAAGATTTTTATAAAATCCCCTCGAAGCGAAAAGGTTAATACTTAATTTAACAGTCGAGTTTCTAAGAAAAAAAGTCAATATAGTCAAAATTGGGCAAAAAAATGTTCCTACTAACTAGATACATACGAAACCCCGAAATATGTGATAATTCATATTTCACATCAATTCTTTAAGAAGTTCATAATAAGTAATAATAAAAAAAAAACTTACCGTGTTCATCAACAGTTTATCTAAAACCGTTTTAAATTCCACGTTTGAAACATATTCAAAAATCAATGATACAGTCCGGTTCAAATATTTTACTTCATTCTCATTAACATTTTTAATGTTTTCAACCAACAACCAACATTTCAAAACGAAATCTTCAGACAAATTAAATTTAGATTTATTTCGAAGTAAAATTTCCAAATATATTAAAATTGAAACATTGTCTATAGATTCTATATTCTTTTCCTAAAACAAAAATAATTTAGATTATTACCACCAAAGTAATCAAAATAAATACTCACAACATAGTTAATATAATTATCTTTAACATCCATTAGTTTTTCAAAATTGTCTTTATTTTCTTGTAGCAAAAAATATTGCAATATAAGCACGTAGGATTCTAGTATCAAAGTGGTTATTTCTTCTGCCTTGTGGACTTTCATAAATAATTTTTCACACAAAGAATGTCTGTAGTTTTTTATATACTCCTTGTTTTCTTCAGTTAGTTTTTGTTTAGTGGCCTAGAAATTATAAATGGTTATACAAATTATCGAATAACAAAATCAAAATGGTCAGCGATTTGTGCAGCGAGTAAAACTTAGACATTTTAAAAACCAACTGTCCATTTGCTTTAAATGAAAGGTATTTAATCGATGACTATAAACACCCTTGACTTAATGTCACAAAAAGTCACAAAAAACTGACTCCACATTCGCTGTACATCTTTCAAGCCAGATGTTATTCACTCACAACCAAAAAGTCCCAAATTAAATTTATTGGAGGCGCACGAGATTATGGAATTGCACAAACAAGGAAAAACCCTTAATGAGATGACCGACTTGTCTACCAGTCCTCTCATAGGATTATCATCATTGAATTCTTACCTGTAAATAGTATTTAAGTTGTAATGTTTGTAACTTAGTTCATTGCTTTGAGAATGGCGAAAGCCGAAACTAGTCAGCAGTTATTAAATAAAAATAGTGAAAATTTACAATATATTTTATTTCAACCATTATCAAATCAATAATTTTGGTTAAGTGAAATGTTTGCTATCCGGAAAGTTTAAGAATTATACGTCATGAAGACTAAATGCTAACTGCTTTATTCTAAAATAATCTTGTACATACATAGCATATCTTTATATATAAAAGAGAATATTTGTGGATATGTCCGGAAATTCTAACCCACTTCCAGATATGGTACCGAGTTGAAATTTGGCATACAGGTAGAAAATGCCTACATCATAACTAGAAAAATCGAAAATCTCAAAAAAGTCCCATTAGAAACGAGAAATTAATAATTTTGTTTTTAATTATATTGGACCATTGGAATATCTATTAAACCGTCAGTGAGAACACGGGAATTTCTCTTCAATAGTTGGTTGTACAATTATATTGAGATCGGGCGTGTTCGGTCAAAATCGTAAATGGCTCAAATATGTAGGAGTGGGGACGCATTTAATCTCGGTAATTCGTGCGGGCAACATCGCTCTGAGTACAGTCGGTAGAAAATCTAGCATAGTAAATATGCATTTTAAAAGTAAATTAAATGGTCGCGCTATTACTAGCCAAAGTCGCGAAATAATTTCTTATATTTTGACTTTTATGAGGCTGGGGAACCTATTATGCCTTTCAAATTAGTTTTTGCTTGAGTGGCTACTGCAACAGGCGTAACAAGAATTAAAAAAAAAACAAAATCTATCAAGGTGAACCCTCGAAATTTTCGTCACCTAGAAAAAGTGTACAAAAGGATCATACGAAAAGAAATATAGACGATTTTGATAAAGGAGTTTTACAGAGAACTATATTCGACCTGCATACAACAGAAAAAATAGTACCTACTCTGTCTACTATTTTACCAAAATTTTAAGATTTCACGGGATATGACGAAGATCGGGAGACACTCCGACGGGAGAATTAGTATAGGCATCTTTAAAACAGTTTGTGGCCTCCAGAAATATGACATTTCGCCTTGAAAACGCTAAAGAATTATCTCACTTAAATTATTTGTAACAAGCACATATTTATACAATGGTAGAGTAAAACAAAAAATATATAATTAGACCATACTAAAACTATTCGCACCAAATCTAATTTGAACCCATTCCGACATGGGCCCGGTCTAAACCGGCTACGGCTGTATTTTTTCCGGTAGCGAAGCATCGGGTACACTGCTAGTATATGATATGCACATACATTACAGGATACAGAACAATGGTGGCGCTAACGCCCCCCCCCCCCAAATTCTTGGAGAAAAACGTGTGCGCAAAAAGGAACTGTTTTTGAAGGATGTCATCACTTATATTTTAGAAATGAGAACCTTTTTTTTAGGTCATCACTTGTTTTAGAAGTGAGGAGCTTTTGTTTTGGTCATCACTTGTATTTTCACCTATTAATAACGATAAAAAAATTATGCCCTCCTCAATTATTTCCTGGTCCCCCCAAATTTTACTCAAATATTTTTTGGCCCCTCCAGATTTTAAGAACTAGAGCCACCACTGATACAGAATAAAAGTTCAAAGTAATGTAATCAGGGCCGGATTTCCCTATAGGCTAAGTAGGCTTAAGCCTATGGCCTTCTAAGTTCAGAGGGCCTCAATATTCAAAAAGATGCATAAGTACTAAAAAAATTAAAAAAATATGCTATAACTCAAGAAACACAGACCATACGAAGGGTTTTATAATTTACCCTAAATCTAGTTTTTCCCTTTATAGGTTAACTAGGGCAAATACGTTTTTGAACATGTTTATGGGTAGCAAAAAGTCGATATCTCATTGGGCCTAAGAGATATTGAGGAATCCGTAAAAAAGCATTTCACCCCTTTAGAAAAACTCCCTCAGTTTATGCAGACCTCTACCAAATAATGCATAAAGAAAAAATACAGATGGCTTTACCTAACATAGAAGCAGTACTACGACTACTTCTTAGTTTAATGGTCACTAACTGCGTTGAAGAGAGGTCTTTTTCAAACTTAAACGAATTAAAAATGAATTAGGGAGCACAATGTTTGAAGACAGATTATCCGCACTGAGCATTCTGTGCATTGAAACTTATAAACTTAGAAATATAAAAAAAAAAGAGGTAGTCTATTGAAGGGGCCTAAAAATTTGAGTAGCCTAGGGCCTCGCGTTATGTAAATCCGGCCCTGAGTGCAATGACCATTCTTTGCATATAACTGCTTTTAAGGTTTTACATATTTCAATAAGCTGGGAGAACAGTAAATGCAGAAATAAAATTTTATTATTATTTAAAATAAAGTTTCTCAATTACAGTTAAGGTAATCACAGTGACGTGGTCGTATTTATGCTCAAAATTAGCAGTTTATTAAGTGAAGACTTAAATTGTGGACTGATGCGTTAACCGAACTCGGAGCTGGTCTTAAACCGTGTAAATGTTGTCAGGTGGTTAAGACGCTCTTTTGTGAAGTATTGATGTATCCCTCATGGAATTATAGTACCCATTGTAAGTTTGTGTAACTATGTATCGTTAATTCACTTTTATACTATCGTTAAACGTAGGTTAAATAAAATGTAGACTTTAATTGAAAACACTCTTATTCCTAAGTAATAAAGAATCAGAAAACAAACATGTGAATGTGACATAATATTGTGAGTAGTATTTTTATACATTTAAAAAAAATGAAAAATGAGAAATGAAAAATTAGACTTATTTTTCGAGAAATCTTGAGAAATATAATTATTTAGAATATATATATTTTTTTTTAATGTTGAAAATATTGTAGAGGTTAAAAACATGTTAAAATTATAGTCAACTTTAAAGTACTGAAGTATTCATTTAAATAACATTAGAACAAATGAATAACGGGGTTTAAAAATGTCTATGGGTGCATTCGAGTTGTACAGAGTAGAGCGAGTGCTGAGCGAACAGTTGATGGTGACGTCATGAATAGAGCACTAACGGAGCGAGCGTTCTTGTGACGTAATGTTTATAAAATCTAACCCTACAATTTTAGGCGGCGTTTTTACTGTCAGATTAGTTCACGTCAGTCATGAATCAAAATTATATACCTCGGTTTTTCCTTGATTTTTTTTCAATGATGGAGAAATAAAATTAATTAAAAATTAAATAATAATTAATGAATTAATTTAATGAATTTTTTCCATTTTAATTTTATGCACGGTGTATTTTAATATTTTTTTTGCTGTTTACAGAACCTCACAAATACATAAAATGGCCATACTCTGTAGCTATAGACAAATAACAATATTATTTGTCTATTGTTATTTGTGTAAGGCTATTATTTTTATTTTATTTATAATTTAATTTTAAACTTTCATTTCTTTCCCGCCGTTCCCCCACTTTTTTAAATCATACTCCATATGCTCGGCCTTAAAACCCCGAACACATAGAGCGCACTCTAAATGCTCGCTCGATCGCAAAACGAATGCAATTGAGTGTACTCCGAGCGTCAAATCGAACACGTTTGAGTGTACAGAACGTGCTCGGAACGCTCGGAGCGTCAAATCGAATGTACCCTATGAAAACGGCGAGTAATTGCATATTAATTTGAATTACATATGTAGAAAGAAATTTTCAAGAAATTAAGAAATTAATAATAATAATGACAATTATTTTATTTAACTAATAGGTAATCTTTTACATGGCAGTTTTAAACTGAACAAAAAATTAAATGTAATTGATTATACTAAATAATACACTAAATTAAAATAAAACATTGTAACAATAAATACTGATTAGCTAAATATTATAAATAGCTTCTCATCTGTTGCCACAGTTGCGTTGCGGGAGACAGAAGACAAATTTTATCAAAATTAAATTATAATCAGTGACTCACTAAACACTATAATTTTTTTTAAATAGTTTTTAAAAGTACAATGCGTGTAACACGGCGTCGAGAAAGGTTTACATTTCTCGAGAAATGAAAAATGAGAATTATAACTTTTGCTCGAGAAATTCTCGAGAAAGAATTCTCGAGAAGAAACACTAGTTATGAGTATCAAACCTGGCCTATTGTTAGTTCAAGAGAGAAGTTTGGAGAAGCAATGAGGGGGCCTATGTTCCGAAGCGGACTAATTCAGCTAGTAGATGATGATTATATTTTTGCGGAAAAATAAACGTTAAAAAAAAATAAACAAATATACTTACTTGGTTTAAAGCGTTTATATAAATTGTATGGATTTGAATGTTTAACTTATCATCAGAGTCTTCTATCTCAATGTTATTATTAGATATTTTTAGTTTACTAATAGTTTCATCTGATTTGAACGCTTTGTGAACCAGAAGAGTTAAAATATCTTTAAAATCTGTTAGCCTTGTAACTACAGTTTTCAGTAAAGCATGTTCTTGTAATATTATACATACATTAGAAGTACTGGTAAAAGGAGTTTGAAGAAAACCTAAAATACATTTAATAAACATTAGGAAAAAATATAATACAGTTAAACCTTGAATAATCTGAGGTTCGGGACGCTGATACAAGCGCGTACCCTTTGACTTTCAAAAAATGTCATTATTAATAGCAGTGGCGGATTTCGATTTGGTTTCCAGGTTTGCGCAATCTCGAAAAAAGACAACGAAAAAAATATTTTTTTATTTTTCGTAATAATAATCAACGCAATATATTCATTAAAATATATAATTTACCAAAAACCCGAGCGCTTTCTCTTAAATTTCTACCGTAATATATGCTAGCAGGCTCTGGATTGCATTGAGGAAGGAAACACAATGCTACTGAAGGCCTACGCTTTGACGGGCCAACAAAGACTATTGCCATAAGAAGCTATAGTGCGTTCAAAGGTGAGTTTGCAGTACAGGGTTTATTGAGTAGTTCTTTTTCATATTCTCTAATGGGTTTACACAATGACACAATCCTTTTCTTGCTTGTCGACGTTGCCAGCTCTAAAACGCGCTGATCTGTGAAGACGCAGTTTTCTACAAATGGCCATTTGTTTTTGTTGAGTGGTATTTTGAGTTTTATAAGAGTTGATTTTTGTAAATCATACGAGTTTTTCATATTATTATAATTGATACATTTGACACTTTTACAACATTTGGCAACACCGCTCCCATTTTCCATAAGAGCTATACTGCAAACTCACCTTCGAACGCACTATAGCACGGCCATGGCAAACTTAGTAAGCTAGCTTCCGTGTTAACGTGTTTTAACAGCGTTATTAAATTCGTAAAAATGAATTCTGTGCAATGTTTAATAATGGATCACTGGTGACCCGATCAACTAGTGAAGGGAACAGGGTTTTTTTGGCTACACCGTTCCGGATTTCGATTAAAATTCGGTTAGCAATTTTCGAGTAACCCGGTTCCAGATATCCAATTTCTGTTCCAGATACTCGGCTCCGAATACCCGGTTCAAAGGTGGTATATTTGAAACCGGATAAACCCGGAACCCAGTTCAGGAAGTTTGATTTCTGACAGCACTAGCATCAACTCGTGTTTTACTTACTTTGTAATAGTTTCTCACAGGTGGCACATATTTCATCACTAATTCGATATTTTTGTAAATCAACTCGTAAGCCCAATAAGAAGAGAAAATAAAAATTTTGTATGTTCTTCTCGAAATTATAAACTGGTATATATTTTATAGTACCAAGAAGTTTTATTAACATTTTCTCATCAATTTTTAATGGCGATGTAGTTATTTCAGCATCAAAACATTTTGAAATGTTATCTAAACTCTCTTCCAATTGATCTTCATTAAAAAATTTCTCTGCAGTAACACAATTTAAAATTTCGGTCGTTAACGGCTTGCTGATATTTTCATTTATTTTCCTTTTCATTTTAAATATTTTTTTAATTTTCACAAACCACTGATAGAGGATGGTGGTTAATAATTTTTTGCTGTCAACAACTTTTTTATCTTGTATTAATTCCAAGTTTCCATTGAGAATGTAGTCATCTAGTATGTATTCAGCAATTTTCTGAAAATGTTGTTGCTCTTGATAAAACAAAAGCAGTCCTGTACAATTTTCTTTGGTTATATGGATGTAGTCATCATCTAGTTCTTGCAGTGTGGTTTGAACTATGATTGGCAAATTTTCTTTAACATGTTGATTTAAAACTGTATACCCTTTTATTCGTTGGAATATTAAAACATACTAAAAAGAATAACAAACATTATTTTAAAACTTGCAAATATTAAGCTATACCAATGAACATAGACTTAACAAGAAACGACACTCATGGGATTAATGGGTCAATTTTATGCAACCCGTAACACGTTATGTAAGCAAACTATAGTTGTCAAGGGTACCTATAGGCAATTGGTTGATTCTGCCAGCACCCGGAATGTTGCATGTAAATATTACAGATGCGCGCAATTACAAATTTTTCTCTAATTTTATTTTTATATATTTTATTTCAAGCAACGTTGTGCAACAGATCAATCTGATAAATATATGGATCCCATAACAGCACAATACAGATATTATAAAGGTCATTTCTTGGCTTTAAACGGAACTAAATGGGAATTTAGTTCTTTTAGGTTGTCACGAGAAGGGACCTTGCTTGGGTTATTTCATTATATCATGTTGGATATCATAATATATTTTTACATATTTTAAAGATAAAAAAAAAAAAATAAGAAATTTGTATTAAGAATGACACAAAAAATCAAAATATAATGATAATAACATTTTATAATGCTATTAACTTTAACCTAAAAATATTTATTGTAAGCATGATTTACAAAAGCTTAACCAAAACTGTCAAAAGCGCGAATCAAACTATAAAAGATACTATGGTCTATTTCAAAGTAGAAAAATGTGTGTAAGAAGATAGCAGCTGTTTGTCCTTGCTTCCGATTGGTTTAGATCGTCATCCCTATTACGCAGTAAAAATATTGTTTTTAGTCCAAGTTGACAGATGTTCAGTGTCGTACATTGGAAATATATATTATTTATATTATTTAATTTATCTCATATATTTTGTTATTATTTACATATTTAGACTTTTATTTATATTCTTGGCGTAGATTTTATGGAGAAAATTCTCCATGTAATTTGTTTTTACGCAGTTATATATATTTTAGGTTATCTGACATATAAATATTTTTTGACACTTGACAATTAACATATCAAGAGAGAGGACTAATGTGAGGCCAAAAGACAGCCCAGCTGATTGTGCCCAAAGAAGAAGTTAATGATATAATTTTTAGACCTTCATATATACATATATTTTGAATTTTTATTTACAATAATTATTTAAATAAGAAACTTTAGCTCTGAAGATATATTGTTTGTTTTATTGCTTTGTTTTAACTCTTTTAGCCAAATCTCTCTTTTTATATATAGTACATAATTTTTAAAATTATTATTTTTTTAACTTTTTCAAATTTCCCATTAAACTGAATTTATGTCGTATAAATAACGTAAGTGTATTATCTGCCTTGTTTATTTCAATATCTTATTAACCTTTTTTATATTAAAAAAAAAATCACTTGCTAACCCAGTTGCTACGCCCATGCCCTAGTTGTAACTTATTTTAAATTTCCCGCTATACTGTATTTGATCAGTGTAAATCGTACTCGGTTCGCAGCGCTATCTACTTTTTTCAACTTTGAAATAGACCATAGATTGCAAGTTCTAGTTCCGCCTAAAGGTTTGGAATAGCCTATAGGTTCAATTTTTTTCTAGTTTTAGTTTTATTTATTTATTTTTTTTTATTTATTTCATGCAAGGTTGTGCAACAGAGCAATCTAATAAATAGATGGATCCAGTAATAGCACAACACTGCTATATTGCAGATTAATGGTGAGTTTAGTCAACACTTAGCGATAGCTGCTGCGTTAATTTGAATCTTACTCTTAGTTTTAGTCTTGGCTTTCATCGTCTTGAATGAGTACGGGTTTATACAATGTTTTAAGGAGTTTTAACTTTTAACAAGTAACCAATGAGACGTCGAGTTTAACGCACGCGCATAGTATCATTTTTCTAAATGTCAAAAAATTAAAATTTTTGGTTATTGACAAATATAACATTGTGTGTAAACATGTACCGAAATAAGTCTAGAAGTGTTGCTGCTATTTATGGCCTTATGTTGGCCACGATGGGTGCTTTTAGAATTTAAATCGGGGTGCGCGCACGCGCATGGTGCATTTTAACGTGATTTACTCCCAGCCGTAGGAAAGTTAGAATTTAGTTATCTTTCAAGGCCAGAACCATAGGACTAAAATTAAAGAAATGTGTTGTATGAACTTGCTCGTAGCGGTACGATAGTTTATCTTTTAAGGATAAAATTAAAATATAGGAGTAAGACTAAAGCTATCGCTAAGTGTTGACTAAACTCACCAATATTTGGATTATCTAAAGAAATCCAGTTAAAGTCATATGACTGAAATAATAATTGACGTACTGATTTCTCTCACTTGGCAAAATAGTAAGAGAAATACAAATGACGTTTGTCAGTCTATATCGTTTATTGTTCAGGTATAGCTAGGGTTGGGGAGTCGGAATTGGGAGTCGGGAGTCGAAGAGTCGAAGGTTTTTGGAAGAGTCGGAGTCGGGAGTCGAAAAAAGTTATCGACCCCCGACTCTTTAATTCAAATTTTATCAAGGATGAGAACAAACTGAAAACGAAAGCAAAATAAACATACTATCAGAATTTTTTAAAGCACGGAAACAGGAACTACATCTTGTTCTCTGTTCAAGAGCAAAAATGATATTAAAATATTCAATAGCGGTTTTACCCGGTTTACTTCATGCTTTCCAGTTTAAAATTTGATTAATACTGCTCGTATTAACAGATTCATACGATGCAGTAAAGATATTTGTTTTTACTCATACCCATTTTATCTTTTTCTGTATACTCTGTTTATTATGTTTAAATGAAACTAAACTGGATTTTTATTTTCTCAAGTTGTAACGTGTTTTTTGATTATTTCATGTTTCATGTTAGCAACTAAAATCTAAATACCAAAAGGAAAAAGTGACATATTATGAAAAATAAAGTATTATATATAAAATAAAATAAAAATTTATGAAAACTAATTTATAATTATAATATATTCAAAAATTTGTATTAAAATGACACAAAAAGTTAAAATGAAATGAAAATGATTTATTTATAAAAACAGCTGACCCCAACCTAAAAAATTTAATGTAAGTATAGTCTGTCTCTTTAGTTTCAGTGGAACTAGATATTGAAATTTACTAACTTTTAACGATTGAATGATGCCTTTTATCATGTTGTTTAACAAAAGCCCATTTTGATCGTTAAAAAGGCGAGCTTAAGTGATAACTTAAGAAAATAAAAATTACATTTAGTCTCGCTTAAACATTTAGAATAGACTTTACGATTTACGACTGAAAGGAGTCGGGAAAGGGGGGAAAGCAGTTGAAGACAGAGTTGGGAGTCGGAATCGGTAATTTTTTTGCCGACTCCCCATCCCTGATAGCTACGACAAACGTACTGACGTACTTATACATACAAACGTGTTCCGTAATAATTGTTGTAATAATCGTAAAATAATTGTTTTTTTTTTTTTACTTAAAACAATATGACTGTAAAAGGCAAAACGTTAAGAAAGCAATCTCATGAATTGGTTTATAACCTATATAAATATTTCCTACGAGAGGAAGAAAACAGTGGACCTTTGTTAACTGTGCATGCAGTTCAGCAGGTAAATAAATATGAATTAATATTTATTAAAATTAAGATTAGGCTCCGTAGTCATATATATTTATTGTATCATATAATATATTGCATTATTTTCATGATTGTTTTTGTAGAGACATCTTTCTTAGATAATAATAAATTATATTAGGTACGGAAATTGTTAGTTTTTCCCAGTTTTAATTATTTTTCACTTTTATAACTTGCAGTTATAGATTAGATTTCCCCATAAAGCAGCGTAAATTTGACGTTTATCGCAGCGCTAGGTTCGGTTAGGTTAGTAGAATGCGAGCGGAGCGATAATTCGCTCGATAGCGCCTCTTAGATAATTTTTTATAACTTTTAACTTTGAAAATGACCTCTCAGCTGAGGCAGATGTTATAGAAAGTGTTCAAAACAGCATACAGCTGTGCATATATCGTCGAAACTGGATAAAATTATACTATAGTCTATTAAAAATATTTTGGCACGGTCTCTTGTGCTGGAACATAATTTAATTTTTTCAACAATGCTGATCGAAAACTTAATATCTACTGAGGAAATGTGTTTGTTAAACCCGTGCTATATTTTTGTTATAGTAGTTTTGAGATTTTTTATCAATTCGGCGCCCTATAATTTGGATTTTGCTCCGCGCCGGGGTGCACTCGCACTGCCAGCATCCCCGGTATCTACGCCCCTGTAGTGTAGTGTCTACCTAAAGAATGGAGAGACAATATTCAGAGACATGTGAGAGATAAATGGTTTTAGATAATGTTGGCAAATTTGTGTTAGTCTCTCGAGTGCTTAGTGTTTGTGAATGTGTGTCTCATTTGAATTTAGCTGTCATCGTTAATTTGTAAGTCTAGTGTAACTAATGTAAATATTAAATGTCGAATCGTAATTAAAGAAGGTTAGCTTAACTCCTTCCTAAAAATTATAGCAACCAGCTGGCGAAGTACGAGGGGTCCAGACTTGAACCGCTCGCAAGTCTTGGAAACTCATAATGTTAGGCAGACCTAATGTTTGAGGGAAGTACAAAGTACGAATGCAGTATGCCAATATTATATTCAAATTAATCAGTCAATCGTGACATTTCACATATAATACGTAGGTTCCCCACATGAAACATAAAAAAAGACTCGACTGTATAAATAGTTTTCCCCACTAAACTGCTTATTAGGACTGTCAGTTACGATGGGGTTACATCCAATACAGTCAGATCTGGGTTCACGTTTCTACATAGTGACTATACTTCTAAAGTCTATATGTTCAATGATTATACTAAATTAGACTACACTTATTTATACAACTTACCATTGTTGTTTTGCAAGATAAATCTCCGAAATTTTTCACTCGTTGCAGCATTATAGACCATTGCTCAGAAGTTAAATAGCCGTGTAGATAGGTATCAGGACACAATGAATAATCTCCAATATCTTCAAAAGAACTTATATCTTTTAAAGCTGTTCCATTAGATGGGGTTAAGTAATATTTCAAAAATAGTATATTGGCACCCCACATTTTACAAATTCTCAAGAAACAGAGCATCAAACTTTGATTCTAAAAGAAAAAAAAATGTCATTAATTCCCAATTAATACCCTTATCACACTAGATGTTTAAGTTCGAATGTTAAACTCAAGGTGTCTTGAAGTGCTAGTGTGAAAGCCTGTGACCTCGCCTAAACAAAAGTTAACTTTAATACGGAGATCTGCGTGTTAAACATAGTCCGCATTGCCAACATAATTTCTATTATAAAAAAAATACTGTTTGAATTTGTGCTGTTAACATTTTATATTATCATAAACAAGAATACTGTATTATATCGACGTTGTAAGAAGTTTATACTTATTGTAATTAATTATTTTAATGATATATTTAATACAATATAGAGCTACAATAATGAAGGTAAAATGTATCGACTTATATGACAAAACAGGTATAATATATTCTTTTCGTAGCATCTTTATTGTAGAATGTAATAAAATATCCATATGTGTTTAATAATAATTCAAAATGTGAGTCTGAGAACAAAATTACCATAGTAGTACAGGAAATTAAGCATTTTGGCTCGCAATTTTTTCGTCCAGCATGGAATTACGTGAAATTTTCACAGAAGGTAGGGAATAGCCCAAGGATCTTTCCTTTTTTTAATTATTTTTCTACGACCCATACGAACCGAGATACGGCATGTTAATGGTTAACTTTTTTTCGCCAAATGCATAATTTGAAAGATTCAAAGTCAAATAACAGGAAAAATTTGCATTTTTCGAGGAAAACTCATTGAATCTTTTTTAAAGTATTTGATTAGACCTTTCAAATAAAAAAAAAAAGTCTCTAGCATAAAAATTAAGCGACTTATGATCAAACTAAGGTCGGTACCTACTTTTTTCTACGAAAAAATCAGTGCAAACAACCCCCTATTTACCTCCCTAATTAAAATTGATCCTCACCCTTCTGTGGTTCTCTTCATATATGTATTTTCAGTACACCCAAGAAGTTTGACCAATTTAAAATGCCTAATTTTAGAAAAATTGGAGTTTAAAGAAAAAACGATTTTTTGCGATTTCGTATTTTTCACCCTTTTCTTCAAAATATCTCCGAAATTACTGGAGATACGAAAAAAATGATAGAGCACTAAATTGTAGCTTTTTTAATGACTTAAATTTCCCTGTGCATATATTTTCTGTATAGTGAATATTTGGCGAGATATAGCCGTTTAAAACCTCTATTTACAAGCGAACACCACCTTATTCGAGCCCTTCAAACTCACCCCATTTAAAAACTAAGGGATCTTAAGGAGTTTAATTTACATAGTTTTATAGCTCTTGAAAAGCCCTACAAAATCGTTTTTGAAAAAACTTTCTATCACTAAAAATGAAGGAGTTATGTTTAAAAAACCAATCAAAATTTTTTCGAAACATTCGAATAGCACGGTTCGGAGCGATTTTTTTTATATCAAGCTCTAACAAGGGTTGATTTTTAAGGGTTGAAACATTATGAAATTGTATTCTAAAGCATAAAACGATCCATATTTAGCTAATCCAAACCAAATTTTACCCATATTAAGGTTTAAAATGTTATTTTATAATTTTTTACAATTAAGAGTAGTTTTCACCCTTAAAAAACAAAAAGCGTACAACGGCACAATGTAGAAAATGAACTAGCGGGTGAAATGAGCCTAATTCCAAATTTTTATCCAAATCGATGCTGGACGAAAAAATTGCGAGGTTTTGTCATTTTTTGAGCTTCATTTCCTGTACTATAGCAGATGGCAGCGGAGATTTAAACATCTAGTGTGAAACCAAATCGATGTTAAACACCGGTGGACTTTAAGTTCACTCCTCTTAAAGTTCTAGTGTGAAACGGATATAACACATTGTTTGCAGACTCGACCAAATACATCTTATATATTTAGTGGGGAAACCACCATTCAGGCTGTTCATAATACCCTTTTCACACTAGAACTTTAAGATCGGATGTTAAAGTGAATGTATCTTTAAACGCTAATGTGAAACCGTATGGCCTCGTCTAAATACAAGCGATGTTTAAGACAGAGATCTGCGTCTAAAACTTCGTCCGCATTGCCAACTTTATTTCTATTATAAAAAAAATACTCCTTGAATTTGTGCTGTCAACATTTTATATTATCATAAACAAGAATACTGTATTATATCGACGTTATAAGAAGTTTATACTTATTGTTATAATAAAATTATTTATTTTAATAATGTGTTTAATAAAATACAGAGCTACAATAATTGAGATAAAATGTATCGACTTACATGTTAATACAGGTGTAATATATTCTTTATTGTAGTGCCTTTATTGAGAAATAAAATATCCTTAATTGTTTATAATAATTCAAAATGTGCGTCTGCAAAGACAGTTCAAAACTAGTAATTTCCTGACGGTAACTTAAGGACAAAATTACTGTAGCTGATGACAGCACCAAAGATTAAAACACCAAGTGTGAAAGCATACCGATTTTAAACATCGGTGAACTTTAAGTTCACTCGTCTTAAAGATCTAGTGTGAAAAGGGTATTAGGGTATGAGCTATTGCGTCCGAGCTTTTTTCATCCACCAAGCAGTTGCGGTTTTTTAGCTGCTTTCAATAGAACACTTTTCTATAATGAGTGTGAGCGCACGACCGGTTGTTTTGCCGCAACAATTTAATAACGTAGCGTTTTATAGCAAATACCTATAAAACGCTGTAAGTGATAACAAATTGTGAGTACATATTAAAAATCATAAATTTAGATAGCTTTTGAAAGAATAACCCACGTGCATCCATCTAGACACTTACAAGCGTACTTGAGATGCAGTCGCATCAATACCCATCTAGCTAGCCAGTTTTCCAGTCCATCATGTAACAGTTGCACCACTAGATTTATTTTGATAACGAAGATATTATTCATAACAATAGGTAAAGTTTTTATTCAATACATAATTTTGCTATGTTACAAAATTTGTCATAATTTTGTTATGTTTTATAATGAAGGTTAGACAGAGTATAAATAATAACATTAGAAAATTATGTGTTGTATAAATATGAATCAAAATTTATTGTAAATGACTCGGTTCCTGGCTGAGGTCTGGTGTATGTAATGCATCAGATCCAGTCAAGAGCTGAGTCCGGTCGACTACGTAAGTTTATTTTTGTAACTTTTATATTTTATTTATTTTAATATCATTCTGTTTTAAAATGTTTTATTTTTCATTTATTTATTTATTTTTTTTTTTTGTAACTTTAAATTTTGTTATTTTCATTTTTTTTTTTCTTTTTACAAAATAAATTTACCATTATTAATATTCCCACTTGTTTGACTTTAAAATTCCTATCAACAGAGAAGCAGGTAAATTCAGTACTTTTTTTCCTATATAAACACTTATATAAACTAGGTGGTGGCAGCCTCCCCTCCCCCTTGTTTTTACATTTTGATAAATTCATCTTCACCTCCCCCTGCCCCCACGGCTGTACCAATTTGGTGGCCAGCGGTGGGATTTTTAATTATGGAATTTTAAATAAAAAATCTTTTATTAGTTTTTACTTGTTACAATCAGATAAATATTTTAAGCAGGGTGTTGCAATAAAATCAATAACTTTCGAAATAATTATCAGATTAAAAATTCCTGTTGAACTATTTCGGTTCGCATCAATGTACATTATTGAGAATTTTTTCAGATTTTCAAACTAACCCCTCTGTGTCATGAATAAAGAAATTAATTTTAAAAAAATTACATTTCGTTCCTTAATCTAAATCTTAACAGATTTCGGAAAACTAATCCGATTAAAAATTTCTGTTGAACTATTTCGGTTCTCATGAATGTACATTATTGAGAATTTTTCAGATTTTTAGACCACCTTCTTTGGAAAATAAGGAGTGGGACAAAATTTTCTTTACAATTGTGGGCGAAACTCGAATAAAAATATTTGTTTTTTTTTAAATAAAATTTTATTCGTTTATCTGAAAGTTTGAGTTTTTATTTGAAACTTTACTCCGTTTTTTAAAATATGTATGTGTTTGTTAAATATATATATTTTTTTTTTATTTTATTTTATTGGCTTTTGCTGCTTTGGCAATTAGCCAGGAGTTTGCTTTCGAATTCTTATTTGTAAAAAATTCTTATTTGTGAAATTCTTATTTGTGAAAAATTCCATGCCTGAACGGGATTCGAACCCGAGACCATAGCAACGCAGAGCAGATGTGTTACCACTACGCTACGCCGGTCGGCTTTGTTAAATATAAATTTGTTTATATTTTACATGCGGTATGATTTTTTGAAATCTTCAAAAGAACTGTATATGCACACCAAATTTCAACTCTCTAAGTCTAGCCATTTGACAACAACTTCACCCTGTACGGTGATATCTGCATATATTCGCCCTGCATAAGAGTGACGGTATAATGGTTATTTGGTCATACCTACAAACCCCTAAAGAAAGGAAGACGGATCGAAATCAAAGGGAATATTTGGAACCGGTTATCGGAAAATAGGTATCCGGAACCGGGTATTCAAAAACAGGTATCTGAAACTGGGCATCCAGAACCGGGTTTTCGTTTGAGTTGTGGTAAAACAAATTTTAACTCATATTCGAGTTTTAAATCACATTTGACGGATATAACTTTATAAAGGATGAACTATTTTAAGTGGTAAAAAGTAGAAGCTTACATTATTTAACCCTAACTATATTTAAAAACATAAAAAATGTTTCCTTTTTTACCTCTTTTCATCAGTTAATCGCTACTTTATAACTTAATAGATTTTAATCCATTTTTAGGGTTTTTTAGGTATGACCAAAAAACCCTTATACCGTCATTTTGTCGTCTGTCTGTCTGTCTGTTCGGTAAAAATTGTAGCCAAACGGCTAAACCTAGAGAGTTGAAATTTGGCATGCTTATACAACTCTTTGACCCACACATAGGAAAAATACTAAAACATCTAAAAAACATACCCCCCTAAAAATATAAACAAATATGTGCTCAACGAAAACAAAAATATTTTTTTTTTAATTCTGAGTAGGGTATCAAATGAAAGCCCTTAGTACGTGGATTAACGATCACATTTTTATTTTTGCAAAATAAATTATTTTGAGGCGATTTTTGCCAAAATTGTGCAAAAAAAATTTTTGTCCCACACCTGTAGCCCAGATGGTTTAAACTAAAAATCTAAAAAAATTCTAAGTAATGTATATTGGTGTGAACCGAAATAGTACAACAGGAGTTTTTGATCAGATTATGTTTTCGGAAAATAACGCATTTTTTGTGGTTTTTGGTTCACAAAGTACAAAAGTTATACCAATGTAAGACACTCACATGCAAGGCGTGCGATAGCTTAATGGGTTAGAGCACTGGTGTCGTAAGCTGGAAAACGAAGGATTTCGAGTTCGACTACGGAGCGAATTTTATTTTTTGTTTTTTTTTGCATTTTTATTATGTTGAAATTATTTTGTCAAAATTCTAGTTATATTTTGAAAAACGTTGTATTTAATTTTTAAGAGCGTAAATTTAATAACCAGTCTTATTATGATTAACAGACGATAAATTATTTTAAAAATATCGTTCATTTTGCCGTGATTACTACAAAGAAAAATTTGTCCTACACACTCAGCATACCGGCTTCACTTATTATATACCTGCGAAACCCTGAAATGTGTGAATATTCACACTTCACATCAATTTTTAAATATAATTTTCTACTAATGTAAAAGTATAACCGTATTTTATATTAGTTTCGACATCTACTAAAGCTCGATATAAGAATTAAAACACCGAATTCCAAGTTTTAATTTACAACGAGTTTTAAGTGTTATTTTGCGATATTGCAACGCATTTTTTTGTTTTCTTTTTTTTATCTAGATTTAGCTTCTATCTAGTTGTAAAGTTGGGTCCACATTAGAGAACCAATCCTGTAATATATCGCGTGAAATTTATGTATCTCAGACGCATTGCAATCTTCCAAGTGAGCCGCCCAAAAGTGGAGCATGCTACAAACATAAACAAAAAAATAAATTGGTTAGGGGGTATTCTAAATACATAATTTAATACATTTTATACAAAGTTGCGTAGAAAAAGTTACTCTAGTACAGCATTTCCCAAAGTGTGTTACGCGGAACCCCAGGGTTCCGCGATAAAATTCAGGGGTTCCGCGGGAAAAGGTGCTGTTTATTTAATTTAATTTTAATTTTTAATTTGTTTATTTATATCCAAGGTACAATAAAATAATTAGATTTTTTTACAAATAATGGACATAATATCAGTTTGTACATTGGATAAAGGCCCATGATCAGTCATTATAAGAATACAAAGACTGTTCTTCCTCATGAGCCCTTAAAAGGTATAAAAAATATAAATATAGCACATTAACATAAATAACTAGGGTTCTTTGCTATTGACAATACCACAGTTGTTATAGCCAGCGTTGAAGCATGTAAATATGTAACATTCCCTAACTTGGGCAAAATTAAGGCTGAAAAGAACATTTAAAAAGACATGAAATTAAAAGGGCAAGATGAACATATTAGTAGATTTGACTTTGTTAACACTTTTTAAACTTTAATAAATTATTCTAAATTTTTATAAACATTTATAAACTTTTATAATTTTTTATAAAATTTTATAAACTTTTATCCCAGATGAGCTTCTTTATTTGTGTTTTAAAAGAGATTAAGCTAAAAGATTTAAGGTTTGAGGGAATAATATTGTATTTAGCGCAAATGTCAAAAGAGAAGCTATGTTTAAATGTTGCAGTTTTGTAAGAAGGTGGAGAAAGAGTGCCCTTAAATCTTATATTAACATTATGAACGTCAGATCTGAAGGTGATTTTGTTGTACAAATAAGGGGGAGTTTTGAGAATCAACACTTTATGATAAAATACAAGAGATTGCGAAAGTCTTCTTTGTTTCATGTTAAGCCATGTAGACAAGTGAAGATAAGAGGAGATATGCGAGCGCCTTGGTACACCATAGATAAATCGCAAACATGAATTTTGGACCTTCTGAATTTTTTTTATATCAACCGCAAGCAGACAGGGTCCGTAAACTACACTACCATAAGTAAACAGACTCAATACAAGGGAGTCGCATAGTTTTATCCTAATTGCCTGGTTCAGGTATTGTCTGTTACCATAGAGGATCTTTAACTTAAAGTAGGCTGTTCTTACTATGAAACTGATATGCTTAGAGAACTTTAATTTATCATCAAAAATCAATCCCAAATTCTTCGCACTGTCGGATATTGTCAGAGCAGACCCGTCAAGAATCAGTTTGCAAGCTGGCTTAATTAAATTCTGATCGTTCTTTGGACCAAAGATTAAAACTTTTGATTTTGTAGGGTTAATAATTAGATTATGGTCCGCAGATGCGTTATGCAATGACTGAAGGTCTTCGGTAATATTTGAAATAGCAGCTAAGTGGTTATTAAGAGGAAACGAATAAAAGATTTGGGTATCATCAGCAAAATAGTGAACTTGGCAATGTTTAATATACTGTGAGAGATTAATGGTATAAATTATGTAAAGTAAGGGTCCCAAAATACTACCTTGAGGTACTCCAAGGTGCAGGAATAGTTTCTTAGAGCTTATATTGTTAATTACTACAACTTGACTTCTGTTAGAAAGGTAACTGGAAAAAAAATTAATCACATCTTTACCAAGGCCAATGAAATTTAAGATTGACAAGAGGATTTCATGATTGATGCTATCAAAGGCTTTGGAAAAGTCAAGCAGGATTAATACTGTTAATAGTCCTGAGTCAGTAGCACGTAGAATTTCGTCAGTAATATGCGCAAGTGCAGTTGTACAGCTAAAATTAGGTCTAAAACCCGACTGAAAAGGTGGTAGTAAGTTGTTGTTATTTAGGTAATTACGTAGTTGATTGTCGATAATTTTTTCTAAAACTTTAGATAAGGTAGGTAAAATGCTTATCGGTCGTAGATCCTTATGGGATGTGGGCTTATTTAACTTAGGTATAGGTTTAACACAGGCCATTTTCCAAGCTGCAGGGAAAACGTTATTCAACATGCAAAAGTTGATAATATGGGTAATAAAGGGTATTAGATATGGACAACAGAAGTTAACCATAATAATATTAATTTTATCACAACCACTACCCAAAGATTTAATTGAGTTTAAAAAATAAGACACTTCATTGTCAGTGACAGTAGAAAAAGAAAATTTAGCATTATGTAAGCAGGAAGGGTGAAGATTATTCTTATAAAAATGTAAAATATCTTGGTTAGGTGACATATTGTTGCTAACAGAATTAACAAAAAAGTTATTAATTACATTAGGATCTTGTAGTGAAGGAGGCAGTGTTACATTCTTTTTATTACTATGAATATTAAGTTCATCAAGGATTTGCCACATAATTTTAGGATTTCCTATGTTTTTCCTAAGGGAGAATTCTAAATAAGCTTTCTTTTCCAACTCTACAGTTTTATTCACTAAGTTCCTTAGTGATTTATAATAATCAAAGGAAGACTTCTTACCATTTTTCTTGTATTTAGACTTAGCTTTATCTCTCAAATTCATCATAAAGCGCAAATTATCAGTTAACCAAGGGTTATATTTCTTTGTAATTGTTTTGTTAACGTAAGGAGCATGAAAATCAAATAAGGTACTTAAGTTATCATTAAAGAAAGAAACTTTATCGTCAATGGAATTAAGGTCATAAATTAGTGGCCAATTGAAACTACTTAAATGTTGATTAAAAAGCTCAAAGTTAATATTAGTAAAGTCACGATACGATAAAGTTCGGGGAAGTAACTTAGCTAGGTTAGAGTCGAATTTAGCCCGTTTATATCTTTCTTGTTTCATAAAAATGGATATTAAAAAAAAAAGAATTTAAGATATAGAAATTTATTCAAGAAAAACACAAAAAAAATGCAAAAAACCAGAAAAAACAACTTTCTGATCTGATACGAGCCCCGTCTCAGTTAAGTTGGCCCAACTATCAAAAATAGTGTTTTCAAAGAAAATATATTTATATTAGAATGGAAATTCATGGGTATCAATTCAAATATATAACGATGTGGGGATTATTTAATAATATTTTACAAAAAAAATAAATCTTTACAAAAGAAATCTAAAGATGTAGTTAGAATTATCACAAAATGAAAAGAGAGAAATAATTTATTTTCTCATATACCTACATTTTTGCTGTTAAGTAAATGATAAATTAGATATTTCAACATTATAAGTAATACTCCCCCCTAAATAATTTTCTTGTTAAAAACTGCATTGAAGAGAAAACAAAAATGTTGCCTTATATACATTTTGGATGTAAAGTAAATAAGTGAGATATTTAAATATTTCGAAAATATTTTAGTGAAATACTTTTAAACAAAGTACTGTTATAATAAAAACTAGTGCTGGGAACCGAAACCGGTTTTTCGGGTACCCGGTTCCGGTTTTCGGGTAAAACCGGGTTTGTAATTTTCGCGTTACCCGGATACCCGGTTCCGATTACTCGGTTCCGAATACCCGGTTCCGATTACTCGGTTCCGAATACCCGGTTCCGGATACCCGGTTCCGGATACCCGGTTCCGGATACCCGGTTTCGGATACCCGGTTTCGGATAACCGGTTTCGGATACCCGCTTTCGGATACCCGGTTTCGGATACCCGGTTCCAGATACCCGGTTTCGTTAGATAAACGACGTGATAGCAACAAAAAAGAAGAAGGATCGAAGTAGTGCGCAAAAAAAAGGAAGTCGAATCAAAGTAATGAGCAAAAAAATATTTGAAACTAGGTATTCGAAATCGGGTTACTCGAAAATTATGCGCACGGTTTTACTTGACCGGATATCTGTTAAACCGGTTTCGGTTCCCCGCACTATTATTTATTATTTACTTAATATTATTTTATTTTGTTCGGAACACAAACAGGACAGGCCCAGCGAAGTGTTCACTACTACATAATTACTATGTTAATACGTAATTAAACAAACTTGTACTTGAAACACAATAATTAGTTGAATATAAAAATAGTTAAATATAATAAACTGTCACAATACATATTATTAATATTGATGACAAATTTTGTCTTTACAATATTTATTGAACATTTTAATAGACACATTGGTAATGTTAACCCTTTACTGCATGAATTTTTATTTTTGGCTGATGTAATTCATGAGCATTAGGAATTGGTTCTTATTGATAGAAAAATTAATTAAAAAATTATATTTAAAATATTAATTATTATTTTTATGAAAAAATAATAATTAAAATAACAATTTAGGGTATGTAAAATACATGGAACATTATGATTCTACGTTACAAAAGAAAATGATTCCGTATTATTTGCTCGTCAATTGCTAGGTGTTCTTCATTAGGGATTAAGAGCACTCGCCCTCGAATTTTTGAAAGAAAAGGTCGTATCTTCTAGTTGTCTTTTCTCAATAAATTCAGAGTTATCGTTGAAGTGCAAATTCCGCTTGATATTCTCAAATCTATTGCAGCGCATTACTTGAGATATTGCAGGATCCATTGCTGTGTTGTGGCATATATGAACATTCATGAAGTAACGTTCTGATTCAGTTTTAAAAGTAAAATAAAAAATAAAAATCGGAATGTGCCATATATGGCACACTATGCGGTAAAGGGTTAACATCTGAGAAATTATTATTGTAAGTACTATAGAGTCTGACTATTGGAGAATTTTGGTAAGAATTCGTGTTCGCAAAAGGTATACAAAGAAGCGAAGAAGATCGCGTATTGTACACTGGAACATTAATAGTGATTAAATTTTGTAGTTCAACACAAGATAATAGATTATTAAGAATTTGATGCAAAATTTTCATGTCAGTCCTAGTGCGACGATCCTTTAGTGTGAGAAAATTAAACTCGGCGCAACATATATTATAACTGATATAGTTATAATATATCAAAAATATATATTATAAAGAAGTTGTTTAGAATTAAAATAAAGTAACGATTACAATTTTTTTTTTCTATTCAAAATTGAAAATGTATATAACAAAAAACGTACGTAGTAGATGCACATCAGCAAGTATTACTTAACGTATCTCAATCACAATAACCGTAATTGTTATGATGCTGGAAACCGAAACATGTTTAACGGGTATCCGGTTCTGGATTTCGGGCAAAACGGGTATGTAATTTTGAAGTAACCCGGTTCCGGATACCTCATCCCGAATACCCGGTTCGATTACACGGTTCCGGATACCCGGTTTCGAATACCCGGTTCCTATTACCCGGTTCTGATTACACGGTTCCGGGTACCCGTTTTTCTGATACTCGGTTCCGATTACCCGGTTCCGGATACCCGGTTCCGGATACCCGGTTCCGGATACCCGGTTTCGGATACCCGGTTCCGAAACTGGGTAACCGGGTACCCGGGTAAACCCGGAACCGGTTTTTTTTAACCGGTTCCGGTTCCGTCAAGATCGATTTCTGACAGCACTAATAAAAACCATTTATCTTAAATTATATTTACTTTATTTTAACATAAATTCACAAATTTCATGATTTAAATAATTGGGCGAACTTCACCGAGACGGGGCTCGTATATGAAGATATCTTCATTTATCAAAAAGGGCAATTCGATTTTTGTTACCATTTGCAACTACGTACATGTGTGAATCTGGATTTTCAAAATATTCTGATACAAGAACGAAATATCGCAGCAAACTAAATGCTGCACCAGATATGCGAATTCGATTATCCAATATTATACCAAATTTTGAAAGGATATCGAATCCAATTATAGAATACAAAAAGCAAAAGCATGCTTCTCGTTAGACCTAGCTTTTATCAAAGAGTCTCACACTTTATATGAAAAATATAAATATAAAATAAAGGCAAATCTATCTCGCTTATTTCATAATTATTTTTTTATTTTATTTTTTTTAGTTTTTAGGAATACAATGAACAATAAATAAACTCTTACTTTTCTATCGTATTTATAAGGGGAAAAGTTTGCAGTGATGTATTGTAATTATTTGCATATTGTAGTTTTTTTTTTTTTATAAAATATGTTTCCAATAAAAGCTGTTTTCAGTATTTTGTAAAACATTTGCTCTTTCATTTAACCTCTAACCAAAATTAGCTATTTCCATTTTTTTAGGCCAGGCCACCCTACATATCGCGTAAGGTTTATGTTAATATATACATACAGGAATCCGTAATATTTTGAACAGCGCTTAGGGGTTCCGCGACAAAATAAGTTTGGGAACCACTGCTCTAGTATAACAGGGTTAATATAAATTAGGAGACACTTTACATTGTAGTTTTAATACTTTTTTGTTAAAACTTCATATATATAATATGAAAACTTCATATATAAAGTCTGTTCCTTTGATTTACGCGGAACTAGATTTTCAATTCTAGTTACTTTTACCGATTGATTGAAGCTTTTGGTCATTTAGTTCAGGAAAAGCTTACAACTTACAAAAATGAAAATTCCGGTTAGTTCCGCCTAATCGTTTGGAATAGACCAGGGTTTCCCAAATGGTGGGTTGCGACCCAGTACCGGGTCGCGGTAAGTGAAATGCCGGGTCGCATAAAAACTCGCGAAACCTAGGTGATAAATTGTCGTCAGGAATACCTAGTTATAACAGAAAAAGCAATAAAATTTCTAATGCCTTTCGTCAGGACCTATAAGTGCGAAGCAGGTTTCTAAACATTAGTCTTCCTTAAAAATAAGTACCGAAACTGATTGGAAGTAGAACAGGATCTAAGGATAAAGCTATCATCGTTTTCTCCTAATCTGAAATTATTAGTAAAAAATAAACAGCACCACACTTCTCATTAATAATTTATTGGTTCTACAAATGTTTTTTTATTATCATTATTATGTGAATAAATGAAAACTGTATGGACATCCATATGTTTTAGCTTACCTATGGGCTATTATAGGCGGAAAAATTTTAGTGGGTCACGAAGAAAAAGTGAGAATTACCAAGTCACGGGAAAAAGTTTGGGAAACGCTGGAATAGACTGTAAAATATGAAAACTTCATATGTATAATATAAAAACTACGTATGTATAATATAACACAAAAAATCTGGAAGAAGCTAAACTGCTAAAAAAACATGTCGAAAAATAATTAAAGAAATTTATTAACTAACATTTACTATCTGCTCTAGGTTATGTAAACTTTGTGTCAAATGTCCATGCTTGCGATCGTCAAAACTACCTCAAACAAGTGAAACGAATCATTTTGTGTTCGCAATAAAAACCGATACAGAGCGCATCAGGTTGAAGCGCATTTCGAAAATTACGTACCCGTTTTATCAAAAAATCGGAACTGGGTACCCGAAAAACCGGTTTCGGTTCCCAGCACTACTGTTTATCGACTAGATCGTTTCTGATTGCTGGTGCTAATATGATTTGCGGTAATTTTCCCGCTCGTGCACTCATTCAATTATTACTAGCGGTCGTTTAATCGCTGCGGCCAAAAGCTGTACGGTAAAAAAATGTTCCTGCAAAAAAAGTTTAAAATCGACTAAATTTTATCCAGACTTTGTTCCCGGGAGTGGAACGGGGACCCACCGAATACGTTCCCCTTCCATAAAATTATTCGGCCATCAAAAAAGAAAATTTTTGTTTACTGCATACAATGTGTTAAATTATATACAGGATCTGCCTTATGTTTTTAAAAACTTACATGTTCCATACTTAGTAGAGAAGTTCCAAATTTTTTCAAAATATCTTTTAGAACAATAATATCTTTTGTAAATTTGTCTATAGTTAGCTGTGGAGTTCCATACTCAGAAAAACGGACAGATCCAAGGAAATTATAAAGAAATTCCGTTACAATTTGAAGATATAACATTTTTCTGGGATCTAAAAAAGAAACATTTATATCAACATAGGTCAGATTCGAAAAAGTTCACTGATTAAAAAGATATAAGTAGCCACCTAATTCTTTTTTATTTTATTTCTTTTTTTTTGGTCTTAGCTACGATGGCCATTAACCAGGATATCTTTATTTTTATTATGGATACATTAGAAATTTTATAACAAATACAAACATCCATGCCATCAGCGGGATTCGAACCCGAGCCCCCATGGTTAGCAGTCAAATGAGGTGACCACTACGCCATAGCGACCGGCTATCTAATTCTTTTGTCTTTGTTCCCACAAGTTGGCAATTTTAGAATGAGTTATGTAATATGTCAAATGGCAAATTGTTATCAAGTTAATTGTAGTCAAATTTATATGTACACACCTTTATGACATATTTATATTTTTAATATTATATATATATATATTTTATTATAATAAATTTAAATGCCTAAAATTAGTGTCCTGGAGAGCAACAGAAAATATTAAACATTTTATTGGAATAGAAAGATACTCGATACTCCAATTATATCTTAATTCTTCTAGGTAGAAACTGACAACACTGTCTTAGTACCTTACCTGAAAAATAATATATAACATGTTGCTGAGTAGTATAACAAGGCAGGTACGGGCGCATTACGTACGTGGCTATCGCGTTGCGGACTCCGCCCCTCTCCCCACCACTCCTCGGCCCCGCCTCTTCTTATCACCGTGAGACTCAAGGTCAAAAACTAGGTAATTCCCCTTATCAGTTGCGGTGTCCGGCGCGTGCAGCGAACAAGTTCAAACTTGTTCAAGGTCAAAAGCTGGCTAATTCCCCTTATCAGTTGCGGTGTCCGGCGCGTGCCGACATGTTCAAGGTCACATGAACAAGTTCAAACTTGTTTTCCTTATCAGCGCGTGGGTTGGGTCTTTGGTATAAAAGCCCCTGCTCAGCGGGGGTTTTAGTAAAGTATTCTTCGAGAACTGAAAAATTCACGATGAGTTCTAACAGTACTGTTTGTGGTATTAGTGATCGGGCTATTGTTAACATACGAAAAGTTTTATCGCTCATTAGAACTGTTGATGAAGCTGAAAGATGGCGGAAACACATAAACAAAATTATAATAATAGTTCAGAAATGTATGGAGAACCAAAGCACGGTGTTCAAGTGTAGAGATGAGAATTTAGCCAAATTGCAAGAAAATTTAACTATTTTAAAATTTTTCCGCGAGAAGCTGAAGAAGCTATCGACACGGAGGAAGCAAAATTTGGTTTGGGAAGGCATCAAATCCTTGTTCAATAATCGAATAAACACCGGCGCCATAATAAACAAAGGGGGGTTGGTTTAAAGATCCGAGAACATTTCTCGAAAAAGCCAAAAGGATTTTCACAAATAAAATTAAAGCCAGCCTGAAGAAATCAATCTTAAAAGTGAACGTGATATTTAGTGGGGAATTTGTATTACCATCAACCGGTAGGATAGAAATAAAAACATTTAATACAAGCAATAAAATTATTGATAATGCCACCGATATCAATGTGTGGTATAATGAAAACGTGAAAGAAAATATATTGCGTGATCTGGAGGAGTTCCAGGAACGTGACTCCGGATGGGCATTATATGAGATGCATTTAAACGTGAATATAAACAATTATTCACCCATCACCGTACGTGGATATATTGATTTACCGGGTGATGTGAAAAGGAAACAGGCCATAATAAATGTGAAGAACGATGATGAATACTGTTTCTTGTGGACTGTTATGTCCGCACTGTATCCAGCAAATATGAGTTCAGATCGTGTGACGTCATACCCGCATTTTAGTACATCATTAAATTATGAAGGAATTCAGTTCCCGATTCGAATTAAGGACAAAATTTGAATGAGATGAATAATTTATAGATAAACGTTTATACACTTCTTAAAGTTTGTAAGAATAAACATGAAGTTGCCCCCGTTAAATTGAGTAAAAAACCGATGTGAAAACCATACATATTTTAATGATGTACTCTAATGTGGAAGATGATGATGAAGAAGAAGAAAAAGAAAAAATGGAAGAGGGGGATATTGTCGAGCATATTAGAGCACCGCGAAATTACCACTTCATGTGGATTAAGAATTTATCAAGATTACTGTCCTCACAGATTTCCAAATCACGCCATAAAGCATATCTGTGCGATAGATGTTTGAATCACTTCATAACCGAGACTTCGCTACAAAAACATCTATTAAATTGTCGTATCGCGAATCCGTGCACGCGAATTAAACTACCCGACGAGGCGCATAAAATTTTAAAATTTCAAAATTACAGCAATAAAGAGAAAGTACCTTTCGTTTTGTACGCTGACATTGAGGCCATTCTCGAAAAAATTTACGACAAAAGTGGGAAAAATACAATAAACACGCATAAACATATTCCATCGAGCGTAGGATATTACATGAAGTGCTCCTATGATGATTCGTTATCCGGTTACCGATTTAATCGCGGTAAAGATTGCATAAATTGGTTCACAGATCAACTTAGTAACATCGCCACGCAAGTTGATGAAATAATGCGCAACACTTTACCAATGAAACTAACACGCGAGGAACAAGACCGGTTCACGAACGCTACAATTTGTCATATATGGCGCCAAAATTTTCAAAATTCGACGTCAAGGTCAGACACCATTGTCATTTGACATCTAATTACCGCGGCGCGGCACATCAATCATGTAACCTAAGTATCATGCCAGTCACACGATACCTGTAGTATTTCATAATTTATCCGGGTACGATGCACATCACATTATTAAAAATATAGCTAAAGGGATACCGGGATCTGTTTCATTACTACCGATAAATAAAGAACGCTACATATCTTTCACGAAATCCATGTTGAATACGAAAGTGAAATTCAGATTTATCGATTCGTTTCGGTTTATGGCGAGCAGTCTTGATAAATTATCATCCTACCTGAAAGATCCGGAGATGCCGATCACCAAATCCCATTGCGCATCCACAACCGAGTTCAAATTATTAACGAGAAAAGGCGTGTTCCCGTACGAGTACATCGACTCATGGGAAAAACTTGATGAACTACAATTACCTCCGCAAACCGCATTCTTCAGTTCCCTCAGAAATGAAAGTATAAGTGAAGAAGACTATTTGCACGCTCGAGAAGTGTGGAATGCGTTCAACGTACAGACATTGGGTGACTACAACGATCTCTACTTGAAGACGGATGTATTATTATTAGCGGATGTCTTTGAGGCTTTTCGGGGTACCTGTTTACAAACATACCGATTGGATGCGTTACATTATTACACAGCACCCGGTCTTTCTTTAGACGCAATGTTAAAGTGTACCAAAATTGAGCTCGAGTTATTGACCGACGTTGATAAAATTTTGTTTTTGGAAAAAGGGATCCGGGGCGGTGTGTCACAGTGTTCGAACAGATATGGGAAAGCCAATAATAAATATATGGGTGAATATTACAATCCCGACGAACCCGAATCTCACCTGATGTATTTCGATGTTAACAATTTGTACAGTACAGCTATGGGAATGAATTTACCATTCGCGCAATTTGAGTGGGTGACAGAAATGGACTTTTATGAAATCAATTTATTAAATTTATCTGGTGAAGCCGATACCGGTTATATTTTCGAGGTGGATCTAGAATATCCCATAGAATTGCATAGAATGCATAGAGATCTGCCTTTATGCCCTGAACATTTTACACCCCCCACCTCAAAAATTGCAAAATTAATTCCGAATTTATATGATAAAAAAAAAAAATGTCATACACTATCGAAATTTACAACAGTGTCTACAACTCGGAATGAAAATAACGAAAATACACCGTGTACTCAAATTTCAACAAAGTCCATGGTTAAAGAAATATATAGATTTAAACACATCGTTCAGAAAAGTAGCCAAAAATGAATTTAAAAAAATTTCTTTAAGTTGATGAACAATTCCGTGTTCGGGAAGACGATGGAGAACGTTCGTAAACATTCAAATGTGAAATTAGTTACAAAATGGGAGGGAGGTTAAAGAGCCAAATCTTATATATCACAACCCAAATTTCACAGCTGCACCATACTTGATGAAGACATTATACTGATTGAAATGAATAAAAGTATGGTGATATTCAATAAACCTATTTATGTCGGTTTCTCAATACTCGATGTTTCCAAAACTTTCATTTATGATTTCCATTACAACTATGTTAAAGCAATTGTCGGTGATAATGCGAAATTACTTTACACAGATACAAATAGTCTTATACATAATTTTTAAATTTTGATGTTTACCGAATGATGAAACGTGATATTAGTAAATTCGACACATCAGATTATCCCAAGGATAAAGTATTCAGAATGCCTCAGGTTAACAAGAAAATAGGTTTGATGAAAGATGAATGTCGTGGTCAGATCATAACATATTTTATAGGATAACGATCAAAAATGTACACTTACAAGGTGTTGAATGCGAAAACCGGTAAACGGGCGAAGGGTATCACACAAGCCGCTTTAAAAACTATAAACTTTGAAGATTATTATGATTGTTTATTTAAAAACATTACACTTACCAGAGAACAAAGCATTATAAAATCTACACGACACAATGTATACACAATTAAACAAAAAAAAAAAAAACTTGCGCTTAGTCCACATGATGACAAAAGAGTTGTAAATTATTTATACACCGACACGATACCATGGGGTTATAAGAATAGGATTAAGTATTAGGAATAAAATAAGTATTAGATAAATTTTCAACTTATGTGTTTTTAAAATAAAATGTTATACTCTGTGTGTTTTAAATAAAGATAATGTAATTTCATCTTGTGTTGTTTTATTTTTAGAATTCCCGACTCCTAGTTAATTAATCCCAGTTAATTGTTTTAAAAGCAAAAGTTGGTCATTCATCATGTCAGTATATATTTGAATCATAGTTAATATTTATTTAAAATATATGAAAAAAAAAATTATTGTAATTATAATACATTTACATTATTGTGTTTTATTTGGGGCGGTTGATGTGCAGAAGGGGCACACTTGTTTGGGGCAAAGAAGCCCAAGTTGCGTCCACAAAAGTTGCATAAAAGTATGTTCGCATCAGTGCTATTTACAGTTTTTTTTTTTTTTTTTTTTTTCTTAGGGAAGTATTAAAATCAATAGCCATTATAACTTTTTTAGATGTAATCTAACTGTGATTATTTCGTCTTCGAAATTTACCAGATATCCGTCCTGGTCGCAAATTCGGAGAGTTAAGTTGTTCACAATTTGGACGTTCACAGGTAAATAAATAACGTTTCGCGGTGTCTCTATTATTTTATACCCCGCCGGAACAGTGGGGTAGAATTCGTGGATAGTATACACTAACTCGTTGTTTCTATATGCACCCGTTACAATATTACACTCGATTTGTATCGAGTTAACCCTTATTATGTCCACAGGAAAATCTGATTCGTGAACTTTATCAGGTTCTTTAATATTTTTTTTGAAAATCTCAACATATCCCCGATACAATCATCCTTGATAAAATCAATCTCGCAGTTATTGAGCAGCTCGCATTTAAATGTGGTGTTGTTATGTATAGAGTTATGAAGTTTTCTTTTTTAATCACGGATGCGGATGGGGTTTGGTTATGTTCAAATATATGTTCGGCATTCGGATCACCGAGCTCCAGCCGTAAATAATTATTAATGTCTTCTATCTCATAAGCGCCCACCGGTAAAGTTATTACTTTATCACCATCATAATAGAATTTATTATTACCCACGTCGATATTAGGTATTGAATTGTATGTATATAAATTTATTAATCCGATGACGTTATTATGACAGATCTAGCGGTGAAAAAAAAAATCACAACTAAGTTCATGTGATTTACCGGTCAGTGTAAATGTGTTATCGCCCGACATGTTCGTTAAGAATGACGTTTAAATCTAAGATGTTCATTTATTTATGTAGAAATTTTAGAGATAAATGACCACATTTTATCGAATTATAATCTTGATCGGCGTTGTAATTATAGGTTATTTTAGCCCGCTCACCAAAATAATTAATCAGTTCAAGCGGTGGCGCTAATTTTCCGAAACTATCGCAATATTCAACAGAATTACCGAATTTCTTGTACGCCACCCAGTGAGTGCCTGGACCATCCGCATTATCTAGATTTATAATGGCGCATTCGTCAGTTTTAGTTTTTTTCGGTAAAGCATTACGCATAAACACACCTCTAAAATTCGGTATATTTACGGTATAAATGTGCAGATCGTGATTTGTTAATGCTCGATTGGGTAAAATTAATGTTTTATTATTACTATTTTTTTATTTTTTTTTTATTTTTCCGCTGTAATTTACTGCCGCGTTTATGAGGATACGGGCCCAGATACAGACCGCCACCCAGCGCCTTTTTCGTTCCGTAGGATGCAGATCCGCTGGCCACACTCGCCGCGTTGTTGGCGACGCTGTTACAGCTCCCTATCAGCGGTAACAGCGCCGGTAGAAATGGTAGAAAACCGCCTGTTTTTAAAGTTCTCGATCGTTTTTTCGTTTTCAGTTTTCTTTTCTTATGCCCCATGCCGAGTTTTGTTTTCGCTTTCATCGCACCCACCACCGCCAACGCCGCAGCTTTTTGACCTATGGAGGCGTCTGTAAAAGTTACCTATGGTAACGTCTGTAAAAGAATGGAGATTTATTACCAAATACCATCAGATGCATAATTTGCGGTCCGTCAAATTGCGGTAAAACTAATGTGATGTTGAGTTTATTATCAGATAAAAACGGATTAAGATTCGAAAATATTTATATTTATTCCAAGTCACTTAATCAACCGAAATATAAATTTCTAGAAGAGTGCGTTTCTCGTGTAAAAGGCATGGGTTACTTTACGTTTACTGATAACACCGATATCGTGAAACCACAAGATTCAAGGTCAAACTCGGTGTTTCTGTTTGACGATATAGCTTGTGACAAACAGATGTGTATTCAGGAATTGTTTAGTCGGGGGCGTCATTATTTTATAGATTGTTTTTATTTATGTCAAACCTACGCTCGTATACCTAAGCATTTAATACCGGACAATGTGAATTTGATTGTCATCTTCAAGCAAGACGATATGAATTTACATCATATATATAAAGATCACGTGAATACCGATATGACGTTCATAAAATTTAAAGAATTTTGTTCTGATTGTTGGCGGGATAAATATGGATTTGTCGTGATCGATAAGGACAGCGATATACTAAAAGGGCGGTATCGAAAAGGTTTTCATAATATTCTAACATGAGAGAAACAGGTCAGACAGGTAATATAGGTCGGACAGACAGGTCGAACAGGTCAAACAGACAGGTCCAACAGGTCAAACAGACAGGTCCAACAGGTCGAACAGACAGGTAATATAGGTCGAACAGGTCTAACTGACTGCTATATATAAATATACAGGGTGTTTGTTTGAAACGGGGCACCCCGAAAATCTCCTTTATTTGAAGATACAAAAAATCTTCAGAACAAAAGTTAAACTAGACAAAAAGGCCCATCTAAGGGTTACTATAAGAATTCTGAGGCACTTCCGGTTTCACCGGAAATGATGTCAACTTTTGATCTAGCATAGGGAATCGATAATTTTAAAAGTACATTAAATTAGCTTTACAATGACACCAAAAAGTCATATTTTTATGTTAACCGTTTCAAAATGGCGACCATTTATTTACAAAATAATAATCAACATAAGTTTTACAAAGTTGAACGTAGCAAGCTTTGAAAACAATAAAAAAAGAAACAAAATATCTCTAAAATAAACTATGTGACTAATTAAAAAAAAAAACTAATATTTTACAATTATTTTACAAAAAAAAAAAACAAATTTTCGATCAAACCACCATTATTGTCCACACATTTTCTCATTCTTAATAAAAACTCTTCCATCGCCCTAATAAAAGTACACTCTTGGATATCCCGGATTGCACTTCTAAATCTTCTATCGTCGTTGGTGTGGTCCGATACACTTTATTGTGTTCAAAGCTTGCTACGTTCAACTTTGTAAAACTTATGTTGATTATTATTTTGTAAATAAATGGCCGCCATTTTGAAATGGTTCACATAAAAATATGACTTTTTGGTGTCATTGTAAAGCTAATTTAATGTACTTTTAGGAAAAAAATATAAAATTCTCGATTCCCTATGCTAGATCAAAAGTTGACATCATTTCCGGTGAAACCGGAAGAGCCTCAGAATTCTTATAGTAACCTTTAGATGGGCCTTTTTTTCTAGTTTAACTTTTATTCTGAAGAATTTTTTGTATCTCTTAAAATAAAGGAGTTATTCGAGGTGCCCCGTTTCAAACAAACACCCTGTATATACACGTGTTATATCTCATTCATTAAACAAACCTGTATAAGGTAACACGTAGAGACGGATGGGTGTGAAAACAACAACAGATGATGATACTCTCAGGCGAATAATGGATGTGAGTGATGCTATTCGCCTGAAATATAACAGTCTGAAGCGGGGGCCAACTGAAACCGAGAAAAATCTTGAGGAAACCTTTAAACCCATAACTCACTCCTTAAAGAAATTAAAGTTTGAAAACATTGTTAAAACCGTACCGCGATCGCCAGTGGCGACACCTCTTATAAAACCTAAAAAATTAAACCCGGGTGAGGATGATGAGGGGGAGGGTAAAGCGGTAGGATCACGAACCTTCAAAACACCGAGAACATCATTTCTGAACACCGATTTAATTGCCGAAGCTCGAGGTGAAGATGAGGAGGATGTTTTTAGACCTGTACGTGAATCGCTTAAAACCAAGGAAACGCGTGCGGAACTTAGTAATTTACTGGGTGACAGAGCTGCGGAATATTTTAACTTTTTCGTAACGGCGGATGATAAAGAAAAAGATACGGTGTATAGAATTCATAGGGATTCCGACGGTAATTGGGTGGTCGGTAATACAATAATTACAATTAAACATAATGATATATCCGTCAACGATATATGGTATGAGGGCACGAGAGGATTATATGAATTATTATTTAAGAGAAGTCCTTTACATTATACTCCGGATGATGTGGAATCCTACATTGACATTGTTGTAAAAACAAACGCGCATAGAAGGGGGTATCACGCGGATGGTCAGTTAAACCGAAACGGTGGTAGAAAGTATAGAGAAATTATTAAACCGGCGATAACTGCTTCGAGAACAAGACAGCGATCTAGTACAGGATTCGGTCTTACTCAAAACCCCAAATTAACTGTAAACGATAAAGATTATAATTAGATATATTGGAATAATATAAACGAACTCGTAGACAGATTAAAGTTGTTAATCGCATCTAAAAAGGCCGATAATATTACATCTGAAATATTAAAAAATATATGTAATGTTATAATTAACCCTTTAACAGACAATAAATGCTTTATATCTGGTTACTTTCCGAAATCCTTCAAGCTTGCAAATGTTAAACCTATTCATAAATCAGGCCCGCAAAATAATGTTGAAAACTATAGACCCATATCTTTGATTACAAACTTTGCTAAGGTGTTTGAAAAAATTATTAAAAAAAGACTGATATCATTTTTAACTAGGACTAACGTAATATCTGACAAACAATTCGGTTTTATAGAGAGCAGGAGTACCTCCGACGCGATTGCAGAATTGATCAAAAGTATTTATACGGGATTGGACCAGTCGAAACAATGTTCTGCATCCTTCTTAGATTTAGCAAAGGCATTTGACACGGTCGACCATACAATCCTTATAAAAAAACTTTAAATTTATGGCGTTCGAGGTTTAGCACTTGAATTGTTTAAGAGTTATTTACGTGATAGATTACAAACCGTAACTGTTAATGATATCTCTAGTAGTTTTCGGCATATAAATTGCGGTGTACCTCAAGGAACAGTAATAGGTCCCATATTATTTGTCCTTTACATAAATGACTTGTTAGAAATAAACCTTCATGGAAAACTTATCGCTTACGCAGATGATACAGTTCTATTTACTGAAGGCTCTACATGGCAGCAAGTCAAAGCGTCTGCCGAATGGGATTTAAAAGTAATTAAATGCTGGCTAGACGATAATTTTTTGTCATTAAATTATAAAAAAAACTGAATTTATGCCTTTCACCATCTATAATAATACTCAACCAGACTATAATCACATAATATTACATAGCTGTTGTGACCAAAACTGTGCCTGTGATATAAAAATTAATAAAGTAGACAATACCAGATACCTAGGCGTGATAATTGATAAAAATCTGCGATGGAATCTACATATTAATAAGATAACTTCCAGTGTAAGAAAAATGTTTTATATATTTAAAAAATTGACGGGAATACTACCTGTCAAAAACCTTTATCAATTTTATTATGCACTTTTACAATCTTTGTTGTCATATGGGTTAATTGCTTGGGGAGGAGCATCACACATTTATATAAAACAGGTTAAAACTGTGCAAAACGGAATCTTGAAAATTATAACTAAAAAGCCTAGACGTTACCCTACAGAACTATTATATAACGATGCAGATGTTCTAAATGTATCCCAACTTTATATTATGTCCATATTGATGTATATTAAAAAATATGAGAATACAATAACAACGCTACCGCATCTCTATGATACTAGAAATAAAAATAAAGCCTTATCTCACAGAGTTAATAAAGCCATTGGACAGCGTTGTTTTTGTTACCATATACCTCAAGTTTTTAATAATTTTCAAGAATTCCTAGAAGAACAAAATAATAAGCATATGTATAATATCTCAACATGGTCTAAGAAATTCTGTAAACAATTAAGTCAGGTAAAACTTACAAAAATGCTAAATTTAGGCACAAATTGAATTAAATTTAACAAAAAGTATCGTCATTATTTTTAAATTAAATAATGATAAAATATGTATTTTATAAAAAAAAAAAAAAATTTTGTTCACATTTATTTTGTTTACTGTGTGGCATAATTTAATTATTAAGAAAGTCACATACAGGCTGTTCACAGCCTCTGTGATGTAGTTTTATATATTTACTTACTGTAAAATCATGAACGAAATTATTTACCTATGTAATTATGTATGTATAATATGAAGGAAGTAAATATATTATTATTATTATTATTATTCAAATCACGATAACGAAATTTTAGCGATAGAAGAGGAGTTGTGTGAAGAAAGTATAATCGAGATCGAGTAATTATATGATACTTATATAAGCGAAATTCCAAATTTTTAAAAACAGAATGTTTTAATTCGTCGGCGTATAATGAGTAAATTACAAATCGTAAACGAGCTACACAGATCGGCTCGTAGAAATTACCCACGAAGACGTGTGATAACTAAAGGTATTGATGACTTATGTCAGAGTGATCTCGTTGAAATGATTCCTCACGCTCGACATAATAAGGGATACAAATATTTATTAACAATTATAGATGTTTTTTCCAAATATGCTTGGGTGGTACCGGTAAAATCAAAATCTGCCAAAAATATATCGCTTGCTCTTTCAAAAGTTTTCGAACAAGGTCATGTCCTGAAAAATTTACAAACAGATAACGCTAAAGAATTTTATAATTCAAAATTTAAAGAATTAATGAAACGGTATAACGTCAATCATTATTCTTCATTCAGTAATCTTAAGGCCTCCGTTTGTGAAAGGTTCAACAGAACACTTAAGAAATCTATGTGGCGAAGATTTAGCCACCAAGGCTCACATATTTGGTTGAAGATTTTATCGAAATTGGTCGAACAATACAATAATAAACGTGACAGAACTATCGGTATGAAACCGGTCGAAGTTACGCATAAAAATGAGAAACTATTATTACAAACCGTGTACAGTAATATTAAAATTAGCGGTAAAGCTAGACTTAAAGTTGGAGATTATGTACGAATAAGTAAAATAAAGCACTTATTTGAAAAAGGTTATGAACCCAACTGGTCCACTGAAATATTTAAAATTGATAAAATTCAACACACAAATCCAGTTACTTATAAACTACAAGATTTTCAAAATAACCCTATTTCAGGCAAGTTTTACGAGTATGAGTTACAAAAGAACGCACACCCCGATATTTATCTAGTTGAAAAGATATTGCGCACCAAGGGGTCTAAGGTGTCGTAATGGTTAGGTTTCGATAAATTTTTCAATTCTTGGGTTCAATTCTTCAATTAAAACTGAGAACTGAACTCGAACGACGACTACGACATGTTTGAACTTGTTTGTGCGACCTTGAACGTGTTAGAACCTGTTCGTGCGCACTGGGACATGTCTGCACGCGCCAGACACCGCAACTGATAAGGAGAATTACCCAGTTTTTGACCTTGAGTCTCACGGTGATAAGAAGAGGCGGGCCGAAGGGTGGTGGAGGAGGGGCGGAGTCCGCAACAAGGGGGCGGGGCTACAACGCGATGACTACGTACGGTTGTGAAATGTGAATTTGTTTTTTTTTCAGGGTTTCGTAGGTAATGCGCCCGTACCTGCCTTGTTATACTACTTTGATGCATTTGTCAACTTCGGGTAATACAGTAACTAGGAAATCATGATCAACCGATATCGTTTAAAATTTTGAATGGTATATACAGTTATGGCTTATTGAAAGAAAAATGTAAGATTTTTAATAACGTTTTTTATTTCAAAAATTCTAACAATAATGAAATAATAACTAAATAAATCACAATAATTGTACAAAAATACCACCTACGACTTGAATTCACAATTGAGCACGGTCAAATAAGGCGTTTGTCGCATTCACTAATATTTTAGAATTAAGAAGAATTTCAGTTGTAGCATTAAAAATTCTCTGAAGTAATTTGTCTCGATTAAGCGCGAAGAATTTGGGGTTGATTTTTGATGATAAATTAAAGTTCTCTCAGCATATCAGTTTCATAGTAAGAACAACCTACTTTAAATTAAAGATCCTCTATGGTAACAGACAATTAGGATAAAACTATGCGACTCCCTTGTATTGAGTCTGTTTACTTATGGTAGTGTAGTTTACGGACCTTGTCTACTTGCAGCTGATATAAAAAAAAAAATCAGAAGGTCCAAAATTCATGTTTGCGTTTTGTCTATGGTGTACCAAGGCGCTCGCATATCTCCTCTTACCTTCCCTTGTCTACATGGCTTAACATGAAGCAAAGAAGACTTTCTCAATCTCTTGTATTTTATCATAAAGTGTTAATTCTCAAAACTCCCCCTTATTTGTACAACAAAATCACATTCAGATCTGACGTGCATAATGTTAATATAAGATTTAACGGTACCCTTTCTCCACCTTCTTACAAAATTGCAACATTTAAACATAGCTTCTCATTTGACATTTGAGCAAAATATAATATTATTGCTGAAAACCTTAAATCTTTTAGCTTAATCTCTTTTAAAAAACAAATAAAGAAGCCCATCTGGGATAAAAGTTTATAATAATGTATTGAAGTTTAAAAAAGTCTTCACTTCTAATAGATTCATCTTGCCCTTTTAATTTCATGTCCTTTTCAATGTTCTTTTCAGCCTTAACTCTGCCCAAGTAAGGGAATGTTACGTATTTACATGCTTCAACGTTAGTTATAACAATTGTGGAATTGTCAATAGTAAAGAACCCTGGTTATTTATTTTAATATGCGCTATATTTATATTTTTATACTTTTTAAGGGCTCATGACGAAGAACAGTCCTAGTGTTCTTACAAGGACTGATCATGTGCATTTATCCATTGTACAAACTATTATTATTATTATTTGTAAAAAATCTAATTATTTTATCTTGTACCTTGGATATAAATACACAAATTAAATTAAATTAAATTATAGGTCTTTTCCGCATAGCCAGGTTCTTTCATTTGTTCCAAAAGTAATCATCTAGAAGTCGATCGTGCAGGCTAAAAGTTTGATATCTTATTCCTTTTTAGTAAATGTTTAATATCTTGCCTTTTTACTGACCGTCACATATAGAGAAGGAGGGGTAGTCGTACCAATTTTGACTTTTCAAGATTTTTACAAACACGAATTAAATTTTTTATAATACGAAAAAACGGTTTTTAACGTGATGTTAGTCTGTGGACACAGAGCAAAATCGGTTGAACGGATTTTTAAGAAATTGAATATTTAAGCTTCGAACGTCAATATCTCGATTTGATCAACTTTTGGTACATATCCGTCCATCGAACTTTTAGGTGTTTCACGAATATTTTGCAACAGAAAAATATTTTTGTATGAGTAATAACTAACATTTATTTGGGACATTTATTGATACGATTTTCATAAATATTTACTACTCTTCTTCGCGCAGAACTAAAAGCTTCGTGTAAAAATAAATGGATTTTTTATAGTTAGAAGCTCACTTTTTAACGAGTGAAGGGGACCTTTTAACTTTCGCTAATAATCAAAATCCTCATTCAATCGTTAAAAAAATTCAAAATCTAGTTCCCCACGAAACTAAGAAATGAATAATCTTTCATTTCTTTTTAATTTCATTTCTTGATTTAAGCGGAACTAAACAAGAGTTTCGTTTTTTTAAGTTGTCACGAAAATCGAACTTGCCTAGGTTATTAAGTTTCATGTTGGCATTTATTATAAAGTGACGCTTTTTTATTAAAAAAAAAAACTGAATATATAATTCATTTCTAAATTTTTGGAAGAAAATAAAAATATTTAAAAAAAATTAAGACATTTGTGTTAAGAATTACAAAAAAAAAACAAAATTTAATGAAAATCACATCGGTATTTTTGACAAATGTAAGTATGATTTACAACAGCTTAAACAAAATGACCAAAAGCCCGATTCAATCGATAAGTTACTAGATTTCAAAATCAAGTTCTGCACAAACGTCTGGAATAGACTAACGTTTCTCAACCAAGAACGTACCATGGACCAGTAAAATGTTTAATTTCCTACTGCGGACCACTAATAATAAACAAAAAATCATAAAAAATTAAAATAAAATCATAGAAAATATATTATCATCCTTTTGCGGACCACTAAAATTTTGCTACGGACCACCGGTTGAGAAATAATGTAATACACTATATTTTTGCGATATTTTTTATACCTTTTAGTACCTTGCGGTGACGGTCGGTTCTGTGGTGGCCACAGCTGATTTTTCTTTCACAAGTCATAATTTTTTCGAATAGGACCTATGTTCTTATAATTTTTTTGCTTAAAAATAATGAAGGAATACATCCTTGAAGTTTGCCAAACTTGTATTAAAAAAAAAAAAAAAAAAACAATAAACTTACCATTCGCACAGTCTTGTAAATTCTCAACAATGTCCTCTAGATTTGAAACACAAGTTCTTAAAATTGAGATATTCTGTTTGCCTGTTATCATTTTTACACAAAATTCATAACGATATAATAACAATTTTGGTAATATTTCTTCTAACAATATTATATCATTTTCATTTTCCAAAGCAGTCTTAATAGTTCTCAAATATTCTGATATAAATTTATGTACACGATGTAATTTATAATACATATCAAACATAGAAAGCATAAATTTCACATAACTGTCTTGTAAATGTTCATCCTTCTTCAGGAGAGTAGTGTAAGTTATTATTTCAGTTATCAATTTGTCAATTATTAATGGATTTAGTTCAATTGTAATTTCAAATATTTTTAGTATGCTACTATTTAAGGGCGGTTTTTCTTTCAATATATACTTCAATATATTTTTTACATAATCACCGAATGATATATCATTTATAGCAGCAGTGATTGGTTTTAAAGTTTTAATTATTTCAAATATATCAGATAATATTAATAGAGATTTATTTATATCATAATAATTTTTAACGTTCTTCACTTCTACTTTATCAAATCCTATATTTTCAAATCCCAATACTTGTAAAATAATTACAATAAAACCAAAATTGTTAGAATTCTGTTTTCTGTTATTCTCCAAAAATGATTTTAATATTATTTTATAACAAATTTGTGCTTTTTCTGTATCATATTTATAAAATTCTTCTAAATTTGTAGTAAAAATATTAAGTAGAAACTCTGCGGTAACAGAATTGGATTCGATAACTTCCACAAAATATGTTTCAAACATTTTTAGTTGAACTTGAAACAACGTCTGAAATATAATAGTTTTAATATTTACATTTGAATATAAAGCAGAGGTGCTCAAATTATTTCCCGCGGGACACTTGTGCCTAGCTGGACCCTGAACAGAATTGGGTATCAAAAACAACCTGTCATGTATTTAGCAGTACTGAATTTGTACAGATTTTTTCCCTTGAGTGTAATTAAAAGTGATGTATCCTGACTTACGTCATAGGATGTGTGAAATGTACCTATAGTCCCACCATAAATACTGTTACACAAATTCGGTGAACCTTATGCCAGGTTTCCACCAAAGCGACAGTTTAAAAAAACAGTTCTGTTTTCAAAAAACAAAACAAAACATGTTTTGTTTTGTAAACTGTTCTAAATTTTTGTTGCTAGTTTTGTTCTCATTTTACCCATTTTGTTTGCAAGAACCGCAAGAATGTCCTTCGACGACGATGATTTTTTTTATTTTGAGCTGTGGTTCATTTTTAATTAATGGCCCAAAGAGAAAAAAAAAAAAGATATTGGGTCAGTTTTCTATTAAAAAGGAGAGTTAATTATGGCACAGACGATGTTGGGTTAAATGGAGAGTTAAGATCCACCTTCCACAATTTTACTAGAATGTCAAGTACTGATTTTGAATTGTTAATTAATTTATTAACAGTTAATAAGTATTACTAATTGATCAGTGACATGTGTACTATCATGTCGCACAGAACAAAACTACAAACATTTACGTGTTCCAACCTAGGCGACTAAAAAACGTGAACAAACTTGTTTTCCTTTGATGTACCGAATCGAGATGGAAAAATGTTTTGTTTACAAAATCACTGTTTTGCGACAAAAATATTTTCAGAACTGTTCATTTTTTACAAAACATTGCTCTATTTGTTGAGAAAAACTGTTTTTGTTTCTGTTTCTTGTTTTGTTGCTTTGGTGGAAAACCGGCATTAAAATCTAAACAATTCGGGGAAACACCTGGAACTTTTTTTGGGTAATCCCCACTCCAATGTGATATTGTTATAATCAGTTAGTCACTGAACGCTAAGCAGTAAACATGGAGTGGGAAGATAATGGCGGCTCAAGTCATTCACAGAATTCAGAGAGCTCATCATCCAGCATCCGTGATGATTATGTGAGGTGTCTCATATGAAGGGGTACTGAGCTACATTTTTGTGCTCAAGGTGTGAAGACAAGTGCGAAATCATACCAAGATAACATTTTGGACAAGGTCGTCAAACATCTTAATGAGACCATGTATAATTCTGGTCATGGGATCTTCCAGCAACATTCCAGTAATGTCTCGAAACTCACAGACCGGAGTTCATTAGAGCTGAAGATTGGCCTTCTGGAAGCCCAGATTTAAACCCGCTGGAGTACAAATTGTGGTCAGTGTTGGAGGACATAGCCTGTAGCAGACGACTTCCAAATTTGGAGAGTCTAAAGCAATCGCTGAAGAAAGCAGTGGCAAATTTTTCAATGGATGTCGTGCGTACTACCACTGATGATTGGCCATCACATTTTCAGATTTTTGGATCAACCGCTCTGGGGAATAGGTTGGGGGACGAAAGATTTCTGACACATTTTTGCCGATAATCCCAGAAAAAATTTAGATTTTTCAAACATAAAAATTTGTTGGTAAATCAACGCTTGAGAAATCACAAATTTTTAAAACAATATTTATTTTTTCATTCAATATATTTTTGTTTGTGTTTTCCCCGCGATGTATTTTTTTATCTCTGGATAGTTTTTCTATATGTGGGTCAAATATTTGTCAAGCACGCCAAATTTTAACTTTCTAGGTCTAATCGCTTGGCTACAATTTCTACCGAACAAACATACACACAGACAGACATACACATCAGTGACGTTATAAGGTATTTTTTTGTCATACCTACCAAAACCCTAAAAATTAAATCTCAATAACTTTTTTTTTACATTATTCAAATATCTTGGATACAAAATACGAACTGACAGAGACAATCAAACGTGCGAAATCTTCAGGGTATAGTAAAGGAGACTTTAGTTGACAGATGACGGTTAAATAAAGCATATGGTTCAATAGGAGAGAACTATAGCAATAAAATTTCCATTTTTGAATAGAGCCATATCATTTGTTCACAGAAAAAGCTAGAAATAGAGAAAAAGATACAATTTGTTTCACTCATAGAGAAGGAAAGACTATTAGCGACCGCCCAGAGCGCGTGTATACAATGGGACATACGTTGAAGTTACCATATTATAATATAACAAAAAAACAGCAAGAAGCAGAAATACGTTCTTGACATCTTACATAAAACTGTGTGAAATAGATATATATTTCTTTATCGGTTCTCAATCGATCAATCTGTCAAGTAAATTCTCCTTTACTATAATATCACAAGGATGGACAGCATTTAATAAACTACGAACCATTTTTATTTAAAACTTATATCCCAATGTGCCTTAAAAAAGAAGCTTTCGAACTATGTGTTATGCCCGTCTTAATCTACGGAGCGGAAACACTAACACTGAATAAAGCTTCTGCTAGAAAGCTGCCAGTAACCCAAAGAGCCATGAAATGAGCCATGCTCGGTATAACACTGAGGGATAAAATACCAAATGGTGAAATTCGTTAATAGACAAAACTAACTGACATCCTTGTAAAAGAAATTAGAGTGCTCTAACCATGAGAACAGACCAGTGACGTCACATGCGCAGAAACCAGGATTCGTACAGTCGCTTCGTTGCTAAGCAATGGACTTAGATCCGATTGCATCGTACTTCTATTGGTTTGACGTAATTACTTTAGCGTTAGGAATGACGATGGGTTGTCGGGTACCCGCTACCCGGCCGGTTAACAATGTTCCCAAATCCGATTTTCATTACCTGCTACCTTTATCTACCCATACCTACCCATAACGACATAGCTATCTTTACTTTTAAAACAATTACTCATAATCAAGTAAGGGACGCAATTACTTCGCTGAACAACAGTAAAAGTAGAGATGCGTATAACTTAAATGTCGTATTAATTAAAAGAGTAAAAGACTTTTTGATTGACCTACTCTGCAAGTTTTTAATTCGTCTTTAGTAACGCATACATTTCCGACAGCGCTGAAACTAACAAAAGTTATGCCAATTTATAAAAGCAAAAATAAAGACGGCTTCAACAACCATAGGCCAATATCACTAAACCCAATTTTCTCGAAAATTTTCGAAAAAATTCTTCGCCAGTTAATGGAACATTTTGAAAGCAATCACTTGTTGAATAGCAGTCAATTTGGCTTTAGACCTGAAAAATCTACTACTCATGCTATTTTAGAACTGGTTGAGTATATCACATCAGCTATAGAAAATAGATCTCATAGTATAGCAACGTTTTTAGATCTGTCTAAAGCTTTTGACTGCGTCTCACATGATATATTGATTTCTAAATTATCTTGTAACAATGTTAGCCCTGACAGCTGTAAATTATTAAAAAGCTATCTGTCAAATAGAAAGAAATTTGTATGGATCAATGGAAGATCAGATGATCTGGTGATTGAGTCTGGTGTGCCGCAAGGCTCCATTTTGGGCCCGCTACTTTTCATAATCTTCATAAATGATCTACCATTCTATATGAATACTGCAAAAACTATCTTGTATGCAGACGACACGACACTTTTAAACCATTTCCCAGATTATTAAGAGTTAGTTGAACACAATCAGTGGAACATTAAACGTAGTGTACGATGGTTTTCAGTCAACAAACTTTGCACCAATCAAGCAAAGAGCCAACACCTTTCTTTTTCAATGCGAGCCCTGGACCGTGTTACAAGTGATTCAGTATGTTTTCTGGGTGTCACTCTAAGTACCTGAAGGGAGAAAGGAGAGTGTCACTCTTGAACCTTAGCTGGGAGAAACACATTAATGTGACATCCATCAAATTATGTAAATCAATATATTGTATAAGGAATTTAAAATGGAAAGTGAGTAAAGATGTTCTATTGACGGCATACTACGCGCTAAAGGCCATTCAATCCCACGTTGCTTATGCGCTACTAGCGTGGGGACATTCCACGCATGCAGTGTGAATTTTTGCACTGCAACGACGTGTTATTAGAATTATCGGTGAAATAGGTTACATAGAGAGTTGTAAAGACTTGTTTATAGAACTTGGCGTTTTAACATTCCCTTGCTTGTACATATACTATTGCCTATTGAATGTCCATTTTAACTTTAAAAACAAAAAGCTACAAAAAAATATTCATAGCTACAACACCAGAGGCAAAGAATTGATCAGACCTGATTACACAAGACTATCGTCAACCAGATACTCGTTAAATGACTATGCCACCAAATTTTATAATGTGTTACCGAGCAAGGTCAAATACCTTGATAAAAATCATTTTAAAACAAAAATTAAAAAATTTTTACTCAAAAAGGCCTTCCATATTTTTGACGAGTATCTGGTGGACGATTTTGACTTGTTCTCTTACACCTGATATCTTTTAGCTTTTATTTTTTATTTATTTTTTTATACTAATTTTTATGCTATGTACCTGCAATATAAATGTATATTTAAAAATGTATTTTAATCTTAACCTAAATCATTTAAACCTCGTATTATGTCATTACCTCGTATTTAATATATTTTGTTGATTGTAAAAATTGTAATTTTATTTAACATGAATAAATATTATTATTATTATTATTATTACCCATTACCAGTTGACCATTAACGGCTAGCGAATAATGAATGGGTAATTGTGAGGTATTTTGAGTATTTTGTTGAAATGAAAAGATGGACCGGGACGCAGATGGCCCTTTGGCTCTCTTCCATTTTTAATTAACGGATAGCAGATAACAACAAGGGTAATGGTATCGGGTACCCGGTTCCCGACATTTTTAATTCTCATCATTCCTACTTAGCGCATAAACTATGACAGCACTGGTCAGTTCTCTTGAGAAAAGTACTCTACCAAATTTACCATTGCGTCAGATGCCATGAAATTGAAATGGGCAGAATCTAAATAAAAAATAGACGACAAATGTTCCAAACGGATTCTTGAGTGGAAACCATGGGCAGATAATCTTTACCAAAGAAACTGATCGTTGAACTTGACCTAAAGCGTATATCTATAAACTGGCTGCAAGAAGCTCAAGATAAAGAAAACTGGAAAATTTTAGGAGAGGCCTATAGCCAGCAGTGGTTTAGAACGGCTGAAGGATGATGATGAAGAATATATTTTTTAAATAGATCTTAAGTTAAAAAATTGCAGATAATGGTAATTAAGTTCAGATGCGGTACATACAAAACTGTACAAATATGGCTCATATATTGCATTACAAAAATTTGAACACCCCATGATAAACAAATTTACCAACTTACCCGGTACAAAAGTTTTGATGACACTTGTAATATTGAATCATCCTTGAATTTTAATACAGCATCAGCCAAAGTGCCAACTATTTCTAATAAATATTCACAATTTTCTTCCTTGACAAACATTTTTGGATTAAACACAAATGGACTATCAATGATATTTACTAACTGGGATAAATCATCGATATTTGCAAAGAGAACAGATACAAAAGTGCAATACTGTTGCATTTCATGTTTAAAATATTTTTTCAAACCATTATTTTCCACTATAATTAATGCACAGTCAATCACAATTTTTTTGACATCGTCTGATAAATCTTGTTTTAAAGATTTAGTTATCGTCTGAAAAAAATACAAAAATATACAGGTAAAAATAATATAGTGTGAATTATCAAATATTTTAGGATTTCATAGGTATTTAGTAAATAAAAGAGGTCAACAGAATGCCGAATCTGTGACATGTTTTACTGTAATCGTGTAGAAATGAGTAATATTTTTATTTAGTTATAGTCTATTAACCCGTTAGTGCATAGTGTCCGTTAAAACGGACACTTACATTTTATTTTGCTGAGTTTTCATTAAAAAATTGACGTGAAGTGTGAATTCACACATTTAAGGGTTTTGTAGGTATTTAACAAGTGTAAGAAGCCAACATAAAGTCCATTCACGATAAGATTGAGATGACGTCACACTTAGTTAATTTAATTGCCAACATCATAATGCAATTTAACCACATGAAAACATTACTCAATTGTTACATTTTACTACTACATGTTGGTACCACTTACCTACATTGCAACGTTTAAATAGCATTGTTCAGTAGTATTTCTGTTTGGCATATAAACGAGCAAGGTTAAAATAGTTGTATATAACCTAACTTTTTTGACAATAAACGAATTGATAACACATCAAGTATTTCAACTGTGACGTCATCTCATTTTCATCGTGAATGCACCTTAATACATACTGGATGTCTAGGAATATTTGTTCTATAATCACATCAAAATCATTTGATGTGATTAATTAATACTTTTTGATAATCATTTTTATTTGTTATTTGAGTACTAGGAACTTACATTTCATTTTTTAAAATAATATTTAAATTATTTGCCAAAAATCCCAGCGTTTTTACTCCATTTGCTTCGTATTCAAGTCTTCAATAGATTAATAAAAAATGTATTTGATTTATAAGTATTTCATTACTATAAACGATTTATTCCTCTTTAATACCTTAACCCTTTAACTACGGGTATCGTCAATAGACGACGCAACAAAACTTTCGTGAGGTACGGGTATCGTCAATAAGCGATCTAATAAATTAAACTGGGAACGAGTGTCGCCTATTGACGATGTTATTTGTTATTATAAGATATGAACGTGGGATGTCATTTAGAACCGCAGTAAGCATATAAACACGTAATTTATGATTGTTTACTTATAAAAAAAAAATATATATATTATTAAATTTTTTTTTTTTTTGTTTTTATTGTTTTTTTTTTTTATTGTTTTATAAAAAATTAATTTATTGAGTTCAATTTTTTTGCGTTCCACAGACTAGCTTTTTAGAAATATACCCGTAGTTAAAGGGTTAAAAACAAAAGGTTGAAGCACAACGTATAATAGTATAATAAAATATCTGAAAACTATAGTGCGTTCAAAGGTGACTTTGCAGTATAGCTCTTATGGCAAATGGGAGCGGTGTTGCCAAATGTTGTAAAAGTGTCAAATGTGTCAATTATAATATGAAAAACTCGTATGATTTACAAAAATCAACTCTTATAAAACTCAAAATAACACTCAACAAAAACAAATGGCCATTTGTAGAATACTGCGTCTTCACAAATCAGCACGTTTTAGAGCTGGCAACGTCGACAAGCAAGAAAAGGATAGCGTCGTTGTGTAAACCCATTAGAGAGTATGAAAAAGAACTACTCCATATGCCCTGTACTGCAAACTCACCTTTGAACGCATTATACATACAACCTCTACAGTGTAGAGCAGGCATGTGCAACTTCCAAAAGACCGAGGGCTGGATAGCGATCTGAAATACATTCGCGGGCCAGAACTTTTTAAGGATCTTTTTTTAGAATCATCAGTTTTTTTTTTTTATATTAGTTCAGTGAAATTGTCTTTATTATAAAAAAAAAATAAAACATTTTAAATTTTCTAAACCATACAAAAAAATATATAAGTTCATAAATTTCATAAAAAAAAAAACACGAAAAAAAAATAAAAGATCTTTAATAATGCATAAATATAGTTAAATAAGAACAAAATGTTTATTTAATTTTAATGGGACGGTTGGGACTTCATATTGCTTACAATTTTGTCAATGTTCGGGAAAACAACTGATCGACATCAGTTGTTGATCAATAAGTTATTCGCGTCCTTGTTTTTGATTTAACGAACTTCAACCGAGAAAATAACTGCTCACGTTTGTAAGTGCTTCCAAAGAGCGTAATTCTCTTCTGAGCAAAAGCTGTGAGTTTCGAAAATTAGTCAATTAGGAAATATTTGTTATAAAACTCAATTAATTAAATGTCCTCCCTTTTTGAGTCCTGTAGCTCAAGTAGTTCCATTTGCAGAGAAAGTGGCGTTTGTTCCACATCAACATCAACCGTTTAACCGCATTTGATCTCTGAAAACAAAGATATACTCGCGGGCTAGATTCAATGGGATTTTGGATAGTTATCGCGGGCCGGACAAAATGAAGCAACGGGCCGGATCCGGACCGTAGGTTTCACATGCCTGGTGTAGAGGGTAGTGTGTTCAAAACTCGGTCGTCAATTGCAAAAAAAAAAATATATATATATAATTAATTTCAAAAAAAGACACACTATCTTAGCCATAAATACAAAAAATCTATTACATTATTAGCCATGAATTAAAAAAATAATTAAGTTTGTCAAAAACACAAAAACTGGAATATTTTTCAAAAACTCAATCGAATCAAAAATTCCTCTCTAAGTTTCCGGCTCAGATCAATGTCCATTATCTATAATTTTTTCAGATTTTTAGTTTAACCTCTTTGAGTAAAAGGGGACGGGACAAGCACTTTTTTAGCACATTTTTGGCTAAAATCGTGTTAAAGAAAACGAATTTTAAAAAACTACTTTCTGTTAAAATTAATAGATTCGGTTTAGTGAAAAGCTTTCGTTTGATACCACACAATAATTTTTGTTTTTAATATTTTTTTTATCGACGACCCACAAAAATCGACTTTTTTCGAAAAACAAAATTCCTGTTGAACTATTTTGGTTCCTATCAATGTCCATTATGGAGTTTTTTTTCAGATTTTTAGATCAACCACTCTTGGAGATAGGGTAGGGGCAATTTTTTGACATATTTTTGGCGAAAAATCTATAAAAAAAATTGATTTTTCAAAAATAAAAATTTGCTTGTTGATCGACGCATTCAGAAATTTTTAGCTGCTCCTGTCCAACTAAAACTGATTTTATTTCATGAGACAATGAATATAATGCACTTGTTTGCAAACAGAATCCATATTCGCGACTATAATTACCGAAACGGCGCCACTATCGCCTTGTGAACTTTTGACACGAAAAAGGATAGTCATCTGTCAACGTATGTAAACAGTATTGGTTTATAATCAATTTTTGGTCTAATTTACGTTTTCTTGCTGTATACAGTATATTTAAATTATAACCGAGTATTAAAAAAGTGTATAAATATATGTGAATCCATTTTATGATAAAATTTGCTGCTTGTAAATGAATATTTTCAGAGGTTATAATGTTGGTGCCGGCTTATACTCACAGAGAAAATAAAATGTTATACTTTGAACTTAAAACATTTATTTGAATACTTAATATCTACACATATCTCAAGAAATTTTATAGAAAGAGAACTTGTAATTTATTCTACACAAGAAAACTGTCAAATGTTTGCAAACTAACAGTTATGGAACACTCCCATGAAATAACAAGGGGTTTTAATTATATTAACAATAATTTACACAACATTAAACGATTTTCTTGCACATGTGAGACAGGGAAAATGAAAAATTCAACGTTAAAAACTTGTTTAAAATCATCTGAACAGTATAAATTCCCTTCAATAGAAACAAAATTTTAGAATCACTGATAATCTTTCAATCTAATATTCGAAGATGTTCTTCCTGTGATTGACTACCATACACAAAACAAGGAGTATTTAATCTTTTTTTCTTAAATTTATCACTTTATTCGCTGTAAAAATGGAGTGAGAATGGACAGAAACAATAAAACACATGGTGAATTATACGTAAACAATGACCGTAACCTTTTTCGAAGTGTTCGCTTTTTTGCCGCTAGAGGGATACGCGTTAAGTTGAGTCACCAATATTGTAAAATCAGATGACTGACACTCAGACGTTAGAGGTCTGCACGGGCCTATTTTGGACCACCTTTACCCGGCCCGGCCCGGCTCGTTATGTTTCCAGTCTGGCCCGGCCCGAGCCCGAAAATATTAATACAATTATTGCATCTACCCGGCCCGAACCCGACAAAATTTTAAATTCGGCCCGAATAAACCTCGTTAAAAAAATATTATGATACAAAAATTGCTTACAATTTGTAATAATTATAAAACTAGAGATTTAAAAAAAAATATATTTTTTTTAACGAAGGTTTAAAAATGTATTATTTAAATGTATTATTGTTCTTATCCGGCCCGAGCTCGAATATAATAAATGTCAGTCGGCCCGAGGGCCGGGTTTCTGAGCCCACGGACCAAGCCCGAGCCCGTGCAGACCTCTATCAGACGTACCCCATAAAATTACGTGCCCGGCATTTAACACCTGCACAACTACATATTACACTTCAATAAATCTACAGAAATTAAACTTTAAATACTGTAATTTGATGCCAATCTTCTGTTCTACACCACGATACAAGTAAAGCGCTTAGAAATTAAAAAATTTCGCAAATATTTACTCGCATTTTCATAAAATAAAAATGTACTGTGCTTAAATTAACCTGTTCACTAATAGCATATTGACAACTGAGTACTAGAGACAACAGTCATAGGGGAAACTTCCTAAGCGTCCTGACATCTGGTGACAATTTGCGGAAGATACGAAAGTGACATTGTTTTGTTTTGTTCAATGGAGAAATAGGTGTTTTTTTGTTGTTTGTGTTTTATTTTTGTGAATCATGGAAAAAAACAATCAATTTTGTTGTGTGCCGCAATGAAAATCGTGAATAATGAAGAATCCTTCTTAAACATTCCATAATTTACCTAAATCGAAAAAAATATCAATTGAAACGACTTTTTGGAGGCAGAGAGAAAGTGGATCGTAGGTTTTTATGGACCCAAAAACTAAAAATGGGCAAAAATCCAAGCCCATGAATGCATGTTTGCTCGTTGCATTTTATGAAAAGTGATTTTTTACGTCCAAGAAAAAACTGAAAAAAAGAATTTATCCTACCCAAAATTTACCTTAATCATCAGTTGATATATTAAAAGGCCCTTCTACTTTTTCAGGCAGACATTAATTTTTACTAATATATTTACCATATTTTTGTTGTTATTATATTGACAGACAGTAAAAAAAAAATAAAAATACAATGAAAAACTAAAAATTTCCTTGAAATTTCTTTAGAATAGTATATTATTACATATCTTGTAAATCGTAGATTACCTTAAAAAAAAAAAAGCTCGGAAAGCAGGAAAAATACAACTCATGTTTATTTTCACCATGTAAACAAATACACGAGTAACCGTTTAATGTCACTTTCAAGGGTTCCAGCTTTGCCGTATATGGCGCTGCGATCTTAAAAAGTTTCCCCTATCGCCTTGGAGCACAGCGCCGCCACCGGTAATGTCATTTCTCAATACCATAAGGGCTGGCGGAAGCGGGCATTCAAGGCATGCGGGCGCTGACGTGAGACTCAAAAGGGCGCCAAATGAATGTAAATGTAATTTAGTGAAATGTAATTTTAGAAGTGAGGACTTTTTTAAGTATTCACTTAAAATTTAGAAGTGAGGATTATTATTTTTAGGTCTTCATTTGAAATTTAGAAGGGAAGACTTTTTTTTTAGGTCTACATTTCACATGCTCGAAAAAAGCTAGTTACGCCCTGCCTAGGGGCGCTCAATTAAATCTTGCCTACGGGCGCCACAAACCCTCGTTCCGGCTCTGCCTATGAAATCCTAAAAGGTAAATTTGTGACATGTATTCTTATACATCTTACCTTAACTAATCTGAATAAAGTTTTTTTCTTAATTTCATTCTGTCGTAGATTTTGCATATGTTCCGAGCTTAAGCAGTCGTACAAAATATTCCACACTTCCTTTGTATTTGATTGATGGGCAATTTTACTAAACCATTCTAGTAAGACATTTTCTTTGTTTATGTTCATTAATTCAATTGAATTAAAAGCATTTTGAGCGATTTTTAAACGTTTATTTAAAGGTTCATCTGTATCTTCTAGCACAGATTTCAATTCTGTAAAATAAATATATATTGTAACATGACAATGACAGGCACAACATATAAAGCAGTTAAATACTATAAATATTTCTTGTAAATTATTTAATTTATTTATTTATAATTATAAAATAAACAATACCTGTAGTAAAATCCATGTTTTTTAGGTTAGCACGTGTTGGTTTTCAAATTTGGTTCTTGTAATACCAACATAAAAGTGTTATATTATTTTATTTCTACAAAATTTTTAGCGAAAAGCGAGTGAATGCAAATAATTGGAATGTATTTATGTGTATCTTAAATGAATATATGTAATAGTTTTTCTTTATTACGATCAATAAATGATTATTATTTGAAAAAGTTTTAAAGATTTTGGTAATTTTTCTTGTGATTTTGGTGTATACTGTTGGTAACATTTATTCCCTTCAGTCATTTCGGTGGAAACGTGCACGTCTTTCTTTTTGATATCAACAATGGCTCCAACGTAAGTGTTGCGGTATTTTAATCTTTAAACATCGTTAATTATAACTTAAAAGTAGACTTACATTTTTTAAAATGTAGTGTAAAATAATTGTCTCTACAGTTATGTCTAAATATTTTTGTGTTAACTTAAAATATAGCCGTCATATTTTTATAACCTTATTTGTGTATCATGTGTAGTGTTAAATAAAGTATGTTTTTTTTAGGGTAAAGGATGCTAAAAAAGAGAAGAAGGAAGTCAATAAAAAGGGACTTCCAGCGGTCCCAGAATCTGTTTTGAAACACAGAAAACGTAGGGAGGCACTCCGTACAAAAACAATCCAAAAGCAGGTTAAGAAAAGGACTGCCACTCTTCGCAAGAGGAAAGAAATTTTCAAACGCGCTGAGAGATATGTTAAAGAATACAGATTAAAGGAACGCGATGAAATCAGATTGATTCGTCAAGCCAAGACCCGCGGAAATTATTATATTCCTGGAGAAGCAAAAATTGCTTTCGTCATTCGTATCAGAGGGTAAGTGTTAGGTGTTTTATTTAATTAAATATTTATTAATAAGAAGTTATCGGTAGTTCATTATATTTGCTAATGAGTTTTAGCTAAATATAAGAAATATTCAGATGAAATATGGTGTATTAACAAAATATACAGTCTGTTCCAAACGGTTAAGCGGAACTAAATGGGAATTTAGTTCTTTTAGGTTGTCACGAGAAGGGACGTTGCTTGGGTTATTTCATTTTTCACGTTGGGATGTCAAAATTTAAAATTCCAACAATGAAACCATGGAAACGAATGACATATGTCAAAATTAAATATTTTTTTTCAGATATTTTAATGACAAAAAAATAAATAAATGGGAAATTTGTATTAAGAATGACACAAAAAATCAAAATATAAAGAAAATGACATTTTAAAATGATATTAACCTTAACCAAAACATGTTTATTGTAAGTATGATTTACAAAGCTTAAACAAAACGGCCGAAAGGCACGATTTAAACGATGAAAGTAACTAGATTGCAAAATCTAGTTCCGCTTAACCGTTTGGAACAGACTGTATAACAATTTTTTATTATGAAAATAAATATTGGGGGATGATTTACTCTATCCCACTGAACATAACCTTATTCTAGCTAAACTATTCGGTACTATTCTACAACTGCATACCCAGCAATATTCGTGGCTGTAAGTATTCAAGCAAAATTTGTAATACAAATAAATAAAATTATTTGTGACTAAATAAAACTATGAAAAATAATTTACTTAGGTAACCTAACCGAAAATTTTACAAAAAGTTAATTTATTTACATAAATTTACACCTGAAATAGACAGTACGAATGCGTAATAAGGTGGATTTGCAGTTGTAGAATAGTGCCAACTATTCTAACATAACTAGTATTCAAGCTAAAACATAATCTAGACTAGCCTAACCTAACCTTTTTAAGTATTATTTAAGCCTTCTGTATAGAAGCAGCACAAAAGGTTATGTTCAGTGGGATACAGTAAAGCTTGGCGAAATATTGGACTATACATTAATTATTATACAACAATAACAAATAATCGTTGTCACTATATGTCTTCCTCTCAGTCGGTGTAGGGCTGGAAAACAATTTTATGATTATTTTATTGCATGCATCAGCCCATTATGGTAACGGGCACGTTAACTACTTTTCAATGCAGAATCATAGTTCTATCAGCATTGTTTAAAAGTTCAATGTACGGTATTCTGTATTTTTTGTTTGTCAGTATTTAATATTGGCTTACGAACTTCTTGGCTTCTTCTGTTCTACCCCTTCACTAACTTAACTTAATTACCTAGTTTTTTAGTGCACCGTACTTTATATTAGCTCTCCGAACCTTTGATATACATTGACGTTCAACAAGTTTGTATCCCATTCTGAATGTGAGCCTACATGTACAGAAATGTAATTAAATTTATGTCGTGCGTTCATAATTTATCGTCAGTTACATAACAGTAAACAATGAGTTTAAAAATATCAAAACTATGTTCTAATCCACAGCTGAAAATACCAATTTAACAAAGAACCAATCAGATTACTTCGTTTGCCCGAACTCACCCGAGAAACAACGGAAATATGTGTTCCTAACTTAATACCTGTTGTTAACTCATTGGTGTGTAGAGAAAAATAGTGTTCATTTAATAATCAATTCCTATAAGGTAATAAAAATAGAATGTACGCCTATGTGTACATGTCCTTGGAAATAAGCTTGATAATTAAATGATTCTGTCAAGTATTGCATAACGGACGAGATTTCTTGATCGCTCTGTATTTACTAAGTATCGCTTTTCTATGCTATGGGTTTCGATTTTTGCCCATTTTTAGTTTTTGGATTCATAGAGAACTACAATCCACTTTCTCTCTACCTTCAAATGTCATTTAAATTGATATTGTTTCCGATTTAGGAAAATGATGGAATATAAAAGTTGGACTCTTCTTTATCCACGATTTACATTGCGGCACTCAACAAAATGAATTGTTTTTTTTTTTTTCTGTTATTCACAAAAATAAAACACAAACAACAAAAAAACACGTATCTCTCCATTAAACAAGACAAAACAGTGTCACTCTCGTATCTTCCGCAAATCACCACCAGATGTTAGGGTGCTTAGGAAGTTTCCCCCATAAGTTCAAACTGTACTTCAGTATTTAGTACAATTTGGCCACTAGTTTGGCCGAGCATGTCACTTCTCAATACGAATAGTGCATCCATTACTATATCGTCCTAGGTCATTACCTCTATAACTCTATTGAGAACTGACACGCTCGGATACGCAGTTTGGTGCTCAAATATTGTACTACGCGACTGTAGTACTGTTTGAAATTATTACATATGTTCTAGTGTTGATTTTTTGTTAGGAGGTCGATAGATACATTTTCATAAAATAAAAATGTACTGTGCTTAAATTAACCTGTTCCCTGTTAGCTTATTCACAGCTGAATACTAGACAATTCAGCTATATTGCCTTGTATTACAGCGCCGCCAACGGTAATGTCACTTCTCAATACTAGCCTCTGGTCAAGCAGGACCATATTTATAAGAATATTGTGCTCCTCGCCTAACATTGTTTAAAATTGTTCAACAGATCCATTGTGCTAAATTTGTTATGATTTAGCTCATTCCAAACTGTTGAAGAATAAACTGATTAATCCTATGCTGGGTAGATATAAATTGTCTACACAGTTTTATATAATCATACATCTTTGTTAAAATAATTATCAATTTTGTATCAAACATAAAAGTTTCAGTTAACTAATTATTTAATTAATTTCAGTATCAACCAAGTATCTCCAAAAGTACGTAAGGTTTTGCAGCTGTTCCGTTTAAAACAGATCAACAATGGAGTTTTCATCAAGCTCAACAAAGCAACGATTAACATGCTGCGTATCTGCGAACCCTATGTTACATGGGGTATTCCTAACCTCAAGTCTGTTAAAGAATTGGTTTACAAACGTGGATTTGTAAAGGTCAACGGTTCCCGTGTTGCAATCACCTCCAACTCATTGATCGAAAAGAAATTGGGCAAATACAATATTATTTGCGTTGAAGATTTGATTCATGAAATTTTCACTGTTGGAAAGAACTTCAGATATGCCTCTAACTTCTTGTGGCCATTCAAGGTAATATACTTTTCATTTGTAACCTGACTGTTTTTTTCTAACGTAATTTTTTATTTCTAGTTAAATACCCCAACTGGTGGATGGAGAAAGAAGACAAATCACTACGTTGAGGGTGGTGACTTTGGTAACCGAGAAGACAAGATCAATGAATTACTTAGACGAATGGTCTAATTTATTGTATCTATATATAAGAATAAATTTATGAAGAAAAAAAAAAACAATTTTAATTTTTTACTTATTTTGAGTTAATAAAAAATGTAGATATTACAGATTGTCAATTTTTTATACTTTACCATTATTACTGGCGCATGCAACGGATTTTTACTGCATTGCTTGCAATGTGTCGTATTCAATGAAGTCAAAAAACCGCAACCGTTTGCTGGATAAAGTGAAGTGTGAAATTTCACACATTTCAGGATTGCGTAGGTATCTAGAAAGTACGCGCGATCAACAAAGGATTGGAATGCTGCGGCAACATTTTTAACAGTAATCTCATCATAATTGAAAACAATTGTCTCAATGAAAGCATCAAGAACTTTCATTTAATACGCTACATGGATTTCATCAAGACATTTAGAAATATTCAATTCATTCTTTTTAAAAAATAAACATTAAAAATTACATTTGTACTATTTCTATTTGGAAATATTTTTATCTAATTGAAAAATTACTAATAATATATTACAATATATATTTTTTTAAATAATTTTATTTTTCAACAAAAATTCCTGTTGTTATTCCATTGATGAGCATTATTTAGGATTTTATAAGCAATTACCATACTTTTTTTTTGGAAACAATCGAGTTAAAATAGTTCAGTAAAAATTTTCTTCTGTTTCTATATCTACGTTTGTAAGGTTTTCATTTAATACAAGTACTTCTTTTTATTGAAATTATTTTTTCGACTCGTTCAAAAATTAGATATCAATCAAAAAATAATTTGATAAAAAATTCCTGAAGCCGTGTCTTTATCGAACCGCGCGATGCTGCGCAAACTGAGAATTTACTGTCGCGATCTCGAAGATGATTCAACTGGGTTCTACGTTCCAGTTTGCGCACTGTATTGTGACCAAAATGATCTCTCACCAACATTTAATATTCTTTGAAATACCCAGTGGCGTAGCGTGGGTTTTAGCCGCCCGGAGAGGAGGCTAAATTCGCCGCCCCCTTATTTAGGTATTTAAATCCAAAAGGCTCCAAAATTTGCCGCCCGGGGCGGACCGCTCCCGCTTCGCTACTCCACTGGAAATACCGACGAATCGTGTTTGTTTAAGCGCAAAGTTGCACAAACCGGCGCGTTTTCGTCCAAACAGGAAAGTCATGAACGTTTCACATTAGGGCCATTTTGCACTTGGTGGCTATCCGCTGCCGCTTACGGCAATAACGACTACTACTTGCACCAGCAGGGCCGTTTTTTCTCCTAGGCCAATGAGGCCTAGGGCCCAGTCGCCGGTCTTAATATTATTTTGTAAAGTTACTAATTTTACAAAAAAATAAATAAATAACAAAATGAATAACATTAATATTATAAATATACCAGGAAATTCATATTTCAGACAAACTCCTGTTCGGCATTATAGAATTTATGTATGTAAAATGTATTGGATTGATGCAAAATTAACGACGATTTTGTTTTGTATATAAGTTTATACAATAAAACAATTGCTGTTTGGAGACGAGCCAGTTGAGCCAGATAGACGTAGCTGTTGATGTTAAATTGCCGTTTGCTGTTTTTGTGCGGAATTCGCTTCTGTTGACGCTCATCATCTTCATTCCACCAAAAGCAAATGCCGTTTACAATGATCTCCCAATGGATGATTCCATCCCACCATATTGCCTTCTTACTGTGAGCACCTTTTGCTATTCCTTTCGGTGTTTCACCCGGAGATTTTTTTTGAGGTTTGCTATTCCTTTCTTTTTTTTGAGGTTTTTGAAGAGCAACCACTAATCACCAGTGACAAGATTCTTCAAAAATGACGACTGCTTGTTTCTTTGCAGCATTGCATTCGAACTCGATCGGCTTTGTTGCTGTCGGAGAGTTCGCGAGTCACGTTTCCAGCCAATCTCCACACTTTTCCAAGCTTTTTTAGGCAACGGACGATCGTGGATTGGTCGAAATTGAAGTTTTCGGTCAGTAGCCGGGTTGTAATGCTATGGTCCTCTTCCACGGCTGACAAAAGTGCCTGGTCGTCGAAATCTGATCCATTGTCTTCCTTCATCATCCTTAAGACTTTTGTCACCCGATTTGAACTTGTGGAACCATCTTTCAACTTGTTTTTGACTGATTGTTCCTTTGCCGAAAAGCTCGTTGAGATCGCGAAATGACTGTGCCGCTTTCCATCCTTTCTCGAAGTGGTAGAGCATTAAGGGATGAACATGAATATGATTTTCGACATGCATTTTTTTCACCTAAAGACAAGAATATACTTATAATTATCGCATAAAACAAACGTCATTTTTCAACTCAAAATAAAAACTTCAAATATAACTTCAAACTTTAAATATAGCGGTAATGAATAATCAAGGTTAAAAATTAGGCCTCAAAATCGTTGTAATCGCTTATATTGCAATATTTTTTCTTAATTTGACTTGACTTCTCCTGGGAGGAGGGCCCGTGGCCTAGGGCCCTTACAATTCATAAGACGGTCCTGTGCACCAGTCTCGAAATGGATGTCGAAGATATTTCTTCGACATCCACGCTATTGCGTGTGTTTATTACCTCTAAAACAAATAAACACATTTTTTGGTACACATCATGATAAGGGAACGTTTTACAAAGAGTGTATCTAACACGTTCTATCAATAAGTACGCGGGCAAATTTTTCAGCTACATTTTTCTCAAATGTGTGTCAAAGAACCGTATGTGCAGGCTAAATTAAAATTCTGTACGTCCGGCTGTGTGGCGAGAATTTCCACTGTGCAGACATGAGACAAGTGGGGGATTAAGGGGTTAAATCCCCCCCCCCCCGAATATTCGAAAAGAATTAAAATTATAATTATTGATGTTGTGAAAAATCCCTCCCTCCCGAAATATATTTTTGCGTACGCCACTGTATTCAATGAATTTCAATTAATTGGAATTAAATGAGCTAAAAAATACCTATCATTCTGAATTTAAGAAACAAGAGTAATAAAATAAAAAACAAAGTATTTATGGGAAAAAAATGTTTCCAGCAAAGATTTACAAAATACTTAAAAATACTTAATTTGAAAATGCATAACGAAATTGTCTCGTTTAAACTGATCTGATTAAATTTTGAAAATGATCCATAAGCTTTTATTTTTTTAAGTTGTGTTATATAAATTCTTCTAAGACACCTTTTTCAACAGATAATGCACGCAATAAACAAATACATTGTTATAACAATGCTTTTCATTGTGATGTGCATCATATGCTATGAAAATCGGATATATCTCTTACATCAAAACTGTTTGCATTCAACAAACTTCCTTTGAATATTTACTTTTTGGATTAGCATTTACCAAGTTATAGTACGTCCCGTATTTATGTATGGGTCCGAAACATGGACCTTAACATATCGCGATCGATAAAACCTCATAGTTTTCGAAAATAAAATATTACGCAGAATCTTTGGTCCCATTCAAATTAATGGTGAATGGAGAATACGTAAGAACAAAGATATCCGAGAACTGTACTCAAGGCCAAGTATCACCCAAGAACTCAGAGGCAGACAATTACAGTGGATAGGACACGTTATGAGGATGAGGGAGGACAGAATGGTTAGGAAGATATGGGAAGGAAGATTGAATACCCGTCGACCAGTGGGAAGACATCGCAAGAGATTGAGAGATTAGCTAACCGAAGATCTAACAAGTATTGGTATACAGGGTACTTGGCAAGACTTGACAATGAATAGATCGAGATGGAGAGCTTATGTGAGTGAGGCCAAAAGTCAACCAGACTGATAGTGCCCAAAGAAGAAGAAGAAGGATTAGCATTTCTGAGTAGAAATAATTTATTTCTGACGTTCTGCGGGTTGCATAAGTTCTATGTAAATTAGACAATGATATAACAAAGGGCGCGTTCAGCGCCTAAACCGTTGAGTCTAAACGTAAACGTACGTTGATTAAACAATTTGGTGAACGTCTGAACGGCTAGCGGTTAGTTTCAACGCGAGTGTTTGACAGTCTGGGTACATAACCTTAAAAAATTATTAGAGATGGATCCATTTCTATTAGATAATTTTTTATTCGACGAAGATATGGATTTTAATGTTATACAAGTGGCAGTGGATAACTTGGCGGCACCTATAAATGTTGTGCCTGTTAGGAATGTGCCAACTTATAATGTTGGATATGAAGACGTGATACGGAACTATAGTCTAACAGAATTTAAAAATCATTTTAGACTGTCACGTCCTCAAGTGGCAGAATTAATTAATTTGTTAGCTCCAGTGCTATTTAATCCGTCAACTAGAGTATTGTTAGATACTAAAATACAATTTTTTCTGTGGACACTTGCGAAGCAAGAGAGCTTTCTGGCAACGAGTGACAGATTTGGATTTTCAAAGGGTACAGGACACTATATCTTTTGCGAAGTGTTGGATGCTGTCATCCAGCTGAAAAGACAATTTATTAAATGGCCACTTGCAGAAGAGAGTAGAGAAATTGCAAACAGAATCGAATGTCGTTCTGGTAAGTATTCATACATTTCATCTGTACATATGTATAATGTAATATATATGTGAGTTATAATCTTTTTTTTAGGTATTCCTGGAGTAGTGGGATTCATCGATGGTTGTCACATTGCAATCAAACAACCTGTGAATAATGCCATCGATTATTTTAATAGGAAACAATTTCATAGTGTAATATTGCAAGGAGTCTGCAATGATAAGGCAATTTTCACTGATGTCTTCATTGGTATACCCGGTAGGATTCATGATGCCCGTGTCTTTAGACTGAGCCCATTATATGAAAAACTGGTGGCTGATCCGCCATTACTCACGGCACAACTACATATTATAGGAGATTCTGCATACCCACTTATGCAGAATCTCTTAAAACCCTATCGGGACAACGGACATCTTACGGGCAGGGAAGATAAATTTAATAAAAGATTGGCTGGTCAACGGCAGGTGATTGAGAGAGCATTTGGCTTACTTAAAGGTAACTTTATACAAAAATTATATATGAAAATAATATAGATATTAATCAATTTTGTAGGAAGATGGAGGCGACTAAAATACCTAGATATGTCGTTACCTGAAAAAATTACCCAGGTAATTTTAGCTGCATGTATATTGCACAATTTTATATCGCATGATGAGGATTCTCTAATTGAAGCTAATGATGACCAAGATGTTATTGATGAAGGCAATGTTGATATAGAAGTGCAACAAAATATTTCTGTGAAGAGAGATTATATTTCAACATTATTGTAGTTTTAATAAATTCCTCTACCTGTGTAAAACAAGAGTTTGCGGACTAAAATTAGGCACATTGTTAAAAAAAAAAAAAAAATAGATCATCGACCTCAAAAACATATTTGTTTTAAAGTAGATATGAGAAATAATTATAAATTTCTAAATGTAAATAATCTTTATTATGTAGTCTTTGATATAATACATAGCTGTAAACCGATTTTGGAAACATGACTTTAACATGAAAAGTAAAAACAAATTATTAATTATTTATTTATTTCTGTGAGATAAATAGTACATCCAATAATTTGGGCCATGTGTAATTCCATGTTTAAGTCCTGTTTCCAGAATTCAGGTATAAAAATTGCTCAACAAAAATTTAATCAAACAGTTTCATAAAAATTAATTAAATATGGTATCACAAAAATTAATTAAAGAAACGTTTATCACAAAAATAATTAAACAAACATTGTATCACATAAATTGATTAAAGGTACGTTGTACAAAACGTTACATCAAAAATTAATTAAGCATTGAATCATGAAAATTAGTTTTATATGGTATCCCATAAATTAATTAAGTATTAGGTGTACATCAGATGAAGTAAAGTCTGAGTTCGCTTGAACCGATATTTTAAAACAATGATCTTATTTGTTTTAGCATAAGTGAGTTATAAAAAGGGAGGATTTGAAATTAAGACTAGTTTTAAAATTTCACTTCAAACGAACTAAAATCTCACTTCATCTTGTGAAAAGAATAAACTTATTATATTATTTTGCCTGTGTGGTTTTGCTTTTTGGTGTTAATGTCTTTCCATATAACGTTTAAATAAATCTAATTTTTCTTTATTTAAATTATTGTTTTCTTCTATTCCTAGCCTAATCTTTTTTAATTCATCCAACCTCGCCTCCTCTAATTCTAATTGTCTCTTTCTGTATACGTCTAGTTTTTTATTTTTTATTCCAGTATCATTTGATATTTCTCTAGAAGTAGATGAATCTGATGACAGTGGGATGGCAGAATTAGATGGCTCATTGTCATTTAACGATGATATTACCGTGGGCAAATTCACCGTTTTGTCTGTCACAAATAAATTGGACATATGTTCATAATAGGGCCAATTGACCCGCCCTCTACCAGTTGTAGTTGTTTTATTGTTGTCCTTAATTTTGTTATATGTGCTCTTCAGATTTCTAAATTTTTGGTCCAATATATTTGAATCAACTTTGTACCCATAAGATGCCATGTTTTTGGATATTCTATCCCAAAGTATTTTTCTTTTAATTTTTGGGTTTCGAAAGTTCGATATTTCTTTTTCATACTCATTTATAAAAAGCAGTGTAGCGTTATGCGTCCAAGAATATTTTTTTGTAACTTCCACGGATGCCTCTAATATCTCCGAAGGTAAATTCTCCCCTTGCCCATTTTCACTTTCATCGGCATCTGAAATAATTATAGTTTAAATAATACAGTATCTATCGTACATACATAATGAGAAGTAATAGAGATAATAAGTAACAAAAATCTAACTAGGAAATATGACTTAATTTTAATAACGTTTGGAAGACTACACTGATGCATTATCACCTAAATTACAAGTATATAATTCTATAAACAAAGCTTTAGTTAAAAAATTTTACTTGTATCACTTTTTTTCTAACCAAAAAATTATTATTTTATACATGATTATACTTACTATTTTCATCTGGTATAAATTCATAATTATACACCAAATATTCTTCACCGGAACACATTTTTGCGATTTGTAAATTATATATTTTCCCGCTAAACTTTTAGGTTAAGTATACAAGTCAACATAAATAAACGTAAAATTTTTGCGTTGAGATATTTTGTAAACTGTTGACTGTCAACGGTAACGTTCAGAAGGTAAACGTAGTAAACGTACTAAACTGTTTAGGGCGCTGAACGCGCCCAAAGTTATGTTTTGTGATATTTAAACAGTGGCGGCGCTAGTGGGGGGCCCACATAAAAATTGCTCTGGCCTCCAGCTCCCCCCCCCCCCAGAAATGCTTTGAGAATAATGGGTGCGCAAGTGAGGACCTTTTTTTTTAGGTCATCACTTCTATTTTCAACTGTCCATAAAAAATGATGCCTTCCTCAAATTTTTTCTGGCCCCTCTAGATTTTAAGGGTTAGCACCTCCACTGCTCTTCATATTTTTTCTCCAAATAAACTTCTGTATTAGAATCTAAAAAATTGATGTGAAGTGTGAATATTCACACATTTCAGGGTTTCGCAGGTATATAATAAGTGAAGGCGGTATGCTGAGTGTGTAGGACAAATTTTACTTTATAGTAATCACGGCAAAATGAACGATATTTTTAAAATAATTTATCGTCTATTAATCATATAATAAGACTGGTTATTAAATTTACGCTCTTAAAAATTAAATATAACATTTGTCAAAATATAACTAGAATTTTGACAAAATAATTTCACCATAATAAAAATGCAAAAAAAAAAACAGAAAAAATAAAACTCACTCCCCCCGTCCGTACTCGAACTCGAAACCCTTCATATTCCAGAGAATTTTAGCTTCCGACACCAGCGCTCTAACCCGTTGCGCCATCGGACGCTTTGTATATGAGTGTCTTACATTGGTATAACTTTTGTACTTTGTGAACCAAAAACCACAAAAAATGCGTTATTTTCCGAAAACATAATCTGATCAAAAATTCCTGTTGTACTATTTCGGTTCACACCAATATACATTACTTGGAATTTTTTTAGATTTTTAGTTTAAACCATCTGGGCTACAGGGTGTGGGACAAAAAATTTTTTGCACAATTTTGGCAAAAATCGCATCAAAATAATTTATTTTGCAAAAATAAAAATTTGATCGTTAATCCACGTACTAAGGGCTTTCATTTGATACCCTACACAGAATTAAAAAAAAATATTTTTGTTTTCGATGAGCACATATTTGTTTATATTTTTAGGGGGGTATGTTTTTTAGATGTTTTAGTATTTTTCCTATGTGCGGGTCAAAGAGTTGTATAAGCATGCCAAATTTCAACTCTCTAGGTTTAGCCGTTTGGCTACAATTTTAACCGAACAGACAGACAGACAGACAGACAGACAGACAGACGACAAAATGACGGTATAAGGGTTTTTTGGTCATACCTACAAAACCCTAAAAATCAGCTGTGGCCACCACAGGACCGACCGCCATCACAAAGTACTTGTATAAAATACATTCTAGCAGCAGAGTAAAAATAACTTGGCCCAATATTTTATAACAGAGATATTATTTATCATTACCATGAAAACGTTACATATAAGTATGAAAAAATAGATATTCAGAAAAAAATTCGAAAATTTTTTCAAACATTTTTTGTTTTATCAAAATATGTCTCAAATAAAAGTTGTTAGTTATTGCATTTATAGCAACTTTTGTCAAACACATTTTTTCGAAATATTTTTTTGTTGCTAAATATTTGCCAAAATCTTAAAATCGACACGAGTAAACTCCCATTTCTAGTCAACCGATTTTTACCAAAGTTGACCAACTCGTGCCATTTGGTCAAAAGCTTAAATATGAAGTTTCATAAAATTCCTTTTAGCCGAATTTGCTCTGCACGTGTACACAGACAGACAGACGGACGGACAAACAGACAGACAGACATCATATTAAAAATTGTCAAAACGTTATATAGAAACCACAATAGGGGAAACTTCCTAAGCGCCCTGACATATGGTGGCAATTTGCGGAATATACGAAAGTGACATTGTTTTGTTTTGTTCAATGGAGAATTACATTGAATAAAATTGTTTTTTGTTGTTTGTGTTTTATTTTTGTGAATCATGGAAAAAAACAATCAATTTTGTTGTGAGCCGCAATGTAAATCGTGAATAAGGAAGAATCCTTCTTAAACATTCCATAATTTACCTAAATCGAAAAAAAATATCAATTAAAACGACGTTTGGAGGCAGAGAGAAAGTTGTTCATAGGTTTTTATGGACCCAAAAACAAAAATGCGCAAAAATCCAAGCCCATACATGCATGTTTGCTTGATGCATTTTATGGAAAGTGATTTTTTACGTTCAAGAAAAGACTGAAAAAAAGCATTTATCCCACCCAAAATTTGCCTACATCATCAGTTGACATATTAAAAGGCCCTTCTACTTTTTCAGGCAGAGATATTAATTTTTACTAATATATTTACCATATTTTTGTTGTTATTATATTGAGAGACAGTCAAAAAGAATTAAAAATACAATGAAAAACTAAAAATTTCCTTGAAATTTCTTTAGAAAAGTATATTATTACATAACTTGTAAATCGTAGATTACCTTTAAATTAAAAAAAAAAGCTCGGAAAACAGGAAAAATACAACTCGTGTTCATTTTCACCATGTAAACAAATACACGAGAAACGGTTTAATGTCACTTTCGAGTGTTCCAGCTTTGCCGCATATGGCGCTGCGATCTAAAAAAGTTTCCCCTATCGTAGGGTGACAATTCGTCCCGCATTTTGATTTGGTGTCCCCAGGGCCACATTTTGCTCTGTACTTATATTTGGGAGGTGAAGACCTTTTTTTTGCTCTTTACTTATATTTGGGAGGTGAGGACCTTTTTAGGGTTTTGTAGGTATGACCAAAAAACCCTTATACCGTCATTTTGTCGTCTGTCTGTCTGTCTGTCTGTCTGTCTGTCTGTCTGTCTGTCTGTCTGTCTGTCTGTCTGTTCGGTTAAAATTGTAGCCAAACGGCTAAACCTAGAGAGTTGAAATTTGGCATGTTTATACAACTCTTTGACCCGCACATAGGAAAAATACTAAAACATCTAAAAAACATACCCCCCTAAAAATATAAACAAATATGTGCTCATCGAAAACAAAAATATTTTTTTTTAATTCTGAGTAGGGTATCAAATGAAAGCCCTTAGTACGTGGATTAACGATCAAATTTTTATTTTTGCAAAATAAATTATTTTGAAGCGATTTTTGCCAAAATTGTGCAAAAAAAATTTTGTCCCACACCCTGTAGCCCAGATGGTTTAAACTAAAAATCTAAAAAAATTCCAAGTAATGTATATTGGTGTGAACCGAAATAGTACAACAGGAATTTTTGATCAGATTATGTTTTCGGAAAATAATGCATTTTTTGTGGTTTTTGGTTCACAAAGTACAAAAGTTATACCAATGTAAGACACTGATAAGCTAAGCGTCCGATGGCGCAACGCGTTAGTGCGCTGGTGTCGGAAGCTAAAATTCTCTGGAAAACGGAAGGGTTTCGAGTTCGAGTACGGACGGAGTGAGTTTTATTTTTCTGTTTTTTTTTTTGCATTTTTATTATGTTGAAATTATTTTGTCAAAATTCTAGTTATATTTTGACAAATGTTGTATTTAATTTTTAAGAGCGTAAATTTAATAACCAGTCTTATTATATGATTAACAGACGATAAATTATTTTAAAAATATCGTTCATTTTGCCGTGATTACTATAAAGTAAAATTTGTCCTACACACTCAGCATACCGCCTTCACTTATTATATACCTGCGAAACCCTGAAATGTGTGAATATTCACACTTCACATAAATTTTTTTTGTTTGCTCTACACTTATATTTCGGAAGTGACGACCTTTTTTTTGCTCCGTCCCGCATTGCCCTCTCCAAGAAAATGGTCACCCTACCTTATCGTGGATATCCATCGAAATCTCGAAATGTCAAAATCGGTATGATCACAATCCCTCCCTTATATATGTTGGCGGTCGGTAAAAATGAATCATATTTAATTTATTAAATTTACATATTGTAAAATAAAGAAAAATATAATAAATAAGATATGTATTAGGAAAATATTTCTTGATCATATTTAAATTTGATTTTTTCATAACTTGGTATATCAGTTTTGCCAACCATGTAAAATAATGAGATTTTTCTTTTCATAATAATTATTTATTTAAGAAATCAATATATAACCCATTTCATTAATTATTACATTAAAAGTATCACGATTTAAGATATTTATCAGTTTTTCCTTCTTTTATTACATAATATATTGACGTTTAGTTAGGGAATTTAGTATGTTAAGGTGAAAATTGCTTAAACGTCAGTTTTGATTCGTGGCAGGAGAGAGTTGTCTTGTGTAGTGATGTTGGAAGTTCTATTCCAGTCACTTTATTGATGTCGTGAGTGGAGTGCGGTCCTATTTTGCAGACACTCGTAAAAATTGATCAAGTCAAAATGGTGAAACCAGTTAGAAAAACCACTAATAAGAATCCACCGATTTTAAGTCATGAATTTGTTATACAAAATCACGCAGATATTGTATCTTGCGTCGCTATGCTGTTTGTTATTGGTATAATGGTGCAGGTAAGTTCCATATGTTAACTTGGAAATTGAAAACTTGAATGAAAAACTGTTTAAAAATGATTTTTTACCTAACACTATTTTTAGGCGACCTCTCCTATTGCGTCAGTATTTATTACTTTGCAACATAATGTTACACAAGCTGGAGAGATTCCTCTTTATTTGCCAGGTGCTAAAGATTGGTGCGCTGTGTTTTTCTACAGTTTAATCTGCATTGTTGTACACGCAATTCTTCAGGAATATGTTCTTGATGTAAGTAAAATCTGTATATTTTATAATACCGCTACATTTATTTATAGAACTAGGGTGTTACTTGAAAAATATGGGCAATAATAATGCTGTGCTAAGTACAGTTATGCCACATATGACAAGATAAACATTCAAATTTATTATAGCTGATATCTAGACTATTTTATGAAGAAATATTTTGGTTTTAGTATTGAAAACATATTACCAACCAAAATATGCTAATATTATTTAAGGAAGTACAAATTTTATAGGAATTTTACATTAACTGCATAAAATTTTAAAAGTATAGCCTGTTTCTTTGGTTTGAGTGGAACTAGATTTTTGAATGAAGCTTTTAACCATTTTGTGACAACTTTAAAAAAATCCTGTCTAGTTCCGCGTAAACATTTGGAATAGACATTATTTTCCTAGGAAAATTTAATGTATAGGCTATTCCAAACGTTTAGGCGGAACTAACTGGAATTTTCATTTTTGTAAGTTGTCTTGAGCTCTTCTTTTATGGTTTGAAGTAGGCTTTTGTTAAACAAAATTATCAAAAGCCTCACTTAATCGGTAAAAGTTACTGGAATGGAAAATATAGTTACGCCTAAACGTTTGGAATCACCTTTATAGGTGATTCTATACAGCTCCTATCTGATTTCTATACAGCTCTTTCAGGTGTCGCCCAGGGCTCGCACTTAGGTCCTTTAATGTTTATTTTGTACATTAATCGCGACTGCAAATAACAGTGAGACATCTGGTGGTGACTGGCTAAATTAAACAGAAGCGTATATTTGGATAATATTTTTAGTGTGTTGTGCTGCAGTTTATGTGAATTAAGACGTATTTTTAAATATAGTGACTTAAATACAGTGCTTTTTTGCTGAAATATTGTTTGAACAGATAAATATTAAGAAAAAACTTCTGACATAAAGTCTGTTCCAAACGGTTAGGCGGAATTAGATTTTGCAATCTAGTTACTTTCATCGTTTAAATCATGCTTTTCGGCCGTTTTGTTTAAGCTTTGTAAATCATACTTGCAACAAATATTTTTTGGTTTAGGTTAATATCATTTTAAAATATAATTTTCTTTATATTTTGATTTTTTGTGTCATTCTTAATACAAATATCCCATTTATTTATTTTTTTGTCATTAAAATATTAAGAAAATTAATTTAAGTTTGACATATGTCATTCGTTACCATGGTTTCATTGTTGGAATTTTAAATTTTGACATTCCAACGTGAAAAATGAAATAACCCAAGCAAGATCCCTTTTCGTGACAACCTAAAAGAACGAAATTCCCATTTAGTTCCGCCTAACCGTTTGAAACAGACTGTATACTCTTCTCGTCAACCATTAACGGTTGTACGCAGCGCCGCCAACGTTAGTTTCAGTCGCGAAATGATATAAAAAAATATTTCAAATATAGCCAGATATTGTTATATGCTGGTGACCTAAAAGTTTTTAAAACAATCAATTTTTTTCAAGATTGTTTACTGCTGCAAACAGATTTAAATCGTTTTCATGACTACTGGCATTTAAATAAATTAAATTTAAATTACACTAAAATGGCGGGTTGCTAACGTAAGAGTTTTCTCTAACTTAAGTTAAAATCATTTGTTTTTGTATGTTGCAATATACAAAAACAAATGATTTCAACTTGAGTTAGGGATAATTCTTACTTTAGCAACCGACCATAAATGTTTTCAAATTACATTTACAAAAAAAATACATGCCATTAAATATTCTTATAAAATAGGACCAAATACTCTAATATCCGTTAATGAAATTAAAGGTCTTGGGATCATACTTGATCGGAAATTATCCTTCGTTCAACACATTGATCGGATGTGTAAAGATTCTTCCAAAATGCTCAGATTTCTAATAAGAACTTTCACAATCCTAAATCTATTATTACTTTATACAACTCTTTAGTCTTTAGTAAGTTATCTTTTTGAAGCTGTATATGGAATCCACAATATATAATACATGAAAAAAGAACTGAGCGGATTCAAAAGAGATTTGTTACTTAAATAAATTTCAAATTTTATACTCCTGCGCAATCATATCTTTATACTTGTAATAAATTAAGGATTTTATCTTTCAAAGATAAAAGAAAACTTACTGACTTATTAGTACTAACCAAAATTCTCAATAGCGAAATTGATTTTCTCTATTATTAGAAAAAAAAAAATTAATATTCCTTCCAAATTATTAAGATCTAGTCACCTTTTATATCAGCCATTTAGTAGAACCAACATTATGTTGAACTCTCCACTAAATAGAATGACAGTAAATTTTAATTCCTTAAGTTTAGAACTGGACTTATTTTTCAACAAGACTTTCTATTAAAAATACTATTAAAAGTAGCTTTCTAAACAATTATTTATGAATATATATATATATATATTCTTCTCCAAATTTCCATTGTTTGGACCAGTGATTCTCAACCAACGTGTCGCGAGAGCAGTTCTTGCATCACATAATTTTTAATTCCGAAAACGATTTACTAAACTTGAAAGTGTTTCGCTAACACAAAAAGGTTGGGAAACAGTGGTTTAGACATACCGTTTTTATTATGTTCATTATTTTATCCGATTCATTATTTTGTTATGTTTGTTATGTTAAATTTAAATTTATTATTTCTGTACGGAATTTATTTAAATCAGTAATTTGTAGTTGTAATTTTATGGGTTTATCCCGTTTACAACTCTGTTATATAAATAATAAAATAATAATAAATAGGCTATTCCAAACGTTTAGGCGGAACTAACTGTAATTTTCATTTTTGTAAGTTGTCATGGTCTCACTTTTTATGGTTTGAAGTGAGCTTTTCCTAAATAAAATGATCAAAAGCCTCACTTAATCGATAAAGTTACTAGAATTGAAAACCTAGTTCCGCCTAAACATTTGGAATAGCCTTTATACGCTATTCAAAACGTTTAGGTGGAATTAATAGTATTTTCATTTTTGTAAGTTGTCATAGGGGAAGTATTTTAAGATCGCAGCGCTATTTCGGCAAACTTGGAACCTTCAAAATAGACATTCGTTACATATAAACAACGTGAATTTTAATGTTTACTGGTGGTTTTTGTAATTTTGCTACAATATTAATACTTGTTTTTATGCAATTATATTTTTATGCAAACATTTTTTATAAAAAAAAAGCGCGATAGAATGTTTATTTCTGTAGTTCCTAAAATCCCTGCAGATGTCATATCGCTTAGCAATTTTTCCCTATGGTCTCACTTTTTATGGTCTGAAGTGGGCTTTTCCTAAACAAAATGATCAAAAGCCTCACTTAAAGTTACTAAAATCGAAAATCTAGTTCCGCCTAAACCAAAAAAAAAAAAAAACACGCTATAGTTTAAAACAATTATATGCTCTGCGTTGCTAAGGTCTTGGGTTCGAATCCAGTTCCAGCATGGAATTTAAAAAAAATAGAATTGTCCTGGCTAATTTTGAAGTCGCAAGGGACAATAAATAAAAACAACTATAGGCGATGCTAAACCTTTAGGCGGAGCTAAATGAAATTTAAATTTTCTTAAGTTGTCACTAGCTATTATTTTATATATTGAAGTTGGCTTTTCCTAAACAAAATGATCCAATGCTTCAATCCATCGGTAAAAGTTACTAGATTTGAAAATCTAGTTCCGCCTGAACCTAAGAAACCGCCAATGTATATATATGTTGATAGTACAAAATTGTAGCTAATAACAATTGTTGCTCCTTTTTTCAGAAAATCTCCAAGAGACTGCATTTGTCTAAATCCAAATTGGCTACTTTTTCGAATAGCGGACAACTGGTTACTTTCTACGCAATTTCTGTAGTTTGGGGCTTAGATGTCATTGTTAAAGAGCACCTTTTACCTGAGGTAATTATAAAATACTTAATAAAACCATTTAAGCAGCAATACCTAGTTAAATAGAGAAATGATTTAATCGTTGCTGGCGCCATCAAATTGGTCGTCAAATGACGGCACCACTATCATTTTTTTGGTTTCCTATATTATTTTTGATTAAATTAGTAAAAAATCAGCTGTGGCCACCACAAGACCGACCGCCATCACAAAGTACTTGCATAAAATACATTCTAGCAGCAGAGTAGAAATAACTTGGCCTAATATTTTCTAGCAGAGATATTATTTATCATTACCGTGGAAACGTTACAAATATGAAAAAATAGATAATTCTAAAAAATTTCGAAATATTTTTCAAAAATTTTTCGTTCTATCAAAAAATGTCTCAAATAAAAGTTGTTAGTTATTGCTTTTATAGCAACTTTTGTTAAATAAAAATTTTCGAAATATTTTTCTGTTGCCAAATATTCGCAAAAATCTTAAAATCGACACGAGTAAAGTCCCATTTCTAGTCAACCGATTTTTACCAAAAGTTGATCCACTCGTGCCATTGATGTCAAAAGCTTAAATATGAAGTATCATAAAAATCCTTGTAACCGAATTTGCTCTGCACGTGTACACAGACACACGGACGGACAGACAGACAGACAGACAGACGGAGGGAGGGACGGACGGACAGACAGACCGACAGACATCATGCTAAAAATAGTCAAAACGTTATGTAGGGATCTCAATTCGTGGAGATCCATCGAAATCTCGAAATGTCAAAATCGATATGATCACAATACCTCCCTTATATATGTTGGCGGTCGGTAAAAAAGATGGTTTATTATCTCTGAAATATTATCCTTAAATGTAAAAATTTGTGATGAAATGGGTACCCGTAAACAGGGGCGGATCGAGGGTAGGAATGACGAGAACTAGAAATTTATGGAACCGGGTACCCTCAACAATTACCTGGATATTACCCACTATCCGTTAATTACCCACTACCCGATAATTACTTGTTACCCGTTAATTACCAGCTACCAGATAATTACCCGATACCAGATAATTACCCGCAATCCGATAATTACCTGCTATCCGATAATTACCCGCTACCCGTTAATATATAAAAATGAAAAGTAAGTATAGGAAAATTGATGTGAAATGTGAATTGTCACACATTTCAGGGTTTTGTAGGTATTTAATAAGTGTAAGAAGACAACAGATTGCTGGATGTCTAAAACTAATTTTTTGATAAACATTTTTTTAATATTTTTATTCGTTATTTGAGTACTAAGAGATTGCATTTAATTTTTTTAAACTAAATTTAAATAATAAGCCATAAATTAGCCATAAATTAAAAAAATAATTAATTTCTCTCGTACGTTTCCGTTTCAGATCAATTTACATTACCTATAATTTTTTCAGATTTTTGGCCAATATCGTGTTAAAAGAAACAAATTTTAAACAACAACTTTTTGTTCCTTAATCTACGTCTTCCTTTTAATTTCTTCCTAAGAGTTTCCTTTTGATACCACACAATAAATTTTTAAAAAATAGTAGTATTTTTTTTTTTTTTTTTTCTACGACACATAATCGATATTTTTCGAAAAACTAATCTGATCAAAAATTTCTGTTGAACTATTTCGGTTCCTATCAATGTACATTATTGAGTTTTTTTAAGTTTTTTAGATCAACCCCTCTGGGAGATGGATGGGGGACAAAAATTTGTTTTGCATAATTTAGCGAAGATATCATCAAAAATATTAATTTTTTCATTTTTCACAATTTTTTCAAAATAGTCACAGATAAATAAATACTCAAGATACCTCACACAATTACCCGTTAATTACCCGCTAATTATCCGCTACCCGTTAGTAATCTTATAATCGTTAATTACCCGATACCCGTTAGTTAACGGGTAATCGGGGGTAGATAACAGGCAGCAGGTATTTAAATTTTGAACCGGGTAAAACCTTAACGTGTCGGGTAGCGGGTACCCGGGTACCCGTCGTTATTCCTAGTTCAGAGATACAGGGTGTTTTAAAAAAATGTATTTTCCTGAAACAACTTTGATGGTCAATTGGTTCCCAATTCAATGTTCTTATTTGTAGAGTAAAATACTCCATCTTTCCTGATTTAATCTCACCGTATCCTTTATAGTAAAGAAGTTAGCAACGCTTAAAAAGTCTTCGATAACACTCTGTATTATGAATATTAATTCAAAATTTTGCCACCTGATATCAGAAAAAACTACGGGTTTTTGATAAATGTTTTTATGTTTAGGTTGCAATGTTATGGTCCAATTATCCAGCTCCGATGTCATTTATGCTTAAACTATTCATTATTATCCAACTAGCATACTATGTGCATGAGTTGCCAGAAATCTATTTCCAACGTGCTAAACGTGAGGAATATATTGGCAAGATGGTTTCAAGCATTGTTAAAATGGTGTGCATCCTTATACCATATTACCTGAAGTAAGTAAATTTTATTTTAATCGTATGAATAAACTCATATCAATTTTAAATTGAATAATTTGATATTGTATTTTTTATTAATATGTAGATAACAAATTTAATTTATACAATTGTTTTATTTATATTGCGAAAGAGTTCTAGTTTTAAATGCTTAGCTAGCACATTGTACTTAAAAGAATTTATATTTTTGTCAACAGTAATACATTTTACGTAAAATTAAAATGCAATTTATTATCATATTAAGTGGAATATTCATAAGCAAATTGTTTGATGATTTTTAAGTCCGAATTATTTTATTAAATTTGACTTTTTAGAAAATAAATAAAGAGCAAAGAATTTTTGAACCCAGAACTGTCCCTTTATTTTAGTATTTTTGGATAAAAAGTAAAGGTATTGGAGAGTGCATTTTTGTAGGCCAGCCATATATCTCAGGCCGGTACACAAAAAAACATAAGCAAAAAAATGCGATAATTTTATAATGGCTTCACTTATGGCCGGTTGTTAAAGTAAGAATTATACCTAGTTGTAGCATACAAAAACAAATGATTTTAACTTGAGTTAGAGAAAACTCTTACGTTAGCAACCCGCCATTAGACACATAGATATAAACAAAATCAATTTTCTCACAAAGGCACATTAGTGAATACATCTTACTTTTGGTATAATACACATATTGATACCAAATTTTACTAGCGCCATAAGGTATAGTAACAGATATAAAAAAAAAAAAATCGTATTTTGTAAAATTACGTAAATTGACTTGCGTTCTTTTGTCAGCCAGTCTGAGGCAAGAACGAAAAACTAACTAAATTTATTATATTTCAGCTTCAACCGTATGTTGGTTTGTTTGCTTGTGTTCCACTACATGTCAGAAGTACTGACACATATCACATTTTTGGTACAAACTATTGACAAAGATGAGAAATTCTCCAGGAGTAAGTAATTTTTTTTTATATACAGATGTTATTGTTTGCTTTCAACAAATACGAGAGCAGTATAGATTTGACCTGAAATTTCTTATACATCAACAACAATAACAACCACTGCCATATCTAGGTATACTGTGTTCAAAGGTGAGTTTGCAGTATAGCTCTTATGGAAAATGGGAGCGGTGTTGTAAAGCGGCCAAATGTTGTAAAAGTGTCAAATGTGTCAATTATAATAATATAAAAAACTTTTATGATTTACAAAAATCAGCTCTTATAAAACTCAACAAAAACAAATGACCATTTGTAGAATACTGCGTCTTCACAGATCAGCGCGTTTTAGAGCTGGCAACGTCGACAAACAAGAAAAGGATAGCGTCATTATGTAAACCCATTAGAGAGGATGAAAAAGAACTACTCCATATGCCCTGTACTGCAAACTCACCTTTGAACGCACTATAGGTGCACAGGCACAAGTCGAAAGGTAGCCCAAGTCAGACTGTTTATTTATTTATTTTTTTCAACTTCGTATTATAACCAATTTTTTTGATCGGCCGGGGTCCAATATTAAATCCTTGCCCACACCACATAAAAAGCTAGTTACGTTTCTGATAAAATTAGTTAATAATACAAATTTTATTTATTTCCCTTATCCCAACGCTAGGGCAACTTGCGAAGACCGATAGAGAAGTTTTTTTGTTACTTGCGAAGTAAAATTAGCACCGGTTCCATTACCTGAAATTTCCATGCCTGAACAGGATTCGAACCCGAGACCTCAGCGGTTTTGAAGAGAACGCAGAGCACATGTTTTACCACTACGCTACGCTGGTAGGCGCAACGAAGAATGTATACCAATCATTTCAAGTCTCTTTGAAAGACATTAGGCGCCTTTAGCGAACGCAACTGTTGAGCAGCAACGCAAATTTATTTACTTGGTGATAACAGTAAACTGTTCCAATTTCGCTAAACGAACATCAAGCGAAAAACTGCTGGCGGTTAATTTATCACTTGTTACTATGATTGAGGTTACTATAAAAAAATAATAAAATTTCTCGCTTAGAAAATTGGTATACTAGCGTTGGCGAATCAACGCAGTCATTTGTCTGGAACAATGCAATCGTTTGTTACGTCGTGTGACGTAACTGCGTTGATTCGCCGACGCTAGTATAAGTTGCTTACAGTAAGCATAGAGTCAGCGGACTCATTCAGCCGTTGAAGTCATCATACTTAACAGCTGCGTTTGCTAAACGCACCCATTTTTCTAGATCAAATCTATACTCCCCTCGTACATTCGTAGTAGAAAAAAGAACCATTTCTGAGTTTCCGCTGTTTTGAATTGCCTAGTCAAATTCAACTGAAAAGCAAAAAAAATGTCTAAATCTAAGTGATGAACAAAAAAATTGATAACGGGAAAGGGGTATTCGGAACCGAGTATGCGGAATCGGTTTACTCGAAGATTACTACCCGAAATCCCGAACCGGTTTCGGTTCCCAGCACTAGTTTATAATTGAAAATGCAAAACTTTTTATCGCATTTTTAACAGTTAATTTCTTTTCAGTGGCTTCAGTTGCTTCCAATGCAATCTTAATTCTCTCAAGATTACTCAGCATCATCGTAGCTGTTCTTACTTTATGGTATGGTCTTGCCCTTACTGGCAAAGAGACCATTAGCATTGAAGAGAGTAACTTTAACATTGCACCAATTAGACTGGCAGTCTTGGCTGGAGTCTGCCTAATTCAAGCGTAAGCATTACAAACAAGATTTTTAGACAAAACATTCTAATTGTTATTTTTTTCAGGTATTTGATGTTCAATTTTGTCTCTCAACAATTGTCAAAGATTCGCGAGACCAAAGACAGTCAAGTTGTCAAAGGTAGCAAGAATAAGAAGGAAAAACTAAAGAAAGGTAATTTATATACCTCGTATTTCTTTAAGAAATTATATTGATCTTTTAGTTCAGGGTTCTTTAACATATTATTATCTAGCACCTACCTTTGTAACTATCTAAAGGGCTTACATTTTTAACCGCCAACTAATATTTGAATTGAAAAAAGGATACTTAGATTATATAAAAGTTGTATATTTTGGATGTTTTTAACATAAATTTAATTATACAGCTGTATGAAGTCCGCGCTACCGCCCATGTTGAAGACCACCGTTTTAGAGCATATGTTGTATCTGCGACTCTGCCCCACCCCTCATAGAGTTAGCCAAAAGTGGTCCATACAAAATTAATTATTGTATTTATTTATTTTTTTATTTATATCTAATTGCACCAGCTTTCCTTAAATTTTAATCATTCCTTAAAACCATATATTTAATACTTCTATATTCGAATAGATATAGGTAGGCGCACGCCTATCTCAGTACCAGGGTTGCCAGATTTCAAATTAGGCCTCGCGGGACAAAAATGAATAAAATTAAGGCGATTTTTTCACAATTAACGGTTTTGACATATCATTTTTAGTCAATGACTTATACCGTCATTTTGTCGTCTGTCTCTGTCTGTCTGTCTGTCTGTCTGTCTGTCTGTCTGTCTGTCTGTCTGTCTGTCTGTCGGTCTGTCTGTCTGTCTGTCTGTTCGGTAAAAATTGTAGCCAAACGGCTAAACCTAGAGAGTTGAAATTTGGCATGCTTATACAACTCTTTGACCCGCACATAGGAAAAATACTAAAACATCTAAAAAACATATCCCCCTAAAAATATAAACAAATATGTGCTCATCGAAAAAAAAATATATTTTTTTAAAATTCTGAGTAGGGTATCAAATGAAAGCCCTTGGTACGTGGATTAACGATCAAATTTTAATTTTTGCAAAATAAATTATTTTGAAGCGATTTTTGCCAAAATTGTGCAAAAAAAATTTTGTCCCACACCCTGCAGCCCAGATGGTTTAAACTAAAAATCTGAAAAAATTCTAAGTAATGTACATTGGTGTGAACCGAAATAGTACAACAGGAATTTTTGATCAGATAATGTTTTCGGAAAATAACGCATTTTTTGTGGTTTTTGGTTCACAAAGTACAAAAGTTATACCAATGTAAAACACTCACATGCAAGGCGTACGATGGCGTTATTGGTTAGAGCACTGGTGTCGTAAGCTAAAACTCGCTGGTAAACGAAGGGTTTCGAGTTCGAGTACTGAGTGAATTTTATTTTTTCTGTTTTTTTTTTGCATTTTTATTATGTTGAAATTATTTTGTCAAAATTCTAGTTATATTTTGACAAATGTTTTTAATGTATTTAATTTTTAAGAGCGTAAATTTAATAATTATCTTATTATATGATTAACAGACGATAAATTATTTTAAAAATATCGTTCATTTTGCCGTGATTACTACAAAGTAAAATTTGTCCTACACACTCAGCATACCGCCTTCACTTATTATATACCTGCGAAATCCTGAAATGTGTGAATATTCACACTTCACATCAATTTTTAATTTCTAAACTTCATTTTGGCCATTTAAAAATGTATCTAATAAAGAAAACAACAAAAATAATTGATTAATTTGGGATTTTTTTTCAGAAAATAGATCTTGTTTAAAAATTCAAATGATTGAATAGACCGGTTTCGATAACTATATTATCTTCAGTAAAACTGTAAAAAAAAAAAAAATAGGATACTGTGATATTAGAATTTATTATTAAAAATATGTTTTTCTCTCTTTTTGTACAAAAGGTTTTACTGAAGAAGATAGTTATCGAAACCACTCTATTCAATCATTTTAATTTTTATTTAAACAAGACCCATTTCCTGAAAAAATCAAAAATTCTCAAGGTGGAAAACGAATAAAAAATAAAAAACAATTGTTAAATTTTTATTTATACTATTTATCCTAAAAATTATTCAATATTTATCACTTTATTAAGAAAGACAAACCGCAATAAAAAAAAAAAAGAAAATGGAATTCCGAACAATTCATTCCGAAATTCTGTTTTATCATCAAATCGGCCTCCAAATTTTTTAGAATCAACCTATTTCTATTTTTACGCCAAGCACTCGTCATTAGACTAAAAATTCTTCCAGATGTTGCATTTGCATGTGGAATAAAGAAAATGTATTTAATAATTTTTAAAAATTATGAAGAAGAATTAAAAAAAAAACATCTTTGGTCACACGGTAATTGCCTTTCAAAAACCGTTATATTTGCCATAAATCTTTTGGGAATATCTTTCAGTTGGAGACAATTTTATATTTGTGGTCATTGAAATTAAACCATTTCTCTATATATTTTATAGCCGTAATAAAAATTATTTGCTTCCATTTTAAACCGCTTTGAAGCATCGAAGTTATCACAATATTGGATAATTTCATGAACATTTGCTTCATAACAGCATTCATTCTTACGCTCAATCAAGGACTACCTTACATTATTCATAATTGAATATACTTCAACAATCGTAACATTACTACCTTGTAGTTTTTCTAGTGCTGGTTGAAATTGTGAACATATATAATAGTTATTTCATTATTATTATTATTGTTATTACTGTGTACAGTACACATTTTTGAACATAATCTAAAACCGGCATGGAGCGTATTTATGAAGTTGAGTGTACTTGAAAAATGATTATAGCGATATACACTCCCACGCATGGCTTGTATTTGCTTAGACTGATTGACAGATTATATATATTATGAATTATTTTCTCTATTGTGAGCAGCCTAGCATCCCCCCCCCCCCAGGGGGCGGTGTCGCCCATCTTGAGAATCACTGAAACAGACACATGATATATTAACATATTAGTGATTTTTTTTTTATCTGTTTTGGTGAAAAGGCTTTAATTAACTCAAAGATTGTAGGTAAATTAGCGAATTTTTATGACGGCATTCAGGGATGGATAACGTAACGTAACGATACACGATAACGTTTTAATAACGATTCAAATACAATTTCTAATACAATAACATAACGATATCTTTATAACGTTATAATAACGTATAACGGTTCATAAAGTGTTATTTTGTAACGTTATTTTAATAACGTTATAAAAAAAGTTTCATTTGTATTTTTACAGACACTTTTATATTTCCTAAAAACGGTTTCCAAACACAAGACAAGTATGTATAATTTTATATTCACCACCAAAACAGATTCCAAATATAGGTAATTTCAGAGGAATTTTATAACGTTATATAACATTATTTACGTAACGTTATATAACATAACGATTATTTTTTAACGTTATGTAACGAAATCAAAAAATAAATAACGATATACAATAACGTAACGATTTGAAACGTTATTTCATCCCTGACAGCATTACGCTTCGTTCATAACCTCCAAATTAATAATTAGAATTAACGTGAAATTAGTACTTAACATAAAATTTGTATGCAGAACTTAAGTAGTGTTCACAATGTAAATTAAGAAATGAAGACAGTGACAGATATTTTTATCGATTTCTACTTTATCGATCGATAATTGACAGCTGTTTATATTTGCTAATAAGGTTTTGAGTGTTTCATAGTTCTGAAAAGAATTAAAATAGAGGAAAAATGTATATCTATGCTCACAGAAGATATGGATAGAAACAAAAAATATGGACATAGAAATTTTTAGGTTAAGACAAATGCTTACTGCGCATCCGTATATTAGAAATTAACGTAAGAGTTTGAAGTCTACAAACTCTTAATTTTAATTTATAAGTATAAGTATTAATTTAGAAGTTTGTGAACGATAACGTACAGTTTTACGTATAACAAACATTTACGTTAATTCTAAGTACTAATTCTAATTCCTAATTTTGAGATTATGAACGAAGCAATTAGGCACAAGATCTGCACCTGATGAGTGTCTTCAGCAATGCCATATATGTATATGCTAGGTATTAATGGGTTAAGTAAACTCACAGAAACACACGAAATTTAACGAAAATACCCTACACTCTAAACACTATTCTAATAGATTTTTTTTTTTTCAGTTAAAAAAGTGAAAGAAGAATCCGATTTACCCGAAGTTGACCAGAACACAAATAAAAACTTAAGGAAGCAAAAAACCAAATAATGAACTAGTTATAAGATTTTAATCATTTTTGTTTAATGTGTATTATATTTCATTTCACGCATTTTATACTTAAATCTAGAAAGAAGAAAAAAAAAAAAAAACTGCGATCGTGCAATACCTGATTTTAAAAAAACTTTACAAACACAAATAAAGTGATAAAAATAAAATAAAATGTTTTATCTCAAAGAGAAATCAACTCTAAAACCCAATAAAATTCATCAAAAACGAAATAAAAATTGAAAAAAGTTAAATTAGGGGATCATAATATCTTTGAACATAAACAATGAATAAAACAAAAGATTTATATTTTAAGAATTAGATCAACAAGAGTGTTTGTTAAAATTAAGTAAATGTAGTAAATGAAACTAATTTGAAAATAGTCTTATATTGTACAGTAATTGTGTTTGGGTTGTAGGAATTTGACAAATAGTCAAATTGATTATTTATAAATTCAATTGCATAACCAGGGATACAGTGTCAATATTGACAGCTACTGCAAAGTCATCGGTTGGCGGAAATGATAACTAATGACTGGGGTTTCTAGTGAAGTGGTATCACAGCAACCCTTGTATTGGACGGCTACTAAGCAGTATTGTTGCTCCGAGGTAAGTTCGAATTTACTTATCCGTTCTTTTATTTTTTATTTATTTTTTTTGATTTGACCATAAGTAATACAATGTTCCGTAACTGCACACCTAACTACCGCGGTCGCGGTTACGGTAAAGTCGTGGTAAGTTGTGGTTATCCAGTGGTTACCTAAAACGAGTTTTAGTTACGGAACGGTAGTCACACTTCACAGTTGATAAAACAGACAACTGAACTGTCATTTTATGGACGTTATAGGTTATAGATATTCTCCTACAAACTTATTAAGAAAAATATTTGATTTATTAGTACTTGTTTACAATGGCACATTATTACATTATTATATTACAAAAGAACATATATGATTTTTCCTGATATTATTTTTCACGACATCGATCAATATTACTAAAAATCAGTTAATTACACTCATTCTTACTGTTTTAATTATAGACTATAGTAAAATAATATTATAATTTACTACTTGCACTACAAAGAAACGATTAATTCTCTCCACTTAACTCTCGCCTTATTGTAATTGTTTTGAAATTCCCGCCTTTTGTAGTTTACATTAGATCTGAAGTTTGTAGTGGGAAGAAATAACCACACTAACCGCGATATTTCCACGGTTAGTTTGGTTACAAAAAAGTAACCAAAATTTTCAGTAACCGCGTTCCGAAACTTAACAATTTTCCTGAAAAGGTTAATGTCGTACACTTTCAGAACGGGAAACTTCAACCGCGGTTACTTTCGTCGAGTAATGGAACATTGTATAAATTTATATTTTTATTATTATTATTAAGGGCGGCAGATCATTGAAAGCCGGGGCTCAATCTGTAATTTTATAATAATAATCTAAAAGGTTAAAAAAAAGGATGGGCTATTCCAAACCTTTCAGTTCAGTAAAATTTTTAAACGAAATTATTAGTATAATCTGTCTCAATTTGTAATATGAAACTATAGAGCGTTCAAAGGTGAGTATGCAGTATAGCTCTTATGGCAAATGGGAGCGGTGTTGCCAAATGTTGTAAAAGTGTCAAATGTGTCAATTATAATAATATGAAAAGCTCGTATGATTTACAAAAATCAACTGTTATAAAACTCAAAATAACACTCAACAAAAACAAATGGCCATTTGTAGAATACTGCGTCTTCACAGATCAGCGCGTTTTAGAGCTGGCAACGTCGACAAGCAAGAAAAGGATAGTGTCATTGTGTAAACCCATTAGAGAGTATGAAAAAGAACTACTCCATATGCCCTGTACTGCAAACTCACCTTTGAACGCAGTATAGATCTGATTACTTTGGTGACTGTTGTGGTGTAAACAGACTTTGGCGTATCCGTGTGAACCAATACTATGATAATATTATAAATGTATTGTCAATATACAACATAAAAAATGAACTTTTCCTGTTAGTTCCGTATTACAAAATGAGACAGATAATACAAAGTTATACTTCAATATTAATTTATTTAATAATTCCAGAAAACACAACTAAGTTATAATTTGTTAGTAAATAAAAATGTACTATAAAAAAAAGTACAAATATCTGTAAATATGTCTATTCCAGACCTGTGAATCCAAGCTTGTGGATCTCATATTAACTATACTCTATTTTTTAAAGAACGAAGTAGATGACGCTGCGAGCGCGGCCGGTTTCACACTGTATCAAATTAAAGTTTATAATTTAAAATTAAATAAATTTTGTGGTAAATTCAAATTTGACGTTTCAAAATTAATGTTTTTAAAAAAGTTATAATTTAAATGCATAAAATTGCTATTATTCTTAAATCCTAAATAAATTGTAAAATATCTTATTTTCAAATACACTCAGCGCTCGCTTAACGTACATCCGCTTAACGTACGTTCGATGATACGTACATGATTAATTACGGATCCTATGTTCGTACGAACGTACACGTTGTTCGTATGAACGTACATCGCGTAACATGAAAATGTCGCTTTTGTACGAACGTACACATTGTCCGCGCGAACGTACATTGCGTCACACGAAAACGTCGTTTTCGTATTTGATATGGCAACTTTATGGTTAAAAAAAGGGAAAAGTATAATGTATAATTGGATTCACGAAAAATGTCCGATTATTAAATGACGGGACCCCATTTAATTTTGAAAGAGTAAACTTAACGTAAAATTTGTTTGAATAAAAATTGCAGATTTTAAAATTTTCTACAAAAAAAGATTCTTACACTTTTTTTTTCATGAATGACCATTTGCATTATATTGAAGTTTATTAGTTTAATGCCCCTAATATTTTCGTAAATCCGAATAGAACAGTAAACACGTAGTACTAACATATAAATACATGTTAAAAAAATAAAAATAAACTATACATTATATAAAATAACATGTTTAGAAAAATAAATAAGTACTTAAAAAATTATTATTTGTTGTTTTTAATTAGAAATTTGTCCATTTCAATCGTACCGCAGTTTTCTTTTTGTTTTGATATAAAAGTTTATAACTAGCGGTGCTATTGCGTATATTATTAACAACACTGAAACTTCTGTTAACATCCAGGTCCGAATTCTCGATAGTGTCAATGAGTTCTTCCACTTTGCCTAATATTCCACTTACTGTTTTTAGTTGCATTTCGGTTATTTCGTTCTTGGTTTTTGGGTCTTCTTTTTCAGTTCTCATTTGCTCTTGTAGTTCTAATAACTCATTAGTTGTGAGTTCGTCCGCATGTGATTCTAACAAATCGTTAATATCTTCAGTGTCCATATTCAGTTCCAATTTTTTTTTTTTAAATACATGTGAATACACTGCTTTATATTCACATACAGAAAAGCACTCGTAAATACGTGTACATATTCGGCTGCGTTGGACGTATTTACTGATTCTTCTCTGTAAGTGTGAGTGAAGGGGGAAAATTGAAAGATAGAAGTTGGTAACACTGTATTTCAAGATTCATACGCATATCTTGCCTAAATTGTAGTAACATATTTCAAAACAATCAATGAATATTGGTCATTTATACAAATTTTTAATTAGAAATAATAGGTAGTAATATATTCAATGTAAACTTAGTTTGTACGCCTATGTTTACAAATTTGGGTTAAAATGACAGAGACAAATAGAATAAGTTGAGAAAGAAAACTATTTTTCTACAGTGTAAACTTCTCCAAGTTCTTACCTGATTAAAAACAAGATCGAAATAGCTCCACTCTTGCCAACACTTCTTTCTTAAAAAAAATGAAGTATAGGTTTGATAAAGATACGTTGCCTATCGAATACCAACATGAGTTACAAAGAACACTGGTCCCTAGGTTCGAGGATACTGTCATTTTTACTGACGGATCAAAATCCGGAACCAGGGTTGGGGGTGCGTTCGTTGTTTTGAATCCACGTCAACAGTTTCAGTACCATCTGCACTCCATAACGAGTGTGTACATTGCTGAGCTATACGCTATTTTGAAGGCCCTATGTTTTGTTTCGTCAGAGCAAAGTCGGTCAAGTGTTATCTTGACGGACTCGCTGAGCGCTCTGAACAATATTCAAGATCCAGTGAATCTTTTTATACTAAAGATCCGGTTGCTACTCCACAATCTGAATGCTCAGAATGTGAGGGTAGAGCTGTTTTGGATACCGGGACATGTTGGTATTAAAGGCAAAGAAGCGGCGGATGAAGCTGTAAAGGCCGCCTCCCACAGACCTATGATTGATGTGAGTTTCATATTTCCAGATGACGCAAAGAGTCATCTGAAACATCTAGTTTTAGCCAGGTGGCAGCATGAGTGAAGCAGTACACAGAACGTTAAGTTGAAACAGATTAAGGGGGACGTTAAACCATGGGGGTTCTTCCTGCAGGATTAACCACAGTGAGGAAACCGACATCACACACCTCCGTATAGGCCACTGTTGGTGGACCCATGGACAGCTCCTTTGAGGTGAAGACTCCCCTCTATGTGAGATGTGTAACACAGATTTGTCTGTACTATATCTGTTTTACTTATTTTTTCGATCTATATTTGGTTTTAACAAGTTTTAGATGATTATAAGACAATATCTGCAAAAAACAAAATCTCTGTTCGTCTGTCTGTATATTCCGTTATTAAATTGATTTGAATGTAAGCCTTTACAGTTTAATTTAATAACTATAAGATTAACATGTTCATTAAATGCGTCTCTTTTTCTTGTCACCACAGATGTGCCATCTAAAAATTTTCTAGTTAAGGGGATGTTTGGGGTTAAAACTGTTTATTAGAAAACTTTAAATTTCTTTCTTATTATTGACTTAGCAAAAAATGTATGTAACAAAAATGGTTTATGATAAGAAAAATAAATCATTTTTCTTGTATGCACTTTTTTTGATTCAATGAATATATGGATAGTATGTAGAGAATAATGGAAACGATAATTTTCTGGTCTATTTGAAACTGAGTTTACAGCAAAAATGTGCATAACAGCCTCTACTTTACAACCTTAATCTACAAATAACTATTATCATTGTATTGTGAGTAGTACATTTATTAATTGGCTCATATATACAAAATTGTAGAATTTACACTTTTACTTTATTTTTAATAATTTAATAACACTTATTATTAATAACATTTATTATTAATAACACTTACTATTAATAACAGTGTTAGGTAACTTAACATAAACTTATCAAGTAGTGTCGCTTATTAACTCTTACGGAGCAGTGCTATTTAAAATGTACCCCACAAAATTTGAATAAAATAATCGTTTTTGAGTTTTATAAATACCTTAAATACTTTATTTACCTACTTATGAAACAATGTAGGTTTATTTTTTTTTTCATTTTTTATTTTAAACACCTTAATAAATAAATTAATTAATTTTTCATGAATTTTATTGGTTATTGTTAAGTAAAGGGCGGAGTCAACTCGGGTAAATTCCCTGATTATTGCAAAGCAGCTACGCATAAATAACCAATTCAGTCTGAATCTCTACGTAGCAGTAGTAGGTTGGGCGTATACTATGCTTTGCTATAAATTTAGTTGGTTAGTATGAAGAGGATTTTATGAATGTTGGACGTATGAAAAAATTGCAAATGAAAATATTGTAATTTCAGCTAAAAAAACATTTTTAATATATTCCATAGTAAACCTGAATACAAATTATTAATAAATTATTTATTTACGATAAAATAAAAATGGGGTACATTTGTACCCCACACCGCAACCAAAGGACACCGTAATGTAAGGGTTAATAAAAAACTAAGAAATACGTTTCATTTGAACGTATTTATGAAAATTGATAAAATGTGCAACCATAGTGTTTTGAACGAAAACTTAAATCATATGGGTTAAATTATATAATACCATAGAGTAAGTAATAATATATTACTTACTCTTGATAATGATAATACGTTATTTTTGTTTGGTGCCAAATTTTCACTCATATGAATATTTGGATGCCTAGTCTACTTATAATACCTATATACAGTGTTAATTATTTACTGTGCAACATGCAGATTTCACATTCAATGTAGAAGAAGTGAGTTATTTCAAAAGCAACATAGCCATAAAACAAATGCTTATAGTATCTATAGAAAAGACAAAATATTATTTTTTTAAATATTTTTTGAACTTATCCACTAAGGACATTATTATTTTTGTTTGAATGTAAATATAAACTAACTAATAAAAATTTATTTATTGTTTCTAATTTACTATTTTTTAGCCGTCTAGGCACTTTATCATGTCAAATGACTATTATATCTAATCACCAGTGTATATCTGTTGCCAAGGATATGAGCTGGCTTTCATAATTTGCTATGTTGCAAATAAAATAACTCACTTCATTAACATTATATGTGGCCGACCGGCGTAGGGTAGTGGTACCACATCTGCTCTGCGTTGCTAAGGTCTCGGGTTCACACCCCGTTCAGGCCTGGAAATTTAAAAAAATAAAAATTGTCCTGGCATTTACCACATCAGCAAAGGCCATTAAAAAAATAATAATAAATAACATTATATGTGAAACATGTAAAGGCTGTTCCTTAGGTTTAGGCGGAACTAGATTTTCAATTCTAGTTACTTTTACCAATTGATTGAAGATTTTGAGCATTTTGTTCAGGAAAAGCCAACTTCAATATATAAAAAATCATTGAATCGATGACTCATCCTGGTTATTCGCCTGATTTGAAACCCAGTGACTTTTTCCTATTTGCAACGATCAAAAATAAAATGTGGTATAATCTGTCTCAATTTGTAATACGGAACTAGATCTGGTTACTTTGGTGACTGTTGTGGTGTAAATAGATTTTTATGGAAACATGTGAACTTGTAAATCTGACTTTCAAATTTATGGTTTAGTATTATTATATCGAGGTTATATTCAGTCAAAAACTACATATGTCAGATAACAAATTGACATGTCATAATTGTGATTGACATGTCAAATATTTGAAAGGTGCCACTTCAGAATTACCACCCTAAGATGATATTTTAAATATACAACATAAAAAATTAAGTTTCCCTGTTAGTTTCGTATTACAAAATGAGACAGATAATAAGCGATTATTTAGTCCTGCAGAACCAGTTGTATCATACAACAAGCGTGGTTCAAAAGCTATTGATGAAACAATAAAGGCAGTAATTAAATATAAAAAAATTTCTTATTTCATTTTGCCGAAAATTTAAGTGTAACCCTCGGAATGTGCGTGGTCCATTTTTGTGCCTAGTTTTATTAGTTATAGACTTCATGAAAGTCCTAATATTCGCTAAAAATAACTTAAAAACATTAATAAACCCATCCTCTTGCCTTTGCGACTGCCATTTTCCATTTCACATATCTTAAGTCTCTTTCGTCGTCTGTGAATTGTGATTTGAACGTGGTACCTGGTGTATCTATAAATTCTGATAGGTTCCAGTAGTCTACCGCTGCAGCGGCAACCATAGCGGCTCCTAATGCTGTACTTTCCGCCATATCTGGCCGAATCACGTCCACACCCGCTAAGTTGGATTGATGACAACTTACAAAAATGAAAATTCCAGTTAGTTCCGCCTAATCGTTTGGAATAGCCTTTATGTTGCTCGTTAAATAATTCACTCTGTATATATATATGATGTTAAATTTAACTATTACGAGGGTTACACTGAAAGTTTCGGGAACCAGATACTAGGAAACTTGTTAGATCAAGAAAATATAGGAATTCGTTAATCTTTAGTATTATGGTTTTCACAGACCTAGAAAAAATTGTTTAGTTTTTTTACAAGAGCAAGTGAACTAGTTCGTGAAAACAATTAATTTAAGACGAGACATTTCCGGGCCATGATTTATTAGACAAGGTTTAACGCAACAACAGTTTAAGTTTAAGTGTCGATCGAATGAATTCAACTTTTGGTAACAAAGCACCATCCAAAACAACAATTTATTGCTGGTTTCAAGAAATAAAATTTGTTTATGCAAGTCTCAGTGGTGAAGTTCGTCTAGTGACAGCTGTTGTTCCAGAAAACACAGAAGCATCGAATATCCTTAAGCATTGGCATGAGTTAAAAATAATCAAAATTGTATGATCATTTAGCTGTGAAAAAAATATGTGCACGTTGGATACCACACAACTCAGGCTTTTAAAGAATTTCAAATCAAACTTTGTTAGAATTGCCCACGTGTCGCATTTGCCCACAATACAATCTTTTATTATTTTTACTTATAGTAAATCTGTTCAAAAATTACATTATTCAAATTTTATCAACAATAATACTTTCTTTACCTACGAAATTTTAAATCTTATTGAGACCATGAAACATCGCCAAAATACCATCAAAATTATGTGGATTAAAGCTCATTCAGACTTTGAATTCAACGAGCAAGTAGACATATTACCAAAGGATGCTTGCTTATTAGGTCAAAAAATTAATCCACCCTTGCATATTCGCTATATAATATCAAGATATACTAGCTAGATCCGACAGAAATGGATTGAAGAATATACTTCAATATCTGCATTCAAGAGAACATACTATTCAACCCTTCAACCATCTATTACAACAAAAATTTGGTTTACTTCTCTCCATCCAAGAAAATTAATAACTTCTGTATGCAGAATGCACTTGCTCTACAATACCTCAACAAGATCAATATAGCCCCTTCACCTCGCAAAAATAATCTCATGTGGAATGGCGCAAAGATGTGCTCTAACAATTCAACTCAGGATTATCAAATCTTGTATTTAACATCATAACAAGTGAGGAAACATGGATTTATTTCTTTGAACTTGAAACCTGAATTGTTTGGGTGTTCCCACATGATTCAAATCCAACAAAGGTTGTTTGTTCGTGCCGTGTCGCGAAAATATGATTACTTTATTTTTCGGAATAGCAGGCCATACTGCAATTGTGTGTTTGGAAGGTAGTAGAACAGTCAATGCTGATTGGTATACAAAAATTTACTTGCCAGAACTGATCACTGAAATAGGGGAAAACAACGCAAATCGTCGCATCAATCTTCGTCATGACATTGCAAGTTCACCAGTGGCATCTTGAACAACCAACGACATATTTGACACGTGAAATCATTGAATCGATGACTCATCCTACTTATTCGCCCGATTTGGCACCCAGCGACTTTTTCCTATTTGCAACGATCAAAAATAAAATGCGTGGTGAGAGATTTTTTAGTCCCGCCGAACCAGTTGGATCATACAAAAAGCGTGGTTCTGAGATACCAACTTCTGAGTGAAATAATTGTTTCAATAATCTGTATATTCGTATGAAAAAGTGTATTGATGGTAAAAACGAATATTTTATGAAACAATAAAGGCAGTATTTAAATATAAAAAATTTTCTTATTTCATTTTGCCGAAACTTTAAGTGTAACCCTCATAATGTGCGAGGTCCATTTTTGTGCCTAGGTGTATTAGTTATCGACTTCATGAAAGTCCTAATATTCGCTAAAAAATAACTTAAAAACATTATTAAACCCATCCTCCTGCTCTTTCGACTGCCATTTTCCATTTCGCATATCTTAAGTCTCTTTCGTCGTCTGTGAATTGTGGTTTGAACGTGGTGCCTGGTATATCTATGGATTCTGATAGGTTCCAGTAGTCTACCGCTGCGGCGGCAACCATAGCGGCTCCTAACGCTGTACTTTCCGCCATATCTGGCCGAATTACATCCACACCTGCTAAGTTGGACTGAATTTGCATTAGTAGATCGTTTGCTGTCATTCCACCATCAACCTAAAGAAATTACAGAAAATTGTATTGACGAAAAATTAAATACATTTAAAATTATTCTTGATGATTTTATAATTAAAAACATACTGGCAATTACTTAAATTTTAAAGCAAATACTCAATATGTTTCAGTAATTTTATTTGATCTCTTTCAATGACATCATATAATATAGACACAGCATGCTCTATACCTTAGCATTGAATGTTATGAAGCCAAGACCCTGCGGACACGGAAGAGGCCCCCTTGAGTATAGCAATTCGCCTAATATAAATTTATTTTGTCAAGCTACCGCTAAGAGCGGTTGTCATTAGCTTTGTTCGTAGAACTATTCTAACGTTTTATTATCGTCAAATGCAAGCGCAGATTTATTTTAACGCGTTACTATGAATTCAGTGCTTGCGTCTAACGATAATCTTCTTATTCTTCTTAGCGTTTTCACGTTGGTTCGGGGTTCGCTTTTTGGATTTTTGAACGCCACTTTTGCCGATCAAACGCTTCTTCCGGGCGTAGATGGGCAACTCTCATGTGATGGTCGACTGACTGTATCTTACCGATCTTAACGAGAGCACTTGCTGCCTGTTGTAAAACTATGCGCAACGAAGGGAACGGTATATACTAGATCGTCTGCCATGACCAAACCACTGAAGGCGTTTTTCCCGCATTCTTTCCTGAACTAGTGCCACGCCAATCTACTGCTGCATTCACATCCGTACAATACGACAGGACGTACTTGCAGTTTGCAGTATTATGCTCTATCTGAGAAAGACTGATAGTAATAAATCATTTTGTCAGGCAGTTACAAGTGGCGTGCACATTTTAAACACGTTTAAATTGGTTTTGTGTATTTCTATATTACTATTTACCGTTTTATTAAACGCACGCCTGTGACCATATTTTTCGTCAAAATTTTAGTGTCAAATTTTTATGATCTATTGTGTTTAACCCTAGTTCGTATTCCCATATAATATGTGCGGCACACTCGGTTGTTTTCAACAATATTTCGTTTCGAACTATTCATATTTTGTCGCTTTTGTTTGCCGCTTCTGTGTGAAAAATATTTTTTTACAAATAATAAATTTTATTACTATCAGTCTTTCTGAGATAGAGTATAAAAAATATATATTTCTACTTGCAATTCTAGTCGGCAAAACAATGAAGTAAACAACCCGCACTACTCCAAGGGGCAACACTGTCACTCCGCCTAAGGAGGTGTTGGCATTATAACAAGTTGCCAGCGTTCAGTCTATGTTATGTTATGGTTGGTTTATATACGGAACAAGAATAAGGAATAGGAAATAAGAATAGTACACAAGAATAAAAAATATTAAACCGTTTATATAGGACATAACATTTCGTCGCTGCGCCTGCGTACTTTCGTTGGCCTGTGTTTAACGTTTATCACTTGACAGGTTCTTAAAACTTACAAGAAGAATAAATAAAAATAATAAAAACATTTTATTTTTGTTTACAACCCTCTCATCACAACTGAAAAAGATCTGTTGAATAAACTTTATTACGGCAGACCTTTTTATTGCTGTGCGCAGGCTTATCATGTCTTATTCTTGAAATAAGAATAAAATGTTGAAAGTTACCAACTATTCTTATGTTTAAGTTAAATTTCATTCCTACATAAACCGATATACGGCGCAGCCATGTTTTAACATCTTGTGTACTATTCTTATTTCCTATTCCTTATTCTTGTTCCGTATATAAACCAAGCATTACTTAATTGATTTCTCTCGATACTATTATTTCGACAGTTTTGTCTCAAAACTCTCAAGAGTTTTTTTATTACATACTGAACTTAAAATCTAACAATGAAATTGTATTAATCTTCAGTTGACTTTAATAAATAATTTTTTTGGATTAACTAATTTTTACGTTTGACATATCTAGAAAATGCAAAAAATTGGACTTGCTAGAATCTTCATCATGCTAATTCGGGAATTACCTTTTTAAATAACCAGATTGAGGTTTATTACTCTTCACTTCACCAGCAAGTAAAAGTGTTATCCATTACTGTTTTTACTTGCCCGACCTTAATATATAAGGGGCAAGTATTGTAATCGCGAAAATTTTTCAAAAAAACGTTTCATGGTCCAGGGAATCCAAAAAACCTATTTTCGAAGTGCCGTCCGTATGTGTGTGTGTCTGTGTGTATACACGATAACTCAAAAACGGTTTAACTTAAAGAGTTCGTTCTGGTACTAAAAAATTCTCCTAATAATTGGGAAGAACCCTATTGCCTTTTATTAAAATCCGAAACCGGAAACAGAAGTTATTAAACTTTAACTAGTAAACAAGCCTTGAACAAAAATTTGTATAGGACATAATTTGATGTATTTTTGAAGATTTACCTAAATCATATTTTAAATTAAAAAAAAAATGTATTTTTTTTTATTATTATTTTTTATGGGAGGGCAAGTCTAGCGGAGGTCTCCCTTTGCTATTGGTTTTTCTTTTCTAAAACTGTAAGGCACATGTGCTTTACGTAAAATTTTAGTTTAGTTTATGATAAATTCTTGACAGTGACATAATTGTCGAAATAATAGTACTTTAATTTTGATCCTATTTTACAATCTACTAATAAATTTATAATTATTCCCCAAAGAACTTTAATTTTATGTTTATTATTACCACTATATTCATCAAATATTTTCTGAAAAGGTAATATTAAGTGTGTTCGATTTGCACATTTGCAGTTAATGTTTACCGCCGCGTTAAAAAAATCTGTTCGTTTTGTTTCGCAGTAACTGCAAATCTGTTCGATTTGTCGTAATTTACTGCCAGTTTATGACGCTACTGCGAAAAAGTTACAGCTGCTTCACTTACGGATTATTTGTTACGGCTGTGTTTGTTTACCTTTTTGAGTTGGTACCATAGATAAAGAATAAATGGTTGGTACTTTGTTTTTGACTTTTTGACAGGAATATGGCTAGCATATTTGTTTTGATATTTATACTATATTCTTTGATGGCTAATGTCTTACAAATTCTTTTTTTGAATATCTTGGGACAATAGTTTCTACAAAATTTTTCAGTTTTTCTATCCTGGGGCATTTTGTAAACCTCGAAAATACAGTTCATAACTTCATCATCCGAACTCGAAAAATCTAAATCTGAATCAGATGATTCTGGATTTGATAATATATCAAGATCCATTAAATATATCTAATATTTTTCACCCTTTCGACACTAGGCTGACCAGATTTTGTTCACAGAAAAAGAGTATACTAAAAAAAGGTTACACTCCAAAAATTCAAATAATGAGCATAAAACAGAGGTCCTCACTTCTAAACTAAAAGTAATAAAAACAAGTGACCATCAAAAAAGAGTATATTCAGGTTTTTTTTATAAAAAGTACGAGTATAGAAAATATTACTCAAAAAAGAATATAATACTCTTAAAAAGAATACGTCTGGTCACCCTATTCGACACACAAGATAATCTCCGAACCAAATCGTAAAAAGATTCTTAACCTGGAAAGTTATCTGACATTTAACATTTACATCAGACGTACTTCTTATTCTTTACGTAAAAACAAATCGAACAGAAAATTAAACTCGCTGTATGTTACCAGTTTTTAATAGTAAACTGCTAACTGCAGCGTTTTACTGCTAGCGTTTAGCAGTATAACGCGAAGGTGCAAATAGAACATACCTATTATCTGTCTCATTTTGTAATACGTAACTAACAAGGAAAGTTCATTTTTTATGTTGTATATTGACAATACATTAATAATATTATCATAGTATTGGTTCCCACAGATACGCTAAAGTCTGTTTACACCACAACAGTCACCAAAGTAACCTGATCTACTTTCGTATTACAAATTGAAACGGATTATACCGGGTGTTTTTACCTGTAGCTGTGTTAGACTGTACTTGCAGTCTTTGGACATGGCTTCTAAGATGTCCCTAGTTTGAAAACTGACCGCTTCGAGGGCTGCTCTTATTATATGATTTGAATGTGTGTCTTCTGTTATTCCACATATTACCCTAAAAATATAATACATTCAGAAAAATTGTTAGGAGAGTAGATATTCTACTAGGAATTAGAATATTGCGCTTAATATTAGAAGATCCCTCCCTATGCGTGAACGAGAACCAGTTTGTGAATACTAGCCGACGTGAAAAAATTGGCATGTATTCTCTGAGTCTATGAAGAAATCTCACACGACTCATGAGCATTTGAAACAGCCCTATTTTATCAAATGGACTATCTCCTAACTATAACGCGTTGTTCGCGCGGGTCACGTGGGGTGGAGGTAATAGACGATATCGAAAGTGACGTCAGCAACACTAGCGCCAGTGAGTTTTTGTCAAACTAGTCTTAAGGCGCCTACAGCCTGCTTGCTAGCGTTCGCCAGCGCTAGTTTTGACGCTGGCCGTAACATGTAGCACTGGCGGACACTTGTAGTTGCGTACCATACAGACGATGTGTCAATGCTGGTCAAATACAAAAATAGCAAACGCAGCCAGTGCTTGTAAAATGGCGTCTGACATTGAAAGTGAGATTATGGTTGCAGCTTCGACCTTGCTTTTGATGTTTAAATTTGATTAAAAGTACAAAAAAATAGGTAGACTTCATAATAGGGGATAGGCATGATTTTATTTTAATTTTTTATTATATTCCTCTAGTTGTATATAAACATAAACAGTTTTGCATTTTTTTTTTAATTTGAAGGCATAAAAAATCATAAATTATTGTAGCGCGCGAAAACGACGTGTGACGTCATACCCCTTCTAAGTGACGCAGTACACTACTAGCCTACTCAGTGTACTGCGTACAGCCTACCCAGTGTACAGCGTGCAGCCTACATAGTCTGTTGTGAACTTATTTGCTTGTATAACTTTTATAGGTTATGTAAAGTTAGAGTGATTTTAATTAAAATAAAGTTTAATTCTATAAAAACAATTTATACATGTTTACCGAATTAATTTTATATTAAAGTATATAAAATATGGAAGATCCAGGCCCCAGTACTTCGAAACATAGTCGAAAATATTGTTTAGTACCGATGTGCACAAATAGTGCAATTTATATCATTACCTGATGGCGAAAAATAAAACCGATATTTCAGAAAAAAGTAAACTTTATGTTGTGTGCATAAATGCATCAATGTTGGGTAAATTATCACTCTGAGCCCTAACAAAATCTTTATCTGCCATTTTAATAATAAATGCGTGAAAAAATGTTAAAAACAAATACAAAACTCTCGAACAATACAATATACACACGTAAAGATTATGTTGTAGCTGTATTTGTGACGTCAAACCCCAGTCGTTTGACGTCATACTCAGTCGTATTTACTCGGCAACTTTCGCGCCGTGGTCGGCTTATTTCAAATTTACAATATTTTAATTTAAAAATTTGGCTATAATATTAATTAAAATGTGATTTTTGTTTTGTTAGGTGACATAACTAACATTAACAAAAAAATGTAGTTTTAAGGAAATATAAATTTTATGCGTATCCCCTATTACGCAAAAATGGTTATAACATTCCTTTTGAGCACAACACTCTCGACTGATGTGATGAAAAGTGTGTGCGCGTGGTGGTACGGTGCTAACATGCATGTACAAGTCTGCACCGATGTTGGTCAAACTCCTTTGACTTATGATAGAATACCGCCTCAGACGCGAACGTCGGCAAGCGCCAAGCCCAGCCTACGCTGGCTCTGACTTGCCACGCCGTCTGTAGGCGCCTTTATAAATATCTCATTTGTACATTGGTGGAGTATATTAAATAACTTTATTTTCAACGAAGACAACATTCCTGGTGCGAAATTAAAATATGTTAAAATAGATGATCATTCTATTCAAGAATTAAAAAGGTGATTGGATGTCGAGCACTTTAAATAACTTGAAACAGGAAAGTTTAAATAGAGAGGCTAGGTTTCAGTGCACATCGAATTTTTTTAATAATAATAATATATCTTCTATGATATTTTACTAAAAAATATAAATTCGTTTACGAAAAGTTAATTTGTCAGTATCAGGAAAGCAACTGTTTGTCAGAATAGTTGGACTGATGGCCACTATTATCGATTTTTAATTGGATATCGTGTATTGAATTAGTTTTTCCCTACTTACCCTCTAGCATCTTGTTGCCAATATGGTGCATACAACCCACTGAAGGCTGGAACAAAATACACTTCGCCAATATCACTACCTGCTACTTGCTCTGCCAACGTCTGTGCTTGGGATATATCTGGTAATACCTCTAAGTTGTTTTTGAGCCAAGAGAGTGCAGCACCAGCGACTGCTACTGAGCCTTCAAGGGCGTAGTGTGGGGGCTCTCTCGGGCCCATCTGGTACGCTACTGTTGTGATGAGACCGTGCGTGCTTTCAACGCGAATTTGACCCGTGTTGTATAGCAGAAAGCATCCTGTTCCATATGTAGCTTTTGCCTAATAAAAATATGATTTTTGATACTTTTCTTGAAGTACAAATATTTTATTATATTGCTTAATGCATTTGTTAAAGTAATTTTAAACCAATACATGTCTACGTCAAGGATGTATATTTTGACATATGCCACAATATAAAGCGTGATCCAAGAAATTGAATACAAATGGAAAACTTTTTTATTATCAATTTTACGAAGAAAAATCCAAAAAAACTCCTGCTTTGTCCAGTGACGGATTATCCCCTTAGACAAAAAAGACATTTGTCTTGGGCCCGTAATTTTCAAGGGCCCGGATTTGGGAGATGAAGTCCTTTTTTTTTTTGCTTTTCACTTGGATTTGGGAGGTGAGGACCTTTTTTTTGCGCTTCACTTGGATTTGGGAGGTGAGGACTTTTTTTAAAAAAACATAGGTTGAGGGCCCGTAAAATAAAAAGTGTCTTGGGCCCGGCGAAGGCTTAGTCCGCCACTGGCTTTGTCTCAAACCTCCAAAAACTTTATCAATTTTGTTGGTTGTATTTATTATTTATTTATTTATTTATTTTCGATATTTCAGTTGGATTTTTCATATTTTTCACTTCCTGTAAGATTGTGGTTAAATGTTAATTTTCCACAAAAATGGACTGGACGGTCTTCTGATACTGACTTGGTAATAAAACACTGGCCGGGTTGCAGTGGCGGATTAAATTGCTTGGGGGCCCTGGGCGATAAAACTAAAATGGACCCTCTATCATTTTAAATAGAATGGAAATATTAGTATATAGGCCTCGGTGGGCCCCCTCGGCTTCGTGGGCCCCGGGCGGCCGCAGAATCCGCCCACCGCTTAATTCGCCTCTGCCGAGTTGACCCGATCTGACTCCGTTAGGTTACTTCTTATGGGGTTATTTAAAAAATAACGTGTATGTAAATCGACTGTAGCTCAGCAAGAATTGATTCAAAGAATAAGGGAAGAGTGTGATTAAATATCACCAGAAATGATTCAAAATTTAATTTAATAAGTTGATAACGTCTCTGGGGGTTTTAGACAAAGCAGTAGCTTTTTGAAGAATGACTTTTTTCGTAAAATTGATTGTAAATAAGTTGCGCTGTATAACAGGGGTGTCAATAATGTCAACCGTGTAATGATTTTTGGTCGTACACCAATGGTTTGACCGATTTCTCTATCTACAAGAATTGAGCCCAAGCCTCAATTTTTAGGAGTAGATCAAATAGAACGACCGTAAAAATGTACCGCTAAAGTAGAATTTTCCTAAAAATTAATTAACATTCCTAATGTACAATAATCTGAAATAAGATTAGTAACAATATATAGGTACATCAAAAATTGCAGTGAATTTTTTGTCTATTTAATAGAATATTTTTAATTTTAAACAATGTTATGTAATTGTGAATAAATACAAATTATGGGCGCCATTTCATAATCCAATCGAGGAATATTTGCGTACAACGCGGAAAATTGTAGCTTAACTTTCATTTTACTATATGATTGTAGCTATTTTGTTCTATTTTAGAAATTATTTTTAGGTATTGTACTTCGTGGTCATTTTTGGCGCCATCTTGAACCTACTACGGTTAAAAATAGATTCAGCGGGACAAAATGATTTAATTTTCGCAAAGAACACATGCAGCAAGTGTCAAGGACTATAAACAATCGTATCGAAAAAAAATAATTACGTAATATTTGAACATTTCTACACAAAACTACATAAAAGTTGAAATACACAAATATGTTTAAAAAATATAGAAAATTGTTGCCTGATATCCATTAGGGTGCTGTAGCGGGTTCGTAAGGACTCGCGCCCTTTGTTAATTTATTTAGAAATAATAGAGCCCTTTGTTACAGGGTTATGCAAACTTGTATAAGTGCAATGGCGTACTGTAAAGGGCTTGCAAGGGCTTACGCGAGATCTTTGTCAAACTTTCACAGTACACCACTGCTGATACCTATTAATAAATTATTAAGTAATACAATTTTTACGTTTAAAAATATCCTATTAGATAGATAAGAAATTTCTGCAATATATGATGCATAGATTGTTACTAATTGTATTTCAGATTGTTAAGTACGTTCTACATTATACTTGTTTGCGAAGCACTACAGATTTTTTGCGTAGTACTGACGTAAAAAGTATAATGTGAAACACAATACTACCTTCCAACTTTCGATGCTACACTATAAACTACACTATTTTCAAAACTACCTCCGGTCAAATTTTTGGGTGATAGTTGTATACTTCTCAGTCGTACCAACTACCAACTTTTTAGTTTTTGTTTATAACTTAACTTTTAGAAGTTTATTAAATTGATATGAAGTTTATTTAGAACATATAATTAAATATAAACTTTAAACAATACTTATTATTACTAGAATTGGTTCTATAACCAAACTGTTGTCTGTCACCTGAACCTAGAATTTTTTAAGTTGGTAGTGAAGAGTATCATAAAGTAATACAAGATGGAAGGTATCGCTGCCTCTTATTTTTCCCCCACTATATTCTGTAGTATCAAAAGTTGAAATGACGTCGAGTTGGATAGTATTGAAAAAAGTATAATGTAGAACGGACTTTAGTTTTGTATGATAAATTCTTTCTCAACCACCGTTCCGATTACTAGAGCTAATATATAAAATTATAAATTTTTATAAGTTCACCTGGTCCGAAACTCAGTGTCGGCCTATAATTTTGCGGGGCCAGGTTAAAGCAAAATAAAAAATAAAGAAAATCTAAATAACGTGATGAAAAAAAAAATTGAATTTTCTCACATTTTAAGGTTTTGTAGGTAAGTGACAAGAAATTGTGGGTAAGTACATATTAAAAATCATAAAATTCGATAATCTATCAACTTGGTGTACTTAATAACGAGATGCGCGCCTTAAGCCGGTGCACAACCCTATAGTTTCCTATAGTTTCTTATACAAAACTAATAATCGGAAATAAAATTAATAACAATCTATATATCAAAATTCGCAGCGAATTTTTATCTATCTAATAGGATATTTTAAATTTGAGAAAAAACTGTCATGTAATTGTAATTAAGCAAATTGCATTATAGACGCCATCTTGTAAACCAATCGACGCATATTTGCGTACGATGCGGCAAATTGTAGCTAAAGCTTCATTCTACAAAAGGGTTTTAGCTATTATGTTCTATTGTGAAAACTACTTATAGTTATTGTACTTGGTAGTCTATATTTGCCGCCATCTTGAATCTGCCGCGGTTCTCAAAATAGGTGTAACGGGTAAAAATGATTTAATTTTTGTGAAGAATACGTGTACCAAGTGGCATTCCATTATCATCAAGTATAATATTTTTCGACGAGGGTTCTAAACTATAAGTAATCAAGTCGAAAAAAATGTTGACGTATTATTTGAACATTTTTACACAAAACTATATAAATATAAAAATTATTTGAAACCCATAAATAGGTTTAAAAATTACAGAACAATGTTGCTGATGTCAATTATTAAGTTATTGAGCGATAATATTTTTACAATAAATATTTCTACAATTAAAAATATCTTATTAGATAGATAAAATTTCGGTGCAAAATTTGATGTATAAATTAATACTCATTTTATTTCAGATTGTTTGTTTTGTATAAGAAATTGGTAACCTCTAGGGGTTATACGCAGCCTTAAGCCAGTTAGCAAGTTAACTAATGTTAGCACGGTATTGCAAAAAAATCGATAACTTTGGAAAAAATAATCAGATCAAAAAACCTGTTGAACTATTTCGGTTCATATCAACTTGCATTACTAAGATTTTTTTTCCAGAATTTTAGATTACCCCCCCCCCCCGGGTTACACGTGTAGTACAATAGTTTTTAGCATTTTTTTGACAAAAATCGTGTTAAAATAAATTAATTTAAAAAAACTGCTTTTCGTTCCTTAATCTACCCCCGAGCTTTCATTTGCGAGTGATTTATTTTTTTGAAAGAACTGTATATGCATCCCAAATTTCAACTCTATTGGCGGTTTCTTTACTTTAAGCAGAACTAGATTTTCAAATCTAGTAATTTTTACCGACTGATTGAAGCTTTTGATCATTTTGTTTAGGAAAAGCCAACTTCAAAGCCAATATAAAAAGTTAGCTAGTGACAACGGAAGAAAATTTAAATTCCATTTAGTTCCGCTTAAAGGTTTGGAATATTCTATAGGTCTAACCGTTTCGTCATAATTGCTATCGTACAGATAGACACATGAGCAGGGCCGGCTCAGAGGTCGGGACTTCGGGGATTTTTCCCGAGGCCCCGCGCTTTCATATTTCTAACAATTATTAGTAGCTAGGGCAAGTTTTTGACACCAAATGCCAATATTTTCCCGAGGCCCCGCAAAACCCACAGCCGGCACTGCACATGAGTGACGGTATAAGGTTTTTTACCTACAAAACCTTAAGAAAGACATCTAAGTGAAGTGCTAAGCAAAAAATAAAAAATTTAAATATTATTTTAAAAATTTATTTTTAATAATTTAACCCTGGTCCGCCTCAAAATAGATATTGTGTTGGTGCGCGGTAAGTTTTGGGTTGAGAAACTTGTAATCTGTGGTGTTTACCCTGTCTTTATATAAAAAATACTTACTTGTCCTCTATTTAAACACTGTTGTCCAACTAAAGCAGCTTGCTGGTCTCCTAAACACCCAGAAATAGGAATCCCATTTAATGATCCTCCAATAATATTGCCATAAACCTCCGAACTAGATTTGATTTTAGGTAAAACACCCTGCGGTACACCAAAAAATTTAATCAATGTCGGATCCCATTTTAGTGTCTCGATATTCATCAACATAGTTCTCGAAGCATTACTGACATCAGTAATATGTAAACCACATTCAACTCCACCTGTCAGATTCCATATTAACCAAGTGTCAATTGTTCCGAATAAGCAAGTTCCAGCATTCATTGCTCGTTTGACTTTGGCTACGTTGTCATGTAACCATCGTAGTTTTAAAGCACTGAAGTATGGGGAAAGAGGTAAACCGCAGAGTGGTTTAAGGTAGTTTTTATTTTTGGACTTGTTAGGAATGTTATTTAATAGTTGTTCTAAAGTTGAAGTTGTTCTCATGTCCAACCATACTATAGAATTATGAAGCGGTTCACCAGTTGTGCTGTCCCAAACAATAGTTGATTCTCTTTGATTGGTAATTCCTTTAAAAAAAATGAAATGTAAATTATCACACATTTCAGGATTTTGTAGATATTTAGTAAATGATAACAAGCTGTGGGTATGTATTAGGAATGACGACGGGTACCCGCTACCCGACCCGTTAAGGTTGTTCCGGGTCCGAATTTGAATACCCGCTACCATTATCTACCCATTATCCGTTAAACAACGGATATCGGGTATTTAACAGGTAGCGAGTAATTAACGGGTATCAGATTACTAACGGGTAGCGGATAATTAGCAGGTAGCGGGTAATTAACGGGTAGCGGATAATAAACGGGTAATTGTGTGAGGTATTTTGAGTATTTATTTATCTGTGACTATTTTGTTCTCCGTTACAGTAGTAGGAATTAAGTATGCGTATTCCATAATGCACCTGTGCTTATTTTTAGAGTTTTGTAGGTATGACCACCAAAAAACCCTTATAAAGTCACTCATGTGTCTGTCTGTCTGTACGGTAGAAATTGTAGCCAAACGGCTTAAGATAGAAAGTTGAAATTTGGTATGCTTATATGACTCTTTGACCCACATATAGGAAAAATACTAAGTGTTCAAAAACCACATCACGAAATAAATATAAACAAATATGTATTTATTGAAAAAATAAATATTTTTTTATGAGATTTTCGCTAAATATATGCCAAAAAACTTTTGTCCTCCACCCTATCTCCCAGAGGGGTTGATGTTGGGGTTTGTGTCGTTGAAAAAAATGATTATTTTTTTAAAATTTATTGTGTGGTATCAAAAGGAAGCTCTTAAAACCTAGATTAAGGAACGAAAATTTGTTTCTTTAAACACGATTTTGGACAAAAATCTGAAAAAATTATAGGTAATTGTACATTGATCTGAGCCAGAAATGTACGAGAGAAATTAATTATTTTTTTAATTAATGGGTAAATTATGGCTTATAATTTAAATTTAGTCTAAAAAAATTAAATGAAAGCTCTAAGTACTTAACAACGAATAAAAATGTAAAAAAAATGTTTATCAATAAATTATTTTTAGAAATCCAGCTGTTGGCTTTTTACATTTATTAAATACCTACAAAATCCTGAAATGTGTGAAAATTCACACTTCACATCAATTTTGCCATACTTACTTTTCATTTTTATATATTAACGGGTGGCGGGTAATTAACGGGTAACAGATAATTATCGGATATTTATCTGGTAGCGGGTAATTAACGGGTAACGAGTAATGAATGGGTAGTGGGTAATATTCGGGTAATTGTTGCGGGTACCCGGTTCCATAAATTTCTTGCTCTCCTCATTGCTAGTATGTATTAATAATCATAAATTTCGATAACTTTTAAAAGAACAGTCCACGTGGTTCCATCTATAGACTTACGAGCGTACTTAATTACGAGATACGTTAGCACCAAAACCAAGCTATTGTCAACTGACAATAACTGAAGCACCTCTAGTGAGATTTTGAGAAACTGAAGGTTGTAGGATAGTCGAGTTTGTGACAAGCATGGGAATATGTTCTTAGAAGTGGAAAGACAGTTAAAGACCATTTTAGAGTGTGTTCCCGTGTGTTTCAATAAATATCACATGAAGATACCATTGAACCTGTCAAAAATATCCTATCTGCGTCAACCATGATGTACAATGCAGTGGCGCCTCTATTGGTAGTGTCAGATGACAATAGAGATAAATAGAAGAATTGGTTTGGGATGGGCAGCCTTTGGAAATCTGAGGCACATTTTAAAAGGTTATTTCCCTCATCTGCCTCAAGAGAAAGGTATTTGATCAATGTGTCTTACCAGTCTTCACCTATGGTGCTGAGACTCTCAGCGTCACGCGAAAATCTTCGGAAAAATAATGAGTTGCTCAAAGATCGATGGAGTTCCACTTTTAGATCGAAAAACAAATTTGTGGATCAGACAAAAGTTTGTGATATAATTGGTACAATTTCACGTCTGAAGTGGCGGTGGGCAGGCCATGTTGCTAGAGTCGATGATGGTAGATGGACCAGGAGAATACTGGAATGGCGGCCTAGAGACAGTACAAGAAACCGAGGCAGACCTCCGACCTGTTGGACGGATGACATCAAGAGACTAGCAGGTAATTGGCTGCAGGTGGCACAGGACAGACAGGAATGGAGATGTAAAGGGGAGACTTATGTTCGGCAGTGGCTGATAAATGATGATGAATCTATGCAGCGTTATGTATCAAGTTTTCACTTAATGCCCCACCGAACATTTTTAAAAAATAAGAATTTGTTCAAAACTTGTTCCTATATATTTTTCAAGCAACGTATTTTTTCTAAGTTCCAGTAATTTTCTTACTTACGGATGAAAGAACTATATATAAGTACATATTAAATTATGACTCTCGAGGTTCAGCCATTTGGTTTCTATCGAACAGAGGGAAACATGAATTACAAAATATGGCCGTCTTGCTTACACCTACGAAACCTTAAATATTAATATATTTCTTGTTTTACACTGATTTTCATAATCAATTTTAAAGTAACTTTATTCATTTGTTTTTATGATATTTAAAGTGACTTTACCATGAAAACGGTCGTTAGTGTATATAATTGTACATACCAACAGCAACAATATCGTTAACAGAATATTCTGTATTTTTTAACTTCGCAATAGTTTCTTCGATGCATTTATTAACCGTTCTCAAAATCTCCATCGGATCTTGCTCGACCCATCCTTCTTGTGGATAAATTTGATTTAATGGTTCTTGATGAGAAGCAACAATTTCTTTCGATTCACATCGGAATAATATGAATCTAGCACTAGATGTACCTTCATCGATCGCACCAACTAATTTACTAGGAAATAAACTCGCTTGAGATTTTCTTCTTTCCAAAAAAGAATTACTACGAATTGCCTTAAAAATCCTTTGCGCACACATTTTGTATGTAGTGCTTGACAATTTATTATATACTATCTTAATTACTAAAACTAATTTATGATTACTAAATCTTTGTTATCAGTTTTAGACTTTTGACCTTTAGACTAGTAATAAAAATGGTAACAAAACAGATTATCGTCTAATCTCAAGTATATATTACATAAAGCTATTATAAAATGTAGGGAAAATATTTCAAAAATTTATTTTTGCTTCCGCTGGCTTTTGAATGTATCAAGGTTGCCAAATTTAACAATTTCACATATTTACCAAATTTTATTCATTTATTTATTATTTCGTTAGTGCTGCCATCTATTAGATTTAACAAAAACTACGTCATTTGTAAAATTATTACGGTAGAAATTTCTGAAGAACTGGCAAATACCGCTTTGTTGTAGTCGAATTATTACAACGTGTAATGGTTTACATGTAAAACCCAGACAGGTTGAAGAAAGTAAACAGAAAACAGAGCATAAGAGTAGATAATTTTACGCCGCGATTGGGTATTTGCTCCTGGATATATGCAATTACGTTAACACAACTGCTGATATATAGCCTGTTTATTTGGTTTAGGCGAAACTAGATTTTGACAACTATTAGTCCAGTAACCTAGTACATCATAAGTAGAGCCCTGCGCGGATAAGCTTTTCTGTATCCGCATCCGCACATCCATGATCCGCATCCGATCCGCATCCGCAGCTTTTGTAAATAACAAATCCGATCCGCATCCGCAAAAATATCCGCACTACAGGTTTTGCTGTCAGTTTGGAACGAACTAACATATTTCGCCTGTTTAGGTAATCTCTGCTCTAAAACGCTACTGAAAATTTTTGGATTTACCAGCTTATTTATTACTAACCTAACCTAAGGGACCCCAAAAGTTTTAAGGCCTAGATGCGCTAATAACTTATTTAAATCTACAGAGAGATAACAATTTTGGGGGGCCTAAGCGTTCTTTTTCGTAGGGAGTAAGTGGCGTGCTGCTTTTTTTAATATTGAATTTTTAAAAAAAATCAGAAAAGTTACTTGATAGAAGGTGCTTCATATTTTTAGGATCAAGTAATTCTCTTACGCCATTTCGCGCATGAGTTAGGCGTTGCAACTTTTTCAAACAGCAACATGTATCATTTTTCAAATTTTTGGGATCTGCAAGACTTTTTACTTCGGGTAGTACAAAAAAATTGGCAGGTTACATAATAAAATTTTCGAGAAAAAATTATGTAGGTAAATTTTGGTATTTAAATAAAACTTACTAATCAGTTTTATGTAAAAAAAAAAAAACTTTATCAGATTTAAAAGCCAGAATTAGAGCAGAGGTAGGAAGAATTACTTCGAAAGTGTACCAGGAAACTTTTGTCCAAAATATTATTTTCTATAATATATTCAATAATAAAAAGAAAGTTAACTTGATTTTCTCAACTCAGTCTTGATCATGAACAATTGTCTTAATAAAAATAACGTAAAGTGAGATTGAATGCTATAAAATATCATGTATATACAGACAACCGAAAATAACCGAGGACTGCGTAGTCAGAACACAATTGCTTGTTTCTCTGAAAGTAACCGAAGATTTAATGTTCACGCGGATATGACATTTAATCCGCATCCGCATGGTTTAAATGATAATTTATCCGCATCCGCAGAAAAGTTGCGGATATCCGCGGATAATCCGCGGATACCCGCGGATTTGCAGGGCTCTAATCATAAGTTGCATTAAGTGGGGGTAGTTAGTTTCGTTTTTTTTTCTTGTATGGGATGTGCCTAAGATGCAAAATCTAAGTTTTCGACCTCGGCAACCCTCTGGAACACTTTTGAATATTTCTAAAACTACAAAATTTTCACAGTTTTTTCGGTTTCTGCCCATTTTGACCATAAAGGAGCACGTTTTCGACAAACATCATTCTATGCATTTTTAAACTAGATTAAATTTGCAATTGAAAGCAAAATGGGCTTAGCAGCCCTAATAGTTTTCGAGATACAGCTTTTCGAAATTTGAAAAAATCTCCAAACTTGAAAATTTTATGCTAATTTTCATATTTCATCATATACAATTGTCTTTTTATCTTCAATAACCTGTCTAACATGAGTCAGTGAAGTAAACATTTATTCAATTTAACATTTTGAAGGAGGTGGGGGAGGAGGGGGAAGGGTGGGATGGGAGGAGGGAAGTCAATGTTCACCGTTTTCTTCATCGTCCTCAATCGTCAGAAATGAAAAATTATATATTCAATATCCCAAGGTAAAACCTTGTCATGAAGTCCTAATATAAGTACAACGCACATGAAAGTTGATAAGCATTAATAAATAGAAGTAATGGAATCTATAACATGTGGGTAAGTATTAATTATTATAAATAATGGTAATTTTCAACAACAATACGAGTGTAACTATACCTGATGTTGTTCCACGACATCTTCAATATCAATATCGTCGAGCAGCCTATCCAACTCGTCGTCGTCGAAGTCGTCCAAGTCGAGAGTGTTGTCGTCGACGTCTATCTTCATTTCCGGTAGGTTTCGCAGGACTGGCCATTGCAGGTCCCGCAGACAACGGAACATTTCAAACCTGCTTTCCTGCAGCTGCAAGCATTCCTGCATCCCTTCTTGCAACTGCAGAAAATCATGTGAAGCAGGTTTGAGAGGGCTACTTTCCTCGACATCATCTTTGGATGAAGGCCTCGGGCTGTAGCAACCCATCCCCATTCCAGCGGATTCTTTTTGTAGCCCAGCCACTGCTGCACCTGGTAGTATGTGCGATACGAATGTAGCTTTGCAGCATCTTGCGTGAGAGGAAGTCTAGCCAGGTTGCAACTGCTCTTGACTACAGCCTTTGTGAAGAGTTTGCAGGTCGTTTCGATTTTGACTGGACGCCCGGCTTCAGCTACTTGGGCAGGTGTCGCAGCTGGATTAGAAAAAACGGCAGCTTTCTCTTTAAGGTCTACAAGCTTCTGTAGTATTTGAAGCAACTTGAGTTTTCCGTGGCCGAAGAATCACGAGGTGGAATCACAGTCACTGAAGGCATGAGTGAAAGTGATGAGCTGACTGTCTGTAGATGTTGAGGTGGTTGAGTAGAAGACATCTGGTGTTTTGCCTCTTCCACACTTCTGAACGTATATGGAACCTTTTATGGGACATCTGAGACCGGTGAAGATCACCAACAAGTCTACGTCCTCTCCTGCAATAACCACGACCTGAAAATCAGAGGCCTTTCTGATACCTGTAGTGATGATTAGCGTGTCAGTATCTTCTTCAGCCTGAAAAACCTCAATGTTTTGGCTTCAAATTTCACCTTCAGAAGTTGGATGAATCTTAATTTGTTTTTATCATTGGATAAAAAAATTTCTTGGGAAACATTAGGAGTGGTTGCTTCCTCAAATATCACCTCAGGAAAATAATGTGCCTGAACTCGGTGATTACGTTCAGAGCACTTCGTGCTCTTTTTGTCAGGCTCTATCGAACACTACAGCTATGTTCTGACCGTGCCGTGTCTCTAGATATTTTGGTTTTACGCACGAATTTTTCTCCTACAACCTTCAACATTGCTTTCTTCCCAATATCTCTGGCCATATGATAATTGACCCCTTTCTCTCCTACAAGTCTTACTACTTAAGGACATAATCACATTGGTTTTACGAAATGGAGGGTACTTCAAAAACCAGTCGCTCAGCTTCTTTGTATAGTTACTAGTGCTGTCAGAAATCGATCTTGACGGAACCGGAACCGGTTCCAAAAAAAAAACCGGTTCCGGGTTTACCCGGTTACCCGGTTTCGGAACCGGGTATCCGAAACCGGGTATCCGGAACCGGGTATCCGAAACCGGGTACTCGGAACCGGGTATCCGAAACCGGGTATCCGGAACCGGGTATCCGGAACCGAGTAATAGGAACTGGGTATCCGAAACCGGGTATCCGGAACCGGGTATCCGGAACCGTGTAATCGAAACCGGGTATTCGGGATGAGGTATCCGGAACCGGGTTACTTCAAAATTACGTACCCGTTTTGCCCGAAATCCAGAACCGGATACCCGTTAAACATGTTTCGGTTTCCAGCATCATAACAATTACGGTTATTGTGATTGAGATACGTTAAGTAATACTTGCACGTCAGCATCTACTACGTACGTTTTTTGTTATGTACATTTTCAATTTTGAATAGAAAAAAAAAATTTAATCGTTACTTTATTTTAATTCTAAACAACTTCTTTATAATATATATTTTTGATATATTATAACTATATCAATTATAATATATGTTGCGCCGAGTTTAATTTTCTCACACTAAAGGATCGTCGCACTTTGACTGACATGAAAATTTTGCATAAAATTCTTAATAATCTATTATCTTGTGTTGAACTACAAAATTTAATCACTATTAATGTTCCAGTGTACAATACTAGACCTTCTTCGCTTCTTTGTATACCTTTTGCGAACACGAATTCTTACCAAAATTCTTCAATAGTCAGACTCTGTAGTACTTACAATAATAATTTCTCAGATGTTAACCCTTTACCGCATAGTGTGCCATATATGGCACATTCCGATTTTTATTTTTTATTTTACTTTTAAAACTGAATCAGAACGTTACTTCATGAATGTTCGTATATGCCACATACACAGCAATGGATCCTGCAGTATCCCAAGTAATGGGCTGCAATAGATTTGAGGATATCAAGCGGAATTTGCACTTCAACAATAACTCTGAATTTATTGAGAAAAGACAACTAGAAGATACAATCTTTTCTTTCAAAAATTCGAGGGCGAGTGCTCTTAATCCCTTTCATTAATTATATTAACAATATTTACCCTTCATTAAAATTTACATTTGAATTAGAAATAGACAATAGACTACCATTTTTAGACCTTCTTATAATTAAAAACGGACAAAAAATAGAATTTGACATTTACCGAAAAACAACACATTCAGATATTCACATAAACAATACCTCCATGAGTCCTACCAACCATAAACACGCCGCTTTCCATAGTTTAATACACATTGCAGAAATTATCGGATACAATAAGAATCTTATTAATAAATTACATTATAAACACAACTTAAAAAACAAAATAAAACAATCAATCTCCTTATGTAATATGCCCACCAAAAAAAACTCAGTTAAATATGTAAGAATATTATATCATCTCTCCATATACCACAAAATCAAAAATATTTTTTCTAAACACAATATAATTATAGCTTTCTAAAACCCTACAAAAACTAAAGCCCTATTAGGAAGTTGTTTAGACAAAATTAAAAATCTCCAAAAATTAGGTGTATATAAAATTAACTGTAAAAAATGTAATAAAATATATATAGGACAAACCCAAAGAAATATGGAAACCAGATTTAAGGAACATAAAAATTACGTTAAAAATCATCGTTAGCATTCCACAAAATAAAAACAGGGCATGACATAGACACAATTTCGTTACTTAAAGAAAGTAATGCATAAAACTTAAACATGTTAGGGGCGATAGAGATGAAAAAAAGAAAAAAAAAATCCAAAATTCTAATTAACACCGACTTAAGTCCTTTACAAAACCCGCTTTTAGAGATAATCCCAAGAACCTAATTATAAAAATTCCCCAATTCATAACCATTACCTACAATAATCGTAAACGTTCCAATACCCTAATTCACCCCCATTCACACCGAGTCTATTGATAATGTTCACGTGGTGAACGAAATGTACATCTAGTATAAAAATAAAATTTTGAAGGAAAGATTTACTTTTTTCTTAATTTCAAACCCTTCAATTTCAACAATTTATATTTATACTAAATATCAAGTTTGAATCAGGGAACTCGGAATAGCGTATCTGGAACCGGGCATTCGGAACCGAGTATTCTAAACCTGGTAATCGGAACCGGGTATTCGAAACCGGGTATCCGAAACCGGGTATCCGAAAACGGGTATTCGAAACCGGGTATCTGGAACCGGGTATCCGAAACCGGGTATCCGAAACCGAGTATCCGAAACCGGGTATCCGAAACCGGGTATCCGAAACCAGGTATCCGGAACCGGGTATCCGGAACCGGGTATCCGGGTAACGCGAAAATTACAAACCCGGTTTTACCCGAAAACCGGAACCGGGTACCCGAAAAACCGGTTTCGGTTCCCAGCACTAATAGTTACACTCGTATTGTTGTTGAAAGTTACCATTATTTATAATAATTAATACTTACCCACATGTTATATATATACCATCACTTCTATTTATTAATGCTTACCAACTTTCATGTGCGTTGTATTTATATTAAGACTTCCTGACAAGGTTTAGCATAAAATTTTTAAGTTTGGAGATTTTTTCAAAATTTGAAAAGCTGTATCTCAAAAACTATTAGGGCTACCAAGCCCATTCTGATCTCAATTTGTAGCAAATTTAATCTAGTTTAAAAATGCATAGAATGGTGTTTGTCGAAAACGTGCTCCTTTATGGTCAAAATGGGAAGAAACCGAAAAAAGTGCGAAAATTTAGCAGTTTTTGAGATATTCAAAAGTGTTCCGGAGGGCTGCCGAGGTCGAAAACTTTGATGTTGCATCTCAGGCACATCCCATACAAGAAAAAGAAACGAAATTAACTACCCCCACTTAATGCAACTTTCGCCCTATAATCATGACAAGGTTACTGAACTATATCGGTTAAATGAGGTTTTTAATCATTTTGTTTAGCAAAAGCCGTCTTCAATCAGAAAAACTGAGCTTGTGACAACTTACAAAAATTAAAATTCCATTTAGTTCCGCAAAGGTTTAGAATAGACCAGTGGCGGCACCTCATGAAGAGCCATGGCTCTACCATTGCAAAATTATGGCAACACCATCACAAATTAATCATTGAAAAACTTTTATTTTCTTTAAAAATACTAATAAATACAAATAAACATACTCTCGTTTAAGTATGGAACGCTGCTATTGACATGCATTTGATGCGACGAAGCACGTTTTGTATTTATTTAGGCTGGCGAGCCAAAATGAAACTGGCTCCGTTTTCAGATGGTTTGTAGGCCCCGCGGAGAGTTGGCGGGTGGTCAGTTCATGCGGTAGAATTAACTTAAAGCGAGCCAGCTAGATCTTGGCCCGAGTTATGCAGAAAGCATCGCGTATTATAATGTTTTTTTACTGTGTCGTGTCGAGTGTGTGTGTGTGTTGTTTTGTGTTACTATTAGAAATGAACAGTATCAGTAACCTTTTGAAAAAATCATTTTCTTCGTATTCCCTCGAAATAAAACAAATAGGAAGGCCGCTACCGGATTTGGACATTTCAAAAATTCAGAATGTTTCTGCCTCTTCTTCTAAAACACGGACAAACAAATTTAATAGAAATATTTACTTAAAGAACAGTTGGATCTGCGGGTGCGACGAAAGCAAGCTGTTTTTTATTTTCCTTGCATTTTATTCAAGGGAAAATTAACATGGGCGAAAAATGGTATTACGGATTTAGTACACATCTGGGAATAAATTAAAACGCATGAGAAATCGAAGGTACATATGATCAATGTTTTAAGTTTTTCTACGCTTGGCAAATCAAATATTTTAACCCAGTTGAACCCAGCCTATAGAAACGCAATAGTAGAACACAATGAAAGTGTTGACAAAAACACGTATGTTTTAGACATAAACATGAATTGTATTCGATTTACAAGACAACCTGCTACCTGAGATTTTGGTAAATAACTTCTATTTAATTTAAGTATCCATATTTAGGTAGATAAGTACCCGCAATAAGTACTTAATGCATTTTTCATTTTTAAATGACTTCACAATAGGGGATAGGCATGATTTTTTTATTTTTTTTTATTATATTCCTCTTGTTGCATATAAACATAAAAAACAGTTTTGCATTTTTTTTTTTAATTTGAAGGCTTAAAAAAATCATAAATGTATGTAGCGCGCGAAAACGAGGTGTGACGTCATACCCCTTCTAAGTGACGCAGTACACTACTAGCTTACCCAGTACAGCCTACCCAGTGTACAGCGTGCAGCCTACATAGTCTGTTGTGAACTTATTTGCTTGTATAACTTTTATAGGTTATGTAAAGTTAGAGTGATTTTAATTAAAATAAAGTTTAATTCTATAAAAAATAAAAAAAATTTATACATGTTTACAGAATTAAATTTTATATTAAAGTATATAAAATATGGAAGATCCAGGACCCAGTACTTCGAAACATAGTCGAAAATATTGTTTAGTACCGATGTGCACAAATAGTTCAAATAGAAATCCAAAAAAACAATTTATATCATTACCTGATGGCGAAAAACAACAGAAAAGGCGAAATTTGTGACTGAAAGCTATGAGACGAAATAAAACCGATATTTCAGAAAAAAGTAAACTTTATGTTGTGTGCATAAATGCATCAATGTTGGGTAAATTATCACTCTGAGCCCTAAAAAAATCTTTATTTGCCATTTTAATAATAAATGCGTGAAAAATTGTTTAAAAACAAATACAAAACTCTCGAACAATACAATATACACACGTAAAGATTATGTTGTAGCTGTATCCTTGACGTCAAACCCCAGTCGTTTGACGTCATACTCAGTCGTATTTACTCGGCAACCTTCGCGCCGTGGTCGGCTTATTTCAAATTTACAATATTTTAATTAAAAAATTTGGCTATAATATTAATTAAAATGTGATTTTTGTTTTGTTAGGTGACATAACTAACATTAACATATCATAAAAATGTAGTTTTAAGGAAATATAAATTTTATGCGTATCCCCTATTTGTCTACATTAAAATTTTTGTTTCAATGTTTTTTTTAAATGGTAATAAACGAGGTAATAAATTATTGCATGCTGAGATGGTTCAAAACTTTGGGTAAAATGGAGGGGGAGTAGGGATTGACTCGACATTGGCCCTACCACTCAATATTGTCACGAGCCGTCACTGGAATAGCCTATAGTCACGGTAATTGGATTGCTCTTGAAAGCCCACAATTTTCTACAAAGAAATTTTTTTCTTTGATGTAAACATTGGCGTAACTATAGACCCGCTACGCTAAATAATGTGATAAAAGAATCTTTAAGGGAAGGGTCAAATAAAATTCTATGGGAGAGGAATTAGGTTACGCCACTGGACAAAATTAATTAGTATTGGGTTGTTCGGAAAGTCTCCGCCGATTTATAAGGTAGATTAAAAATAAAAATTTCTATAATAACAATTAAGTTTATTAAATAATGTATTCTCCATTTTGTTTTATAACAGTTCGCCATCTTTCTGGCAGTTTCATAATCCCACTCTCATAGAAAGTCCCTGACTTAGAGCTAAAAAACTCCTCCAGGTGCTGTTTGCAGTCTTCCAAAGAACTGAATGATTTTCCGTTCAACGAATTTTGTAAAGAGCGGAACAGGTGGTAATCTGACGGTGCCAAGTCGGGACTATATGGTGGATGAGGCAACACATCCCAACCAAGTTTCAACAACTTTTGTCGGGTGGCCAAAGATACGTGTGGTCTAGCGTTATCCTGATGGAAGACTACTCCTTTACGATTGGCTAATTCTGGGAGTTTCTGTTCAATTGCTTCCTTCAAATTATCCAACTGATTGCAATATTTATCAGAGTTGATTGTCTGGTTACGCGGCTAAAGTTCATAATAAACAATGCCCTTCCAATCCCACCAACAACAAAGCATAACTTTCTTTGCAGTAATGTTGGTTTTAGAGGTGGTTGATGGCGGTTCATTGGAATAACCCCACGATCGTTTTCGCACTACGTTGTTGTAGAGGATCCATTTCTCATCCCCCGTTATCATACGCTTCATAAATGGCTGGTTTTCATTACGTGTAAGCAACAAATCGCACATGGAAATACGGTCCAACAAAATTGCGTTCGCTTAATTTGTGGGGTAGCCAAACATCAAGGCGGCTAGTAAATCCAAGCAGCATCAAATGGTCGTGAATATTTGCATTTGATACTCCGAGTCTTTCTGCTATTTCACGAGTGGAAATACGCTGATTTGTTGCAATTAATACCTTGATTTGATCGTCATCAACCGTGGATGGCCTACCAGAGCGTTGCCGGTCTTCAAGAGTAAATTCACCCGGTATAAATTTCACAAACCATTCACGCACTGTTCGTTCACTTACAGCCTCGTCTCCGTATACACCACATATCTTTTTCGCGGCTTGAACTGCATTCTTGCCCTTGCGGTAGTTTAAAGCATTAAATACCGAAAATGCACTTGTTGGTTCTCCATGTTTGAACCAACCCCAAATCAACACGATTCAAAAATATATTTATAAACAAAAAGTAAAGTAAAGGCGAATCTGTACCCTTTCAGAGACTTTCCGAACAACCCATTAAAAAATCTTTAAAAGCATTTTTTATGTCCAGGAAACGTTAATTGAAAACTGACACGTAGAACTAAGTAAAGTTAGTATGGGACATTTTTAGGGTTTTGTAGGTATGATCAAAAAACGTCACTCATGTATCTTTCTTCTCTTCGGTAGAAATTGTGGCCAAACGGCTGAACGTAGAAATTTGGCATACTTGTAAAACTCTTTGGTCTACATATAGGAAAATTATAGACAGTTCAAAAAACACATAGCGGGAAAAATTTAAACAAATATAATCTGATTCTATGGTTTACGCGGAACTGGATTTTAAAATCTAGTAACTTTTTACGATTAAATGGGGCTTTTGATCATTTTGTTTAACAAAAGTCTGATTCAATCGTTAAAAAGTTAGATCAAAGCGCGCAATTTAATTTTTGAAAAATTAAATATTTTTATATTCAGAGGGTTTGGTCTCAAAATCTGAAAAATCTCTCAATAATATTCATTGATGTACATTAATAGTTCGATAGAATTTGTAATCAGTTTATTATTTCAAAACTAATTGAAATAATAAACAAATGAAATAACAAATAATGAAAAATTCATTATTTTTTAACATTTATTATATGGTATTAAAAGAAAGCTCTGAAGAGGAGATTAAGGAACGAAACGTAGTTTTTTTAAAATTTGTTTAAAACGATTTTAGTCAAAAATGTGCTTAAAAATCTCAAGTCCGCACCTTATATCCCTGGGGGGGTAGTACAATAGGTTTTTTGATCTGATAATTATTTTGAAAGTTATTCATTTACACTATGCTTAAATTATTTATCTGGCTGACTGGAGAACTGTATAGCTATAGCTGGGTGTAAGTCTCTTAATAGAAGCACGAAAATTGTTTATCAAAATTTATGATTTTTAATATGTACTCAAATCACTTACTAAATACCTACAAAACCCTGATATGTGTGATAATTCACACCACATCTTTTTTAGGGTTTTGTAGGTATGACCAAAAAACCCTTATACCGTCATTTTGTCGTCTGTCTGTATGTCTGTCTGTTTGTCTGTCTGTCTGTTCGATAAAAATTGTAGCCAAACGGCTAAACCTAGAGCGTTGAAATTTGGCATGCTTATACAACTCTTTGCCCCGCACATAGGAAAAATACTAAAACATCTAAAAAACATATCCCCCTAAAAATATAAACAAATATGTGCTCATCGAAAAAAAAAAAATATATTTTTTTATAATTCTGAGTAGGGTATCAAATGAAAGCCCTTGGTACGTGGATTAACGATCAAATTTTTATTTTTGCAAAATAAATTATTTTGAAGCGATTTTTGCCAAAATTGTGCAAATTTTTTTTTGTCCCACTTTTTTGAAAAAATTCTAAGTAATGTACATTGGTGTGAACCGGAATAGTACAACAGGAATTTTTGATCGGATTACGTTTTTGGAAAAAAACGCATTTTTGTGATTTTTGGCTAATAATGTACACAAGTTATAGCTTTGTAACACGCTACACTGGAACGTGTATGCTGGTGTAGTGGTTTTGACGCTGGCTTTTCACCCAAGTAACTCAATCCGAAAGGGATCGAATCCTGCGAGAAGAGACAATATCATTTTTTGTTTTTTTTTTATAATTTTTATATTGTTTAAATTATTTTTTCAAAATTCTAGTTATATTTTGGCAAATGTTGCATTTAATTTTTAACAGCGTAAATTTAATAACCAGTGGAAATTGTTTAAATTATAATTTAATTCTGTTTCAATGTACACGAAATCAGAGGGGCGGAACTTATAACAACCAATGGAAGCCATAGGCGCAATTTTTAAAATTCTTAATGAACCTTGCTATATATAAAAAAAAAAAATACTGCACATATTTAGAAACCTAAATAATGGTATTAGGCGTTCGAATTAAAATTAACAAAAAAAAATATTTTAATATAAAATATGTTTTGGCATCCCAAATAATCATCATTCACTTACTAAATACCTGTAAAACCCTGAAATGTGTGAAAATTCACACTTCACATCATTTTTTTAAATACAATATATGAAAAACTATATCTTTACACTAGATCAGTGGTTCTTAACACTTTCAAAATCGCGAAACACTTTTGACTATGACAAAACATTTTTTTGTGTAACACCATAATCAATAACATATACGTCTACACAGCCGAATTTACCAAAAGTCCCTATAAGCTTGGGCCTAGGAGGGCAAAATCTTGGAGACGACAAATATGTGCCTTTCCATTTATTTATTTATTATTATTATTATTATTTTGTTATGACTGAAAAAATAATAATAAAGCATTAGCAGAGTTTGTTCACTGTAGTGCCATTTCCTTAGTGGGACTTTCTACCGAGGCATCCTGCAAAGCAGCAATATCATTCTTCAGCTTCAGTGTTGCCAGATGTACGATTTAAATCGTATTTGTACGATTATTTTTGTTTGTGTACGATGTACGATTTTATGGTATCCGATGTACGATTTTATTGAAAAACATATATATTCATATATTTTTTTAGTAAGTTAAATATTTATATTATATAATGCGATATATTGAACAATTGAATTTGCCCTCGGGATACAAATCGACGCGCTCTTAAAAAAATCGGTTGGTCTCGCTATGATCGGTAATGCTCGAACATATTCGAATAATCAAATATACAAAGCTCACTTTTCATTGGTTAGTGTACTGTACTACAAACTCAAATCGGTCGGGTTTTTTCGCGTTCGTGTTGAATTTGAATGTAGTAAAACTATATTGAAAAATACCCTTTTTACGACTGAGATTTGTTTTGTTGTGCCACGGATAATGAATACCCATAGAGATAATTACAATACTTTTGATAATGAGGAACGTGCTACAGACCAGTTATTAACGGCTCTAACAAGGTAGATGAAAAAGTTTATTTGGTTCAATTCGAACAGTTCGAGAAAATATTATACATTTTTTATTTTTTTCTGCTACATATGATGTGCAATACAAAAAATTATACTTAATAATTTTCAAATTAATTGCACAACATTTTTATACGCTCATTTAAAAAGAAAAACAATAGGGGATAGGCATGATTTTTTTTAAATTTTTTATTATATTCCTCTTGTTGCATATAAACATAAAAAACAGTTTTTATTTATTTTTTTTTTAATTTGAAGGCTTAAAAAAATCATAAATGTATGTAGCGCGCGAAAACGACGTGTGACGTCATACCCCTTCTAACTGACGCATGACACTACTAGCTTACCCAGCGTACATAGTCTGTTATGAACTTATTTGTTTGTATAAATTTTATAGGTTATGTAAAGTTAGAGTGATTTTAATTAAAATAAAGTTTAATTCTATAAAAACAATTTATACATGTTTACCGAATTAAATTTTATATTAAAATATATAAAATATGGAAGATCCAGGCCCCAGTACTTCGAAACATTATCGAAAATATTGTTCAGTACCGATGTGCACAATTAGTTCAACTAGAAATCCAAAAAAACAATTTATATCATTACCTGATGGCGAAAAACAACAGAAAAGGCGAAATTTGTGGCTGAAAGCTATGAGGCGAAATAAAACCAATATTTCAGAAAAAAGTAAACTTTATGTTGTGTGCATAAATGCATCAATGTTGGGTAAATTATCACTCTGAGCCCTAACAAAATCTTTATCTGCCATTTTAATAATAAATGCGTGAAAAATTGTTTAAAAACAAATACAAAACTCTCGAACAATACAATATACACACGTGTAAAGATTATGTTGTAGCTGTATGTGTGACGTGAAACCCCTATCGTTTGACGTCATACTCAGTCGTTTTTACTCGGCAACCTTCGCGGCGTGGTCGGCTTATTTCAAATTTACAATATATTAATTAAAAAATTTGGCTATAATATTAATTAAAATGTAATTTTTGTTTTGTTAGGTGACATAACTAACATTAACATATCAAAATAATGTAGTTTTAAGGAAATACAAATTATATGCGTATCCCCTATTGTACGATTTTTTGAAAATACGATCATTTTGAAGTGTTTGTACGATTTTTTCTTCTTCGACATCTGGCAACACTGTTCAGCTTCCTACAGAAATTTTAATTTTTTGACAGCATTAACACACAGGTAAGGAGTACTCAGTGGCGTAGCTTCAAATTTCTGGCCTCGCCGCAAATTTGTACTCCGCCACACAAATATACAAAAATTTGTATAACTTGGATCCCAAAACTTCTCGGGCCCCACCGTAGTTTATCCAATCGCGGGATTCTAGTAACAGTTCTTCTAAAAAAATTACATGTGAATATTTCCCCCTTTTTTGTAAACAATCTTTTGTCCATCGTGATAGTTTTTCTTATTTTGATTTCATATATAACGCAACAGCTGTGGCTAGGCGCCTACTCAGAGGGTCTATTCTGTAACTTCTCGACAGTCACATGCACAGTATCGTGTTGCCTATGCACATTACACTGTCATCGTATAGTGTTACTTTGTGTTTGAAAGTGTCGAAAGTAAATGTGGCCATCTTTTAATGTGTTCTGTGGTGGCCATTTTGAAATTTTGACGTACTGTCACAGAATAAACTTTGTGGTTATTAGACAGTATATACAATGCACATATATGTACATAACACATTATATTAGTTAATATTGTCATGTTACAAATCTGACCAGGTATACCTACTAAAAGATAGGACATATTCTGACCTGAATTTTTTCTGCCCCGTAACAGTTAATATAATTTGATCAAAATAACTCTAATAATAATTATTGTAGCAGGATTTTGTGCAAACTTCCCTTCCAGCAGGTATTATTCAAAAGGTTGACTTGTTTCTCTTAATTCATGACGTCATGCTAATCCTTCATAGAAATTTGGAATTTCCATCTAATCCCCTAAATAACATTTACTCAATGAATACATACTCTACCCCCTACAAAAAATTGTGCAAAACCGCACGACTGTATGTTTAGATTAATTTTGTTTTTGTTTTTATGGTTTTATTAGGATTTTTATTTTATAATATATTTTATGACGTATTTTATTTTTATTTTATAAATTAAAATATTCATTAACATATCCCCTTGTCTCTTCCTCTTCCAATTCATCCAATACTTCAAATATAATGAGTCCTTCGGCCATAACTACAACATTTAAGATAAAAAATTGATGTGAAGTGTGAATTTTCACACATTTCTGGGTTTTGCAGGTATTTAGTAACTGAACGATGATTATTTGGGATGCCAAAACAAATTTTATGTCAAAATATTTTTTTATGAATTTTAATTCGAATGCCTAATACCATTATTTAAGTTTCTAAATATATGCAGTATTTTTTTTATACAGCAAAGTTTTATTCATTAAAATTTTGAAAATTGCACCTATGGCTTCCATTGGTTGCTTACATCATAAGTCCCGCCCTTTGATTTCGTCAAACATAGAATTAAATTATAATTTCAACACTTTCCACTGGTTATTAAATTTACGCTTTTAAAAATTAAATGCAACATTTACCAAATATAACTAGAATTTTAACAAAATAATTTAAACAAAATAAAAATGCAAAAAAAAAAACAAAAAATAAAATCAACAGGATTCGAACCCTAGTTTGCAAGTTTCTTATATTATTAAGCGTACGACAAGTCCAACCACGCCACGAGAGCTACTGATCTGGTATGTTACACAACTTATGAAATAGTTAACATATTTTACTTAAAAACACAAAAAATGCGTTATTTTCCGAAAACATAATCTGATCAAAAATTCCTGTTGTACTATTCCGGTTCACACCAATATAAATTACTTAGAATTTTTTCAGATTTTTAGTTTAAACCATCTGGGCTACAGGGTGTGGGACAAAAATTTTTTTGCACAATTTTGGCAAAAATCGCATCAAAATAATTTATTTTGCAAAAAATAAGATTTTGATCGTTAATCCACGTACTAAGGGCTTTCATTTGATACCCTACTCAGAATTTCAAAAAATATTTTTTTTTTCGATGAGCACATATTTGTTTATATTTTTAGAGGGATATGTTTTTTAGATGTTTTAGTATTTTTCCTATGTGCGGGTCAAAGAGTTGTATAAGCATGCCAAATTTCAACTCTCTAGGTTTAGCCGTTTGGCTACAATTTTTACCGAACAGACAGACAGACAGACAGACGACAAAATGACGGTATAAGGGTTTTTTGGTCATACCTACAAAACCCTAAAAATGATGATCACGTGATATCTCGAATTTGCAAAAAAAAATGTGATTAAGTCGGTTTTGCAGAGTGCTTCCTCATTTATTATTTAGATTATCAATTTATTTAGGTGAAATACGTTCGTTTTCACACACAGCCAGAGTCTAGCATGTCCTACGACTTAGGCTCCATGCAAATGTCAATTCATGCTTACTTTACGATCAAAATTGTCGTTTTCTTGCCCATCAATTCTAATGCTTCGAACTAGCCACCAGTGCCGCAACAACCTAAATTGGCGCCTGGTGCGTAAAATTATTTGGCGCCCCCCCTCACTAATTACATAAGCAATTTTTTAAATTTTATGGTACGGTGATTGCATCGGTAAGGGAAGGTTTAAAACATTTACTTACGTTGTTTTCTTCACCAAAATGTTATTTAAGATATTTACTTACCATATTTTATAGAGAATCCTTAAAATCTTATTGTTTTATTTTGATGCAAGTGAAAATAAAAGAATAACTTAGAAAAATAAAAAACATAACTTTATTCATAAAAATAACAAAATCGCCAGAAAAGGAACTCTTACTCCTAATAAAGGAACTATTAGACCGGGAGCTCATGACAGTTTTTGGTCTCCGATTTCATACAGCATGCCTTTTGGAGGAGAGAATATTTACCCTGTGACAACAAAAAAGGGATGGTACTAAACCCCTGCACGCTTTTCGATCATATGGAAAATTGCATTTCCACTTAAAAACAAAATTTTTGTGCTTTTCTCTGATTTAATATTGCTTGCCCTTTTGTCAAAAGAAAGTTATAACAAATTTAAAGTCTTTTAAATATATGCATGCGATTCGGAGGGTCCCAAAGGGCTCAAACGGTCATGTGATTTTGTAATAAAAAAATATGATTTTCCGCGTTTTCATACAGCATGCCTATAATTAAAAGACTTTAAATTTGTTATAACTTTCTTTTGACAAAAGGGCAAGCAATATTAAGTCAGAGAAAAACACAAAAATTTTGTGCAAGTGGAAATGCAATTTTCCCTATAACCGGAAAGCGTGCAGGGGTTTAGTACCATCCCTTTTTTGTTGTCACAGGGTAAATATTCTCTCCTCCAAAAGACATGCTGTATGAAATCGGAGACCAAAAATGTCATGAGCTCCCGGTCTATATCTTATTACCAGTAAGGAACATACAAAAATATATATTATAAAGTCATTTTTTAAACAATAAATGTATAAAAAAATTTAAAAAAAAAGCATTCGTTGGTATTATTTTTTAGATTAGTTTTAACCTTTTTCTTTGGTTTGGCTTAAATTGCAATATTAACGATTATATTAACAAATTATGTTACAAATATTTTAATAAACTCAAAAATCATGATAATCAACTAATATAAAAATAGACAAAATATAAACTCTAGGTCAATAAAACACAAAATGAAAAACACCTAAAATGAAACACAAAAGGGCTAAAGAAATATTATATTACATAATTGAATAACAAAATAAATAAAAAAATATATATTTAATGACAAAAAAAAGGGATATTTGAACAAAAAATAACAAATATTTAGGTATTTTAATAATATATTATATAATCACTTTAACGGAATGGAAAATTAAATAAATTGAACTTTTCTGGCTTTTAACTGTGAAAATTTGTCTCATAATTTAATAACTGCGCTGTAGTATTTTTTATTGATATTAAAGCTAAATTTTACAAGCTCTTGGCCCATTGTAGAACGCAAATAATTTTTTATTAACTTTAATTTACTAAAACTGCGTTAATTCGAAGCAACAGTTACAGGGAGCGTTAAAAATATGCGCAGTGCAATGCCAATATTAGGGTATACATCTTTTCAATCGTAAGTGTGGATCACCTCTAATAATTGCATTGCAGTGGCAGTTGTACAGACATCAATTAATGATCTTGCCTGCCATTTGAAACTTTCGTTTATGAAATCAAATTTGTATTGATTATAGTTTATTAATATAAAAGATAATAATAAAAAAAAAAAAATTGGCCATTCGGCGCCCCTATGAATCCAGCGCCTGGTGCGGTGGCACCTGTCGCACCACCCTTGTTGTGGCACTGCTAGCCACCAAAAAAACGCACCCTATATCAGCTGTTTGTGTTTGCTAGAATTCACTGAGTATGAATTTTTTTTGGATCCTAGCGTTATTTTAAAAGCTTAAGTGTACGTTCGTGCGGGTATTAGTAGGATCGTGCAGACAAAATACCGTAATAAAATATGTACGTATGATGTACCTTAAGTGTGTGATCCCCGTAGTGCTTGTGATGATTTCGGATTTAATTTTTAATTCAGAAAAATTGTGTCACTATTGTTAAAGCGGACCTACTGGCAAAAAATGGCGCATTGCATCCTGGTCAGCCAAATAAAACGGTCCCACACAGAGTTCTTTTATCTGTAATACATCAGTCAATCCTTGCTAGATGATAGCAGGGCATGGGACACCACGGCTCAAGATAAAGGCTCCTTTTTTCATACAATTTCATCTTTCATCGCAACTCAGTCATGGTTCCACAACCCTCTTTTATATAAAAAAAATCAGCTGTGGCCACCACAGGACCGACCGCCATCATAAAGTACTTGTATAAAATACATTCTAGCAGCAGAGTAGAAATAACTTGGCCTAATATTTTCTAACAGAGATATTATTTATCATGACCATGGAAACGTTACGGGAAAAAGTTTTCGAAATTTTTCGTTTTATCAAAAGCGTCTCAAATAAAAGTTAGTTAAAAATATTAGTTATTGCATTTATAGCAACTTTTGTTAAATAAATTTTTTCGAAATATTTTTCTGTTGCTAAATATTCGCAAAAATCTTAAAATCGACACGACTAAACTCCCATTTCTAGTCAACCGATTTTTACCAAAAGTTGATCAACTCGTGCCATTGATGGCAGAAGCTTAAATATAAAGTTTCATAGAAATCCTTTTAGCCGAATTTGCTCTACACGTGTACACAGACAGACAGACAGACAGACGGACGGACAGACAGACAGACCGACAGACATCATGCTAAAAATAGTCAAAACGTTATGTATTTCAATTTGTAGAGATCCATCGAAATCTCTAAATGTCAAAATCGATATGATCATAATACCTCCCTTATATGTATGTGTTGGCGGTCGGTAAAAATGTAATTCAGAATTTCGCTACAATCAACCCCTAAACAGAGGCTGCTCGAAAAGGAAATTTAGAAAAATATTATTTTTTTTACTGGGCGGCACTTCAGGCCTCTAGTAAAAGGGAAAATAAAAATAAAAATCCAAAATTTTTCTAAAATGAGATATTAGTAAACAAATGGAAAATTAAACTTACTACGATATTAGAAATCAAAATAAAGTCGATAATACCTCTTTGTTTTAGCTACAAATATATAGTAAAAAAAGTTTCATTCTGTCTTCGGAACGCTATGAGATATGACCGTAATATTTCGGGTTTGCACGTTTGGTTAAAAGAGGAGAATTAAAAGATGGTCACAACTGTGTAAGCCGTTAAATCAGATTTTGAAAAAAAATCAATTTTTTTGTGTTGATCTTTAAATAAAATTCATTGACCTTAAGACTTTTAGTCAATAATTTTGGTCATACATATCATATATGAGAAACTCACGAACAAAAAAACCGAAATTGGACAAATTAGTTAATTATTATAGCTTACCAATCCTGCCAATGTCATTGCATTAAAAGTTTTATTAGTTTAAAAATGACCACATTTTATTTTGAATATCACGCATATTTACAAAAATTAAATTTTCTCTATTTAGTTATCAAAAAAATATATGTGGGGAGGGGTCGCCTAACCTAATTTTGCATCGGGACGCAAGGTACCCTTGAGCCGTCCCTGCCTATAAAAGAACAAATCTACATAGATTCAGGGTGAATTATAGAACCCTTTGTATTTTTCGTGTTTGCTGAGTTATAACATTCCTTTGTAGCATGTAGTATTTTTTAATCTCTAGGAAGTTTTTAAATTCACACCTAAAGAGACCAATAAGGATATTTTTATTAGAAACATGAAATTCGAGTACATTCCTTCATTAACGTATGCACCCACTAAGAAGGAATTAAAGCGGAAATGGGGTTAAATGTTTTTTTTTACGAATTCTCTTAGGTTCGATGATAGATCGCCTCAGTGGCGTATTCAAGAGGGAGACCTGGGGAAATGTAAATGTAACAAATTTATAATAATCGCGCAGCAAAATCAATAAATAAGCTATATTTATTATGATTAGTACTGAAATTAATACAAAATGCATATTCCCATGTTATTTTTAGGTACTCATAGGTATAATCAAGAAATCCTTATTCCGTCACATGAGTCAGTCACAGTAGGGTGACCATACGTACTCTTTTTTAGAGTATTATACTGTTTTTTTGAGTAATATTTTCTATATACTTACTTTTTATAAAAAAAAAAAACCCTGAATATACTCTTTTTTGCTGGTTATTTGTTTTTATCACTTCTATTTTGGAAGTGAGGACCTTTTTTCTTGCTCATTACGTCGATTTTGGGGAGTGAGGACCTTTTTTTTTGCTCATCACTTCCATTTTGGGAGTGAAGACCTTTTTAGGGTTTTGTAGGTATCACCAAAAAAACCCATATACCGTCATTTTGTCGTTTGTCTGTCGGTCTGTCTGTTCGGTAAAAATTGTAGCCAAACGGCTAAACCTAGAGAGTTGAAATTTGGCATGCTTGACAACTTTTTGACCCGCACATAGGAAAAATACTAAAACATCTAAAAAACATATCTCCCTAAAAATATAAATAAATATGTGCTCATCGAAAAAAAAATTTAGTTTTTTTAAATTCTAGTAGGGTATCAAATGAAAGCTCGTAGTACGTGGATTAACGATCAAAATTTTATTTTTGCAAAATAAATTATTTTGACGCGATTTTTGCCAAAATTGTGCAAAAAAATTTTTGTCCCACACCCTGTAGCCCAGATGGTTTAAACTAAAAATCTGAAAAAATTCGAACAGGAATTTTTGATCAGATTATGTTTTCGGAAAATAATGTATTTTTTGTGTTTTTAACCAAAATATGTTAAATATTTAATTTGCTATGTAACCCAGTCGATACGTTAGTACTCATATTGATGTGGGTTTCGTCATTGGTTTTCTAATTTTTCTAAACACGTAACTTGCAAACTAGAGTTCGAATCCTGTCAATTATAATTTTTTTTTTGCAGTTTTCTTTTGTTTAAATTATTTTGTCAAAATTCTGGTTATATTTTGGTAAATGTTGCATTTAATTTTTAAAAGCGTAAATTTAATAACCAGTGGGAAGTGTTGAAATTATAATTTAATTCTATGTTTGATGTATAAGAAATCAGAGGGCGGGGCTAATGATTTAAGCAACCAATAGAAGCCATAGGAGCAATTTTCTAAATCTTAATGAACCTTGCTATGTAAAAAAATACTGCACATATTTAGAAACTTAAATAATGGTATTAGGCATTCGAATTAAAATTCATAAAAAAATATTTTGACATAAAATTTGTTTTGGCATCCCAAATAATCATCATTCAGTTACTAAATACCTGCAAAACCCTGAAATGTGTGCAAATTCACACTTCACGTTTTTTTTTTTATGCTCGTTACTAGTATTTTTGAGTGCGGACCTCTGTTTTTTGCTCATGACTTGTATTTTTGGAGTGTGCCCTTTTTTGTTTTAGTATACCTACTCTTTTTCTGTAAAAAAAAAATCTGGTCAGCCTAAGTCTGTCTGTTCGGTAGAAATAGTGGCCAAGTGGTTGGATTTAGAGAACTGAACACATGTACGAGAAATACTGAGACTTCAAAATATATCTCGTGAAAAATATAAAAAATATGTATTTATCGAAGAAAACTGTTTTTGAGGGATATCAAATGAAAGTTTTTGATACACGGATTAACAAATCACATTTTCATATCAACAAATAATGAAATTATCATCTCTTTTTGATATAAACACCAGTATCCAACAGCAAGGGTGTCAAACTCATTTGGGTCGCTCTCTGTATTTCATACAAAATGAAACAATGACGGAAGTATATTTTACATTTTTAAATATATTTTTATCTTAAATAAGCTCATGTTTTTTTCATAAACGCTTCAAGGGCAACAAAAAAAAAAATATATATATATATATATGTTGCGGGCCGTACGCAGTGGCGGATTAAGCCTTCGCCGGGCTCTCAACATTTTTGATTTACGGGCCCTCAACCTAGAGGCGTAGGGTGACCATTTTCTTAAGACGACACCTCCCAAATCCAAGTGAAGAGCAAAAAAAAAAGTTCCTCACCTCCCAAATTCAAGTGAAGAGCAAAATAAAAAAAAAGGTCCTCACCTCCCAAATCGGGCCCTTGAAAATTACGGGCCCAAGACAATTGTCTTTTTTGTCTCTGCGAAAGTCCGCCACTGGCCGTATGCGGTCCAAGAGTCGCCACCCTTCAGATAAACATCATAAATGCCCCTCCTAACTACGAGTTCTGTATACGCCACCGTATCGACTTGTTTTTTACTGACACATTTTATTCGTATACGTGTATAAGAACATAATTCAAGTTTTTGCCTTAATCAGTCCCTAAATTGTTGAGTTATAATATTCCTTTCTGGAATATAGGTGTCTTTTTAAAGTGTTTTGACAGTTTTTTTTTTGTTGACAATTTATGCTAGCTAGCCCTCTTGGGGTAAATTAGTATTTTTTTTATTAGAAACAAGAATATCAATATATTTCTTCAATGACGTAAAAATCTAGCTAGAAGAGATTTTTCCATGTTCGTGAGTTCCAAGTCATGAAAAAGAGTAAAATGTGTTTTCTCGGATTCCTCAGGATGTTAGGTCCGATGAGATATCGATTAGGTTTTCGCTTATGAAAGTTATCCATACACATGTTTAGAACATAACTCAGGATTTTACCCTAATTAGCTCTCGGGGTGAGGGATAGACTTGTTGTGATAGAGGGCAGTTCACGTGGCCTGCTCCAGAGTGAGCTCACCCTTGCATCCTGATCCTTGCATCTAAGGGGAGAATCACCAATATGGTTTACAAAGAACCATGAATTAATAATTGCAGGGTGTGCCAGACCGTCAATATACCGTAGCGAAGCACGGGTACTCAGCTAGTATACGAGGGTTACCTTTTATGTTTTTACAAACGAACACTAGATGGAAATATTGAAATGTGTCATAGTAATGTCATGTGAATATAGTAATATTCGTAAAATTTGACATTTGTTATTGTGAAATCATTGGCAGCTTATAAATTGACCGATTAGTTTGTTGACAGAGAGCGTTTAAAAAACACAAGTTTGTGAAAAATTTGATATTACTCATGAAGGTTTTCGTTGGATGAATTTTACGATTTAAGTAAAGGCCTAACTCAACAACAATGCATAGATTTGCTTCGTTCAACTTTTGGTAATGAGGCACTATCAGAAAAAACTGTTTACTATTGGTTTGCAGAATTTCGTCGTGGTCGTGCATCCGTCAGTGATGAAGGTCGTGAAGGTCGACCAAAATCGATTGTGATTAAAAAAATATCGATACTGTGCGCAAAATGATTGAAGAAAATCGGCATGTGACTTACCGTGAGATAGAGGCATCCTTTGGCACATCGCAGTCTGCGATACATTCAATTTTGCATGAACATTTAGCTGTAAAAATGATCTGTTCCCGATGGATTCCGCATAATTTGATCGAAGCTCAAAAAAAGGCTCGTGTTGATTGGAGTAAGGGAATGCCAAAAAAATCAACATAGGCACTGCAAAATCCGTATACAACAACGTTACAGGTGACGAAACTTGGATTTATTACCTGAAACTAAGCAAGAATCCACTGTTTGGATCTTCCAAGATGAACCAAAACCCACAAAAAATGTTCCTTCACGACAATCGAAGTCATCGACAAAATCAGGAAAAACAACCAAAAACGTAACATCATTCTTTATCATGATAATGCAAGCACATCACCTCAAGAAGCTGTTGAAGCCGTCGAAAACCATGTTTTTGAGATACCAACTTCAGAGTGGAAAAAAATGTCACGAGAATTGGTTTGAACGCATGCAAATGTGTATAAATCTTAAAAGCGAATATTTTGAAAAGCAATAAAACAGTTTGTTCAAAAAAAAAAAGTTTCTTTCTTAGTTTTCGTAAAAACTTACGGTAGCCCTCGTAATATAAAAATATCCGAATATAATGAGGTCCGTAAATGAGCATTTGTGGAATAAGGCTGTACTTCAAACGTTTAGGCGGAACTAACTGGGTATTTCGTTCTTTTAGGTTGTCACGAGAAAGGACCTTGCTTGGGTTATTTCATTTTTCACGCTGGTATGTGAAAATATAAAATACCAACAGTGAAAACATGAAAACGAATGACATTTATAAAAAATATATATATATACATTTTTACAAATTTTGAAGACAAAAAAATAAATAAATGGGAAATTTGTATTAAGAATGACAAGAAATTAAAATGCAATGAAAAGGACATTTTATAATGACAATCAATTTAATCTAGAATTTAAGTAAGTAAATATGATTTACAAAATGAACAAAAGTCCGAATTAATAGATAAAAATTCATATATTTCAAAATCTAGTTCCGCCTAAACGATTGGAATAGCCTATGCCTAGAATTCCGTAAAAAATTTATGATAAATAGAACTTGTTTTCATAATAAATTAATCAATTTTTTCATCAATATTGTCCAATTAATTGATGAAATTTGAACACTTTACACACATCAATAAGATGAAGGTCCACTTTTTCAATTTATTGATCAACAAATTGAACCGTGTAAAACCCACGTTAGTACTAATTTTCCTTTAATAAAATCTATTATTTTTGTTTTTTGTTTTTTTGTTTAAACTAAACTTTATACGAATTATTCTTTATTATCCTGGATAGTAAGTGGTAAAATCCATTTCATCCAATTTTTGTTTTTTTTTTCCGCCTTTGGGTCGCGCATAAACGTAGTTCCTTAATTTGGGTCGCGGCTCAAAAAGGTTAAGAACTCCTGAGTTAAACTACTGCTAGCTGTTAATTAAATAAAATAATATAATGAAAAATATTATTTATTAATGGTGCTTTTAATGGTTAAGAAAAATATTTTTATTTTATTCTTATATTCAAAATGGCATAAAGTATATAAGCTATCATTTTATACTGTTGTTATATTGTGCATATAATTTATTTTTCTTCTGAGTAGGCCATGATATTTTTTTGTTAGGTTGCCTAAAATTGACAAAAAAAAAAAATATACATTTTTTCAATTTTATCTGCACATTTTTTATGTGCAGTTAATATACATGAAAATATATTAAATTAAATCTATTAAATAGAAAATTTACACAATGTTTTAATATTTCTTTTTCATATATCTAGTTATTTTTCGTGACTACCAACAAAACTGCCACCCTAACTGATCCTACTGATCTAAATGATCCTACTCGAATGAGGAAACATCGTGAATGGATTATTTTATTTAATGCTTATATATTAAATATAATGTTTATTTTGAAGTGGAGGGAGCGCCAAAAAAACTGGGCTTGCCTTTGCGCCGCTACATTTAATAAATTTAAATCCTAGTTAACCAATAGAAATATTAATTCTTAAACTAAAAATGAAGTGGGAACTGCTACCTTTGGATTATTATAAGGAAGTGAATGATAAGAGTTAAACAAATATAATGTTAATAAAATAAAAATATGTGAAATGTGGGTGTATAGAAAATGTTAAAAAGATGTGGGCTAACAGTGTTACCAACATTAAAATATTAAACAAAATATAAGTGAACAAGTATTAAGTAAAAAGAGAACAGTTAACATTTATCGGGCATATTGTGCGGGAAAGAAATATGATAACATGTGATAAAAAACGCGAAAGAGGACGTAGATTAACTGTTGTTTCTACTATTATAAGCGAATGAAATAATTAATGTAGTGGAATATAAAGACAAGTGTAGGATAATCAAATTGTTGCAAATAAAAACCGGGACAATGCATAAAATTGGAAAAATAAATAAATTAAAATAAAAGTGTCAAACAAAAATGTTTTTATTAACATATACATTGCAGTACAGAATAATCCACCGACTTTTTAAATTTATTATATCGTAAATAGTACTGCTATGGTACATTAGTGCATAAAAAATATAAATGATTACGAAAAGTAATCATTTATGGTTATCATGTTATTAGTTGTAACAATATAATATGTAATAAGTAAGTACGTGGTTTGAGTTTTATTCAATAAACTTTTTTATGAACGATTTTTTTTTTTCATATTTGAACTATGTATGTATGTATATACATTTTATTATAGCCATTTTTAGTAATAATTTGTTATTTTGGATAAAATTATAGAACACTAACAATTAAAATTTAAGGAAAATAATGCGCATTAGGTTGAGATAGGTATAATTTTAATTAATATTATGAAAATAGGGAAAATCCCATTAATATTTACAGTAATAAAATATTTTGGAACTATTTTGAATTGAGTTTTCGAGTTTTTTAACTATATGCCTTATATTTTTAACAATATTTAGTAATAATTTGTTATTTTTGATAAAATTATAGAACTTTAACAATTATAATTCATGTTGTAATTACAAAAAAGAATCGCCTGAATTGTTTCTAAATAAAATAATAATAATAATAATGCGTATTAAGTTGAAATATGTATAATTTTAATTAATTTTATGAAAATAGGAAAAATTGCGTTAATATTTACAGTAATAAAATATTTTGAATTGAATTTTCGTGTTTTACTAATAAAAAAAGGTTAAAAAATTTCAATTTTAAAGATTTTACTTTCTCAATATACTAATTAATTATATTGGAATATTATATCGATTGCTGGTTACTGATAAAATAGACAAATAATCAAGTTTTACCCTGTTTTGTCAAAAAATGTATCGATTTTCGATTTAGCTAAATTTCCTCATACATTGTTATTTGGCTTAATGCATATGATATAATACATGACGCGAGAAGTCATGTTAAAATTGAAACAAGGTCTAAACACTCGTGTTGGACCCACGTGTAATGCCAAATGCATTTCGTAAAATGTGAATGCAACTTTGGACTTTTCATATGGCTGGTCCTTCAGATATTTTAATTAGGAACTTATTTATATGAAAAAAACAACATTAAAATATTCAATTAAATGTAATTTAATATCTCAACAGAATAAAATATATATTAATGTAATTTTGAGATTTTTTTGAAATGTTCTTTTTATAAAATAAAAGTACAGGTACAATACAACAGATTTTGTCACAATTAAATTTTATACTAAATAATGAAAAAAATAACTTTCTAAAAATGTATTAATTAATAAATTAATAAACGTTTGTCTCATTCTCTTTTTCTGCTTTTTCGACGTATGTACAATCTATGATAATACTCAAGATTTTTCTCGAAGGGGGAGGGGGTTAAAAAAACCTTGGCTACGACCTTGGGAACATGTTCAGAACAGTTAAATCCTTTTGTCCCATCTTTATGGATATGCTACGCATGGAACTATTATAAATAATGCTTTAATCTAGTTTTTTTAAACTAATTAATTTTTTGAACAAAACTATAAATTCAATAACTTCAATAACTCAATAGAAAAATATGCTGGCGTAACGTAGTGGTACCATACGTGCCTTGCGTTGCTAAGGTCTCGGGTTCGAACCCTGTTCAGGAATGGAATTATCAACACAAAAAATTACAGTTGTCCTAGCTAACTGCCGTAGTATCAAAGGCCATGAACGTGAAAAAAATTTTTTGAAGTCTCAGTATTTCTCCTACATGCGAGACAAAAAAACTGTATATGAATGCTAAATTTCAACTTCCGTCATTTGGCCATAATTATTATCGTTCAGACAGACACAGTTATACCCAGTGGTTATACCCAGTGGAGTGTTGCCCATCCTTTAACAACCGACTCGCTAATAATTTCTTTAAAAAATAGTTTTTCTTTTTAAATTTACGAGTGGTGGTTGTCAAGGTAATGTGAAAAGGTAAATCTTTAAAAAAATTATAATAATAAAAAATAATATTTAAGTGTAAAATATAAATTAAATAAATTTAATGATAAGGCTTAAAAATTTGAAACAATAAAATATAAAAATTATTAATCAATGGCAAGTCATTAAAGGCGCGGGGGGGGGGGCTCACGGCGTTGAGCTCCAAAACACATGGTTTTTACGCGTTTTTGTCAAAATATAATTGATGAGCCCCCCCGAAGAGCTCCAAAAACGTATGGTTGTTATTGGTTTTTGTCAAAATACAAGAAAGGACCTTTTTTGTCATCACTTGTATTTTAGAAGTGAGGACTTTTTTTAGGTCTTCACTTGTAGTTTAGAAATGAGCACCATTTTAATAATTTAAATAATTTCGTCTTCTGGGCCCTCCCAAGAAAACATTCCTGGGTGCCCGCTTAGGCCATATGGCTTTTTCATTTGCAGAAACGTTTTTCTGGGTTCAGTTCCTAACTCTTGTTTCTTTTCCCAATCTATGGTTCTTGTTGATCAAAGAATTTGCGAATGGAATAGCATCAAAATCCGTCAATGGCTTCCACAATAATCGCCTTTATCAGCAGCCCCGAACCCAAACCAACCGATAGCGTACGTTCTTTATCCTTCCTGGAAATACTGTTAAAACAACGGCTCAAACAGCTCGCAGAAGAAATTAACAAGCGACTGACAGAGTTTCAAAGAAATCCGAAACACATTTGCTCAGTGTCAGGATTTTTATTATTCAATAAAAATAATGGACTTACAAAATTACCTACAATAATAATGCTAATAATCTTTATAACTTGTACAAAACAATTAAACAAACAAGAAATATTATAATTAAATATTACTGAAATATGTGGTGATAAACATAAAATTAAATATTATTAAGACAGTTTTATCTAAACTTATAAAATTAAGCATTTAAGCATTTAGAAAAACTAAAGGTTTTTGTAAATGTTTTTTCTTAATTTCCAACTAATGTAATTTAATTTATTCAGTCTGATGTAAATAAAAAGTTGAAGAGGTAAATATTAAATTAATAGAGACCTCAAACTGTGTCAATAATGTAAACTTTTAAATCTGATCAGTGGCGGAGCTTGCTGTCACTGCCCCCCCCGCAACTGAACATATTGCGCCCTTTTTACTGCATATTTTGTGCCCCCAAACCATTGTGCCTCTCGTAGTCGAGGAGCCCATATCTCCACCCCTGAATCAGACAATAAAACTTGTTTATTATTATTATTTAGAAGAATAAAAAACATGTTTTTGGTCAAAAAATCATAATAATATTTGACAGTACTGTGGAACATCTCACAATAAACATAAAACTGAAACTTTTTAAAAATTTTAACAATATACATTTCTTAGGAAATTAAAGATTGAGGCTAAGCTGTTAATATTTTATTTAAAATAATATTAATTTATTCCTGAAATTATTTTATTAAAAATAAGCTATTTATATTTAAATTTGTGACAGATCTTATTTGAGTATAAATTTGTATTAAAGTGTTAGTTACTTGTTGTTATAAAACAATATATCAATGAAAATTCCATGCGGTTTACGAAACGTTGTCGTCACAGCATATGTAAGAAGAGGAACTCTAAAGATGCGCTGTATCTGCGTTACGTGCGCGATTGTAAACCCCCTTGTTTCTTTCTTCTCACCTACATATGTTAGACGAGCGGGGAGGGACGCATGACATTGAAGCTAGTGAACGTAACATTTTTGTCAAGTCCGAGTGCAATGGTTTGATACGCGACTCGTGGGAAGGGCGTTTACATGTTGTAATCCAGTGACGTAACACAGATCCTGGGAATAGCTTCTGTGGAAACCTGGGAGAGCATGTGACCTTAGTACTAAACGCCACCGCTGTCGCTGCTTTTGAACAGTCGTCGCGACGTACCTCCGATCCACTCTTCTACCGGTGCGCGAACGGTTCAGTTGGATTTGTAACAATCCTTTAAGTAATTTAACATCTTTTAATTTATCGAACCGATTAAGTGCACCGTTTAATTAGTAAACATGGGTATTACGGATCCTATTTCTTTCCTGAAGGATTTCATCGCTGGAGGCGTCTCCGCGGCCATATCCAAGACTGCTGTAGCGCCCATTGAGCGTGTCAAATTGCTTCTACAAGTACAACACATCTCCAAGCAAATTTCTGAAGCTCAACGCTACAAGGGTAAGTTAAAATTTATATTTTCTACTTATTTTAACACAAAAAAAATACTTTTTCCTTATAACAAATTCTCTTATAATATTTAAAAAGGTTTGTTGCATTACTAATTTACTATTTTTCTGTGATAATTTAGTTTTTGGAGTAAATTTGAGTTAAATATGAGAGTTATATAAGTGCGGCGTATTGATTTTGAGTTTGCGCTAACTCTATGACCCCTTTAAAGCGTTCTTTTTTTATTCCAAAAAGATCCATGCGCAGTACGCGTCTGAAATTCACATGGCCATTCCAGAAAAATCATTGTACAATTTTCTTTTCTTTCGAAATAAACAATAAAATACTTTTTAAACAAACTAAAAATAACTAAAGATCATTTAGATGAATCATAGATGTGAAATGACGTAAATTTCGTCCAATATGATTACTTAACAAGTTTTTTATATCTGGTTCTGCTTATAACACGTTTGAAAATTTTAAACAAAAATTATACAATAGAACTTGCTTTAATATATATTAAACAATATAGACAATGGCTATTAGCTCTAATAAACACACATTATAAACACAACTAAGAAAATAATTTAGCAAAAAACTTAATAAAACCAATAAGGTTAAAAATAACACTGTATCGCGTGCGCTCAGATAATTATATAATTAAATAATTACTTATTCGTTCTTTAACAGCTGTAATCAAGGATGTTTCAACTCCATATATGAAAAATATTGATTAAATTTTACAATGGATTACTGCTGTCCTGAAAACAATAACAATAATGTAAATAATACTTCTAGATTTATGACTTATTGATTGAATAGGTTTACTTGGTACACCTCCAGTACAGATGACATGTTCTTGTAGTACTTGGTAAAGTTTCACAAATATTTTTATACGTCAATTGGACTGCGTTAACCATTTTGAAAGCAATAATAAATCGTTCAAATCTACATTATCTTTCATTGTAACTTTACCAAATGCTTTATTAAATCTTTTATCGTGATTTTTAATTTAAAAAACTATAAAATTTCTTTACGTAATGTTGATATGCGTTTTAGTGTTTGGGATTGTAAAATTATATTGGCACATAGCTGCAATGACAGAAAAATAATAAGTACCTGTGATGCAACAAAGAAAATACAAATCTAAATAACAAAATTTTCTTTCTGTTATATTGATTTATTAAAATTTTCAGTTAGCTGCCAAGTATTGATTTTTATTAAGAATTCACTTCTCCAATATTATTTTTTCTATTTTGTTCATTCATAAGTGGGTTTTTATGAAACAGAATTGAGTGTTGTAATGAGTTTCATTATGACAATCAACATTTTATTTCATAAAATTGGGAAAATTGATACCGTAGCCTGCAATTTTTACAAAATATAATTGATAGCTACCTTGTAAAATATTTATTTTATTTATTTATTTATTTATTACAATAGGGCCACACAATAGCAACTGTCCAATAATAGTGCAGCCCAAATATAAAGAACAATTATATTAATTTAAAGTAGCAGTAACAAATAACAAATAGTACCAAAGTAAAAAAAATAAAATAAAATAATTATAAACATAATAGTAATATTATTAATAATAATAACATAAATAGTTCATGAAAGGAGGTAACTTAAGATTAAAACAATAATTTAAATTATATCGTTGATAATATTTTTGAATGTAGTTAAGTTATTACAAAAAATATCCGGTGTATGTTCATTTTTACAAACACTGTTGTATATATCAGCGTATCTCAACCGGGGGGCCGCGGCCCCCTGGGGGGTCGTGAAGGCTTCGTCGGGGGGCCGAGAAGTCATACAAGATCGAAACATGAAAATATAATAAAAATACACTCAATCTTGCAAGATATAAATTTTATTCATATTTATAAATACGGGTATCTTATATTTATATTCATAAAAATATATCGTAACATTAATAAAATAAATATTCTATTTATTTTTATACATAATATACTTATTTTGACAAATAATTTAAACTACAGGCTATTTCAAATGTTTAAGTTGTCACTAGCTAACTTTATAATAAGTAAATGGGGTTTTACTAAACAAAATGATCAAAACCTTCATTCAATCGATAAAAATTACTAGATTTAAAAATCTAGTTCCGCTTCAACCAAAGAAACAGACTATCAAGGTCAAATAAATTGTATGTGTCGTTTGATGGGTTTCTCTGACAATGGTTCGCATTGGAGGTACTTCAAGTATTTTCAAGTTGTACTTTGAAGTAGGTACGACTGGAAAGTGCAATATATTTTTTTGATTGCTCTCCGAGCTCAAGAGTAAGGATGCGAATGTGTTGAAATTAAAATAGAAGGCACTTTGAACACTTGTAAATAAAAATACTTTACTTTCAAGTCTTTATAGGGAATATAATCGTGTTCCCATTATCTTGATACACCATAATATAGGGGGGCCGCAGACAATATTTACATAATTTCGGGGGGTCCTAGGCTAGAAGAGGTTGAGAAACACTGGTATATATAACAAAGACATTCGCACAACCGGAGAATTTATGGCAGAATTAGTATAGTTGGGTGTGCGAATACCAAACTTAGACAACAGGTCAGGACAATCTACTTCATTGTTCAAAATTTTATATAAGAACATACAGTCAACGACACGTCTTCTGTTCTGCAATGTTTTTAAATTAAATTCAATATCAGAAAATTTGTTACTGATAAAATTAGTAAACTTATTTTGCATACTTTCCATACACTTTATATATACATTATACTGAGGGTTCCAACAGTATGAAGCATATTCAAGTTGACTTCTAATTAAAGAAAAATATAGTAATAGAAGCGATTTTGGATTAATATATATCCTACCAGTTCTAATTAGAAATCCATTAGAAATCCATATTACTGTCAAACTAGACCGGCCAACCGCTACATTCTCAAATTCCGCTAAACGAGGATGTTGTTTGATTATATAATGCAAATTTACTATATTAAAAGGCACGAAAAAGCAAATTAGAAAAAATAGTATAAAAAACTCGTTACATAAGGGTTTTTGTCGCACTTGTCAATTAAAAACTTATGACAACCGGAGTTCCTATCATTTATATTTTTAAAGTTAGTTTTATTTGATTTATTGATCAATAAATTGATCAGTTTTTTTGTCAACTAATTGAACAATTTATTGACAGCCTTGAAAATAGAAGAATCACTTTACACACATCAATTTATTTATTTTTGAAAACTTTTACATTACCAACTGTAAAACATGTTGACATATTTATCAATATGAAAATATTACAAAAATCTTAACAGAAGTACGAGCTGTGATAAAGCGAAAAGAAATAATCTAGATGATGGTGAATAAGAACGTTTGCGGTTCTGTCACATTTGAAAACGAAACACATAAACTAATATTTCTTGGTTATGCTACAACTAAACAGTTGGCAATAACTAAACAAATAAAAATATACCTAGAATTCCCTAATACGATGGTTCCCAATCTTTTCGAGTTGCGGAGCCCTTTTTAGAATCAATTTCTATGGTGGAGCCCCTTAGGTTTACAAATTATTGGTGTTTAGAAGTAATGTTACGGGAGAGGGGGTTGATTTTTTCACTATAAACTCGCTTTTTTCTTTCAGAGCTCACTTACTGATGGATAGACAGATTTTTTTTAAATGAAGCAAATAATAAAAATACACGCAGATTAAGCAAAAACAATGCATCTCGCTAATCACATTCCAGCTAGAGTCATAAACTGGCTAGAGTCAGAAATCAATCGGCAAATTTTCAGAATGTAATTTCCAGTTTTCTTATTTTGATTGTTTTTTATTTCTAATTCTTTTGATTTTATTCAATTTTTATTTATATTTCCTGAAACGGCTGCGGAGCCCTTGAGAAGTGCACGCGGAGCACTTAGGGCCCCGAGGAACACAGGTTGGGAGAACCAATGCCCTAAAAAATTGATGAAAAATAGAACTTGTCCTATTTTCAAAATAAATTGATTAATTTAATGATGAAATTTGAACACATTACACACATCAATAAATTGTAGGTCAACTTTTTCAATTTATTGATCAATAAATTGAACCGTGTAAAACTTACTTAAATAATTAAATAACTCGTGTTTAACATAATACTTTCGTTTTAATTTTTTTTTAAATAAAAATTCATGTGTCTTTGGAAACATAAAACAGGTCCACATTATGAGAATTGATGCCCTGAACATGTGGGTAATACCAAATTTTCTCTCTGATGTACCAGTCAAAAAAAATTTGACAAAATCTTAAATTTCGCTCAAAATTTTTACCGTAATGTGCCCGAGACCGGCCCAGTAGTTTTTGCAGTTCGAACAAATTTACCGTTTCATTTTTATGTATATAATTATTTTTGAACACAAATTTAAGCAATTTAAATAGATCATAACACTAACATAACCTAACATATTTTGTAAATATAGGTTACAAGTCAAAATGGCGAATAATCGTAATTCGGATCAGGATAATTTGTAGCAGTACATACGTTGACCCATATTTGCATAATAACAAGACTTTAAAATCATTGCATGTGTAATAATTTATAAAGAGTAACGAATTAAAAAAGGTAACTGTACCAACGAATAATCTTTGTATGCAATAAACTTGACATGCATTTATGAATATTAAAAAAAAAATCTGAGCGAGTTATAAAGCGAAAGATATCGAATTATTGATTTTAGATTTTTAGGGTGTTGTAGGTATGACCAAAGCAAATATAATAATAATTCTTTATTGTCTATAAATCATAACTATAGGATAACTAATGAGAATTCAAGATAACACAAAGCCGGAAAAATATAAACAAATATGTATTCAAAGAAAAAATAAATATGTTTTTAAAATTTTGAGTGGGATATTAAATGAAACCTCTTAATTCGAGCATAAACCAACAAATTTTTATTTTTAAAAATCATTTACCTAATATAATATACTTTTAATTCCTCCAAAATGTTACTATTAATTAAATACAAATGTTAAATATTACTTATATCATACTATATAACTGTATAATTTAATGTATACACCAATGTACCGGGTGCTAATGACCAAGAAGTCGAAGCACTCTATGTTTGCAAATAAAAAAAATAAAAAAAAAAAAAAAAAAAAATCATTTTTTTTTAAAAATCATACGCAAAAATGTTTCTAAAAACTTTTGTCCCCCACCCTATGTCCCAGAGGGGTTGAACTTCTCAATAATGTACATTGATGGGAACAGGAATACGTTCAACAGGAATTTTTGATCAAATTATCGAATTAGTCTAAAATATATTTTTTTAAAATTTATTGTGCGGTATCAAAAGATAGCTCTAGAGAGGCAGATTAAGGAACGAAAAGTAGTTTTTTATAATTTCTTTATTTTAACATGATTTTAGCTAAAATGTACTAAAAAACATTGTCTCAATCCTTATAACCCAGAGGGATTAACCTAAAAATCTGAAAAAATGTTGAGTGATGCACATTAGTGTGAACCGGAATAGTACCACAGAAATGTTTGATCTGATAATTCAAAAGTTATCGAATATTTTGCAATACCGTGCTTACAATATTTATCTGACTGACTATAACCCGTTGTTCAACTTCAAATACGGTTGTATAGGTATAGCCTGTTTCTTTGGTTTAAGCGGAACTAGATTTTGAATTCTAGTTCATTTTGTTTACAAAAGCCAACTTCAAACATTAAAAAATTAGCTCGTGACAATTGATCTAAAAATCTAAAAAAATCTCCGTAATGAACATTGATGGGAACCGAAATAGTTCAACAGGAATTTTTGATCAGATAAATATTTCGAAAAATGTCTATTTTTTTTTGAGTCGATGATAAAAAAAAATATTTAAAAAAAAATTTACTGTGTGGTATCATAAGAAAGCTCTTAAGACGTAGATTACGGAACGATAGATAGTTTTTTTTTTAATTCCTTTTATTTTAACACAGATTTAGCCAAAAATCTAAAAAAATTATAGGTAATGTATATTGATCTGAGCCGGAAACGTACGAGAGGAATTTTTGATCAGATTGTGTTTTTGAAAAATATAATTTTTTTTTTATAATTCATGGTTAAATTATAGCTAATAATGTTATGGATTTTTTGTATTTATAGCTAAGATAGTGCGTGTAATTTTTTTGAATTAAAAATATTAAAAAAGTAATATAATTTTTTATCAGTTGCGAACTGAGTTACTCACACACTACAATCTACACTTTAAAATATTTCTTATTAATCTAATGAAGACTTGAATACGAAGCAAATGCAAAAATAATCGCTGGGATATTTGGCAGGTTATTTAAAATTTGTTTAAAAAAATTAAATGGAAGCTCTTAGTTCTCAAATAACGAATAAAAGTGATTATTAAAAAAACTGTTGATTTTTGATGTGATAAATATACCTAGACATCCAGTATTATGTTGGCTTCTTACACCTATTAAATACCTGCAAAATCCTGAAATGTGTGAAAATTCACACTTCACTTCAATTTTCTTTTATTTTAAATTTCACGTGTTGGCATTAAACCAAAGCTTTCACGTGATTACAGTCAATAATATTCTCACTAGATATCCACGAAACTCTCAAATGTGTAAAAATTTACATTTTACTTCATTTTTTATTAGTATAAAAATAAATGGTCATTTCAAAATATTCTGTCTGCGAAATAATAAAAATATTTTGCGAAATATCAGCTTATATAAGTGATTTTACAAAATGTTCTATTTTTATTCTTTGGCTAGTGTATCTTTATTTTTGTGGCAAGAAATGTTTCGTAAATTCTTTGTAAATAAATCCATATGAAGATTTTATTTATATTAAGACAAATAGTTTATTTTCATTAATGTAGTCGAAGGACATTAATTAGAGTACTTAAGATATATTAACAGAGTAAGTAAAGTCATCTTAAAGGTCGTTGCACTTCATAATAAAAAATTGATACAGATCCAAGTTTTTTTTTAAACAAGACATAAAAATTGCACAAATTATGATGCAAAACAATATTCAACCTTCTTTTTATCCTATTTGTTTTTAAAACATTTTTGTTTTGAAAGTATTTGAATTTTTGAAGAACTCTGTTACAAAGAATTGTTTTAGAAATTGCTTATGTAAATTGATTCTTCGAAAACGTTTAACAAGTTTTTATGGTTCTCAAGGATCATTGTTTGTTATTCCGTTATTTATTTATTTTACAAATCAGTAGTTTCCAACCAGTGTATCGCGACATTTTGGTGTGTCACTATGTTGTGTGTCGCGATTTTAGGATTAAACTAGCTGAAGTACTCGTACTTCGTACGGTTTTAGTATTGTATATTTTTGCTGTAATGTAAATGATAAGTGGGATTTTTCAGTTTTAAGTAGAACAGAAAATCGTTTCTTTATTCTGAAGCACTATTTTGTATATATTTTCAATATTAAGTAAATAATAAGAGAGATACTTCGTTTATATGTAACTCTCCCCATAGCTTCCCAAATATCTTATTGAAATAGTTTAATTTCTCATATTAATTTTTAGGGTTTTGTAGGTATGACCAAAAAACCCTTATACCGCCATTTTGTCGTCTGTCTGTCTGTCTGTCTGTCTATCTGTCTGTTCGGTAAAAATTGTAGCCAAACGGCTAAACCTATAGAGTTGAAATTTGGCATGCTTATACAACTCTTTGACCCACACATAGGAAAAATACTAAAACATCTAAAAAACATATCCCCCTAAAAATATAAACAAAAACGTGCTCATCGAAAACAATTTTTTTTTTTTTAAATTCTGAGTAGGGTATCAAATGAAAGCCCTTAGTACGTGGATTAACGATCAAATTTTTATTTTTGCAAAATAAATTATTTTGACGAGATTTTTGCTAAAATTGTGCAAAAAAAAAATTTGTCCCACACCCTGTAGCCCAGATGGTTTAAACTAAAAATCTGTAGTAATGTACATTGGTGTGAACCGAAATAGTACAACACGAATTTTTGATCAGATTATGTTTTCGGAAAATAACGCATTTTTTGTGGTTTATGTTTCACAAAGTACAAAAGTTATACCAATGTAAGACACCCACATGCAAGGCGTACGATAGCGTAGTGGTTAGTGCACTGGTGTCGTAAGCTAAAATTCGCTGGAAACGAAGGGTTTCGAGTACGGAGTGAATTTTATTTTTTCTGTTTTTTTTTGCATTTTTATTATGTTGAAATTATTTTGTCAAAAATCTAATTATATTTTGACAAATGTTGCATTTAATTTTTAAGAGGATAAATTTAATAACCAGTCTTATTATATGATTAACAGACGATACATTATTTTAAAAATATCGTTCATTTTGCCGTGATTACTACAAAGTAAAATTTGTCCTACACACTCAGCATACCGCCTTCACTTATTATATACCTGCGAAACCCTGAAATGTGTGAATATTCACACTTCACATCAATTTTTGGTTTTCAGTAAACGATAAATGAGATATTTTATCCTTATAAGTAACACTCCCCTTGCCCCGTAAATAATCTTTTTTAATAATTTTCTTTCTTCCCCTAATTTAACTTAAAAAATAAATAAGTGTTTTCTCATGTACATTTTTGATGTAAAGCAAATAATAAGTGAGATATTTCAAGATTTTTTTCGAACTTCTCAAATATTCATTAAATCGAAGAATATATGCAAGAATAAAATTTTGATTTCTTATTATAATTTTTTTTTTATCTTACACATTTTTGCTGTTAGTCAATAATAAGGGATATATTTGAAAAGTTTAGCTTTAGCATGTCCCCCCGTAACTCCCCAAATATTCATCTAAATGATAATAAGCATAGAAATAAAAGATTTATTTTCACATTTTAAACTGTTTTTGACATATATAATTTGGCTGTTAAGCCAATAATAAGGGAGATATATGTACATTTTAGTTTTAGGGTGTCTCCCCGTAACTCCCCAAATATTCATCTAATTGAAAAAATGCATTGAACAAAAAGATTTATTTTATAACTATAAACAATTTTTGTTTTTGTATTTTTCTGTTGTCAATAATATGGAAGATATTTTAAGTTTTTTAATGAACAGTTTTTACCCCAATACAACACCCTAGAATAAAAAATTTGAAATGCCTTATAGCCTATGTTCGAATTCTGGTTTTACTGTATCATCGTACCAAATTTTGTACAAATATGTCCAGCCGTTTTTCGTCAATGTCCGATAGACAGACAGGCAGAAAGACTGACTGACGGATAGACAGACAAACGTGTAGAAACCAAATATGAGGTCGAAAAAATTAAAAATTGACCTGAAGTGTTAATTTTCACACATTTCAGGGTTTTGTAGTTATTTAGTCAGTGAATGATGATTATTAGAAGGTCAAACGATGAATGCCTGTCGCTACATAACACAATTACAAGTGTTGGTTTTAAATCCTTTAAATCAATAGACACGACAAGAAGGTTGCAGTTAGATTTTTTCTACCGTGTATCATATATCTCTAATAATACTATAATATATATTTTAAGGCTTTTTTTTTATATATAATTGCAAAAATATCATTCAAATCCAGACCTGGCAATACTGCAGGCGATCTTTTGTCACGTAAGAGCATTAACGCCTACAGAGACATTGTTTATATTGCGACTATATGAAAAACTAACAGATTCTCTACTAGAAATGGAATCCCAGCTACCGGCCAGTTATTTATTTATTTTCTTCGGCGATATTAGCAAAATAAATTTACGTACCTCTTCTCTACCCATAATAAAATATATCCATGTATATACAAATATATTGTTTTAATTTTAGCTAAGATATTAAACAAAAATCTTAGTACTTGGCAAAATTTAGTCAAAATGAAATGTTTTTCAAAAATCAATAACCGTTCCTTAATCTGCACTTAAAGAGCTTCCATTTAATATAACCACAATAAAATTTAAGTTAAAAAAAAAAAAATTAACACAAAAACTATAATATTTTCCAAAAACGAAATCGAATAAAAAATTCCTCTCGTGGGATTCCGATTCATAACAATATACATTGCTTAGAATTTTTTCAAATTTTTAATTTAACCACTTAAGGTTAAACACCCCTTAGGGTCCCGTACCTTGACACTGATTTTTAAGTACTTTTTTGGAAAAAATCGTATTCAAATAAAAATAAATAAATAAAAAACTACTTCCCGTTCTTTATCTACGTCTTAAGAGCTTTCTTTTGATATAATACAATAAATATAAAAAATATATATTTTTTTATACGACACAAAACAAAAATCAATATTTTGCGAAAAACCAATTTGATCAAAATTTCCAGTTGAATTATTCCGGTTCCCATCAATGTACATTATTGAGATTTTTTTCAGATTTTTAATGTTTACCCCTCTGGAAGATAGAGTGGGGGATTGTAGAGTGGGGGAATGATTCATAACAATATACATTGCTTAGAATTTTTTCAAATTTTTAATTTAACCACTTAAGGTTAAACACCCCTTAGGGTCCCGTACCTTGACACTGATTTTTAAGTACTTTTTTGGAAAAAATCGTATTCAAATAAAAATAAATAAATAAAAAACTACTTCCCGTTCTTTATCTACGTCTTAAGAGCTTTCTTTTGATATAATACAATAAATATAAAAAATATATATTTTTTTATACGACACAAAACAAAAATCAATATTTTGCGAAAAACCAATTTGATCAAAATTTCCAGTTGAATTATTCCGGTTCCCATCAATGTACATTATTGAGATTTTTTTCAGATTTTTAATGTTTACCCCTCTGGAAGATAGAGTGAGGGACAAAAGTTTTTTGCCATTTTTGGTGGTCATACCTAAAAACGTTCTTGTTTTGCCTCCCCCCCCCCCCGTTATTCTCGCCACTGGACCTATGTAAAGATAAAATTCTAATGATATAGATTATTTCCATTCACGTCATTAATATTCAGGTTTATTTTAAATTTTAATGTGTGCAAAAGATGTCAAAATTATATTTTTAAGAAAACGTTTAACTCAAGTTTAGGGCATAAGGACGTCCGTTCCCTGTTAATAATACTTACTTGATAATTTTTAATTTGTTGTCTCAAATCGACACTAAAACTTTAATTTGCCGATAAAAGAGGAATAAATCTCGGTCTGGTTACAGATAATTGCATGGTATGGCACTGGCCAATAGTGACAGTGCTGCTATTAGGATTCCAAATAAATATTAGCTTTAATTGGAAAAATAATATAATCTTTAAAAAAATTAAGAATGATCTTCGGTTATTGTTAAACTATAAATAAAAGAATTAGAGTCAACAACCTTCAGGAGTAAAATATTATATTAAAATTTTGTTTCGAAGGACAAGCAGTCACGTTTTTATGCTCATTTTTATAAACTTTTTTATGTTTGAAACATATTTTCTACACATTTATTTGGGAGAGGAAGTAGGCTTGTATTAGACTCAAATCTTTATCTTTTAAATCTACGATTGCATATATTTTGCATTACGTTCAAAGTTATGTTGTGGTCACAGCTGTCATGTTATCTAATATCAACCTTGATTCAGTTCCAATACTTTAACCCTTTAGGTTTATATTCTAATTTTATTTCACGTCAAGGCTATTGCACGTATAGTACTACTATGACCTTCAAACACATGAACACATTGATCAGGGGTCACCAAACTAAAGTCTCGTTTATAGTAGGTCCATAACATATCCATAACATAAAAATGACAGTACTCTCTTAGTTCTGTTTCTCATAAATAGATAATCAGAACAGTATACCTCTTTATTTTAATATGCTATGCACTAAGTTATGGACCTATATAAATCAAGCTTAAAGTTCCCGGGACGAATCTAATTAGAGTTCCTATTGAAAAATAGCTTTAAACTGTGTTCAGAGTTCTTTAAATTAATTGACTGTGCACTATGCGTTGTAGATAAGTTTAGTAGATAGCTTTAAAGTTCAAGGCAGCGTTTACAGCTAAGGAAATTAGTGCGTTACGAATAGTGTGACATCTGTGTGTCGTTAAACCAACTACAGCGGCTTCGTAAAATGTTTAATATCTATTATCGGTTTTGTTATTCTGCTGTCCTAGATTTTTACTAACTAAATCTAACCTAATTACCTAAATTGATCATATTTACTGTTCGTCTTTGTAATTTTGGGCGATATTTGTTGTAATTGGCGCGATGACATTTTGTTATGTTTTGTAAAAGCATACAATGTAAACGTTCTCTATGATGTAGACTGAGATACAGTAACGGCTGGTGGGTAAAATATTTGGGGGGACACTTTTTGATCAATGTATTGCAGTGTACAACTTACGTCCCGCGGGCCGAATCTGGCCCAACAATAAGTTTCAAACGGCTCGCATGAAATTTCCACCCCTTGTTCTTTTAGAAAAAAAAAAAAAAAAACAGAATTTCTTCCCCACGTTCTAAAATATTTTCAGAATTTCGCCCACTCGTTCTCTATGATTTTTATATATCTGGCCTGTGAAACATATTTAGAATTCATATACACAAAATATTAAAGTAGAGGAAACAGGAATTTTCTCAAAAAGGCGATGTATAAGTTGGTAAAAAAAATTTAGAGACCTAAGTTGACCATAATGACATTAAAAATTATTAAATATATTTCGCTTTCAAATTATACTTCCAAGTACGACTTGAAAGTGAATAATTTTTTATTATATATTATATACAGGGTGTTAGGTAAATGTCCGGCACAATTTTAAAAACAGCATTGTTGGCCCATTTAGAGCTAAAAAGTCCTGAACAATTTTTGGTTAAGATGCGTATATCGCTTGATAATCCATGCAGTACCACCGTTTAGGAACCACTAATATTTTGTCTGTTATAACAATCAAATATGTGACTGAGATAAATAGAAATCATGGAAACAATACCGTAATTTTATTTCAACAAAATGCTTTTTCAATTTTATGAACAAAAAAGAAATAAGAAATATTTTTTTAACAAAATTTTAAATTATGACGTACACGTACTTGACATTCTATTATTGAACTACAATTAAAATATTTTTTTCTCTATGGCAACTACACAACTTCTGGATTAATATGAAAAATTAAAAAAAGTCAGTGGTTTTCAAAATTTGGGGTATCTTTTTGTTTGTTTATTTTTGGACGAAATTCACATTTTAGAGAAAATTGGCAAAGGAAAAATCGATTGCATTCTACGTCACCATGCGCTCTTTTAAATTATGCCGGACATTTACCTAACACCCTGTATATATTTTTTTATTAAGCTCCGAGCTACAGATAGCTCAATCATCGGTCGTTAAAAAAAATTGTAGATTTTGGTGCCCCATTCTAAATTATTACCAGTGTTTTTTACTTAACTCTCTATTAATTTTTTATTTCCATTTTTGTTCGATTGTGAAATATTCAATTTTGGCTAATGAGGACCAATATTTTTTATTAATAATATAGTTTTATAGTTAAGCGCGTTAGTTTTAATATATTGCACTGTATCCAGTTTCACGTCTGAGTAAAATCAAGTAAAACGAACACTAAGCTAATAGGCCGCCGGCCTAATTTCACAAACACATTCATACTCACAACTCGCCGCTGTTGTCCTTTCCAGTTCATTTTTATTACTTGCGTAGATAAATATGTTAGAAATCGCATGTGGCAACACTGTACCGGGACACTAACGTGTAGTGTCCACAGCATTGTTTTCTAAATCTAAATTTTTAAAATCTAACACTTATATAAAAAATCTTTAAATTAGAAATAATAAAAATAAATATACGCAGATATATTTAGCAAGTTTAATGTAATTTTAAAGTATAAATAAGATTTTAAATTCAGTTTTCCTTATTCAATTTTTTTAGGAGGACACTGCTCCAGCGTCACCCTGTCTCAGCCGCCACTGCTGAGATAGCCAATGTGTTTATATGTCTGTCTCATTAAAATAATTCACTAACTATAAGTTTGGAAAACTATCGACAATCGACAATGTATAACGTATTAAATTTAGAGCTCTGCACGATTGCTCGCGTTAGTATATGACAAACTTGTTAGTAACAATCAACAATGCACAAGTCCTAGCCCAGGGGTCGGCAAACTTAAGAGGCTAAAGAGCTAAATTCACCATTTAATGCGTCTGTAAACATGTTAAAGAGCCATAATTTTATTTTAATACAAGAATTTTTTAGCATCATTTAACGAGTAGTGCATAAATATACGTAAATAAATCACAACATGTAATAAGTATGGATTTAAATTATTAATAACAAAGAGCTTGCATTTCCTTAGAAGGTTTTAGTACGTTAGATGTGTAGCTTAAATTAATCTGAAGAGCCACATTAACATCTTCAAAGAGCCGCATGCGGCTCGCGAGCCTCGGTCTGCCGACCCCTGTCCTAGCCTATAGTTATTAACAAAAACGCATTTTATAAAAAACGCATTTTATAAAAACCATACGGGCACGCCAGCTAGTCATATAATACACATATTATAATTTCTTGTTACAGTGTCCATGTATCAAGCGGCCAGTCGCGTTCAGGTTCATTTTCTCCGATCTGCAATTCATATAATTTTGATGTGGGATGCGGCCTCTTCCGTATAAATTTGGGGACCCCTGGTTTACAGAATTAAAATAGGAATGTTTACAATAACGTTATAAAAAAGATTAGATCTGTAATTGCCCGTAACATTTTTAACATGCATTTCCGGTTGGAAAAGATAATACAATAGTGAAATGATAAATTTTATTTCTATTTATTTTACAATAATTTTGAACTGGGACAAATACCCAAATTATGTAATTAAAAAATATACTACAATTAAAAAGTTACCAAGAAATTTACAAGGGTAACCACGATAAAATAAATATAAATTAAAAAAAAAAAAAATAGAAAAATAAAATAAATTAAATAATGTATTGTAATTGTAATTCAACAAATTTTCAAACGCCAGTCTCATACAATTAACTTGATATGTCAGGGAAAACTGTGTAATAATTAATTCTTAAATCATAGTAATTTAATAATTAATTTCACTTTTTTAAAATAAATAAAGCGCTAGACAATGATTTAATCAGTTGTCTTTTATATTTATTATTGCCTGAAGATAAAATGGGTTTTTGTCAAAAAAAAAAAAACTTTTTGAAGACTCTCATTAGCCAGTATTACATATTATCAATTTCGTTTTTGTTCTTGAACAAAAAAAGTAAATTTTGTTCTCATTTTTTTCGGTTCTTTTACAAATTTCGGTTAATACCGTTATTTCGCTTTCGTTGTCAGGCCGTTTTTAGTCCCCGTTATAATTATTTAAATTTTTACCAGAATTTTGCATTGTTAAAAATGTATGTAAATAATAAATTACAGTTTATGATAGTTGCATAGTTTTCGCGAAAAGATAAGAATAAAATGTATTTAAATTTTACATACTTATTCATAAACAATACATAAAAATATCACAAGAATATATTGCTTTTTACAATCTATATAAATAGTAATCATCAAATAATATAAAAGTTTTATGCATATGTTTATGGCACTAAATCTTTATTATTTTTTTCTTGGTTTTACGGTAGTAAACCAAGTATTTTAGTAGTACAATATCATGATTATTAAAGTATATGGTTGTCTCGTAACTTATAGTGGTGGGGGTAAATAGAGAACCTACACGTCATCCGTATGCTAACGGGACGTCATTCTTTGTTTATCGTATATGTTATATACACGTGAAGTTTGATTTTTGGCTATAGATATAAAAACATAGTTTAATTTTTTGATTTTCTACGTGTTAAATTCTTTTTTCATTCGAAAGGAATGTTTCTTCGTTCTAAATAAATTTTCTTACATTCATTTTTGATGTGAAGAGAATAATAAGTGAAATATTTCAATATTTTGGTTTTAGCCCCCCCCCCCCTCCCCTACCGTAACTACCCTAATATTCATCAAATCGAAAAAAAAAACATAGAACAAATAAGATTTGTTTTCTTATAAACAATTTTCATTGCATAGTTTTTTTCTGTTAAGATAGTTCTGTTTATAAAGGAAATATTTTAAGTTTTTTAGTACCAATTTTAACCCAGAAACACCCCTCAGAAAGAAAATTTTGAGATATCATGCCTATATTTGATCCTGGTTCTATTCTATTGTACCAAATTTCGTTAAAATACGTCCAGCCGTTCTTAAAAACTGATATAACCTCCAATCTTATTAATTACTATATTATTATAGCAATTTGTTTTTCTATTTTTATTTAAATATACCAAAAATTAAATTTGTATTCGATTTTATTGTTATTTATTAACTATAATACAAATACCCATCACATTAAATTTTATATAAATTAGTATAAAATTTTCTCAGGTTTTTATTTATAATTTATTCAGTAGAACTGTCTTGAAATAAATATCTTTTATGAAAATAGTCAATAAAAATATTAAAAAATGTGCAACATCTATATTAATTTTGTATGCTAGTTTGAACTACGCATACGTGTTACACGTATGCGTATTCCCTCTCACGCTCTGATTGGTCGGAAGTTACGAGACAACCTTTACTTTAATAATCTTGCTACAATATATAATTTTATTTAACAAGCATATAATAGAGGCTATATTGCACGAGGACGGAGTTTACCACCAGAGTCGTAGGTGAGGGTTATAATCATCCAACTGTAATAAAGCTATTATATGCGAGTCAAATACAATATTTTATTTCCAACTATATAGCGTTATTAAAACAATAGTAAATTTAATTTAAAAACTAATTCTAAACATCAATTATAAAACTTCAGAACTGACGTCAACAAGATGGCTTACCATCAGCTGATTGTAATCTTCAACAATGTTTAATATACTACTTTATTATTTATTGATTTATTTATTCAGACATAAATAATATTCTACTTATAAAGTTGGGCTGTGTGAGGCGCAAATAGCCATCGTTGCTATTTGCCAAGCATTTTAACTAACTTACAAAAAATCAGTGTATAAATCGTTCATTATTCACGAAGGAGCACGCATGCGTGTCACATTATACACGGCGTGCAAAATGAGCAGCTTTATATATTTACAGTTAGACACGTAATGCATTTATTATTTAATGGTCGACCATAATAGTATATTATGCAACGAGCATGGAATGATGGTCATTTCACACGAGTATGAAAGTTGCACCGCAGGCGAGTAGCGCAATTCATACGAGTGAGAAATTACTATTTCATGCAAGTTTCATACTATGCTTTTTCCACGACTATATATTACTTATTTAATTTTTATTCAGTTCCCTTTAAAAACTAACAATAATTTAACAGTTGCTTTCAACCTATTTATTACGATGCCATTGTCATGTATGAATATAAATATAAATTCAGTTAAAATAACAATAGTTGCGTCAACTAGGTTTGTACATCGAAGGCAAAACATCGATGTTTAACATCGATGTTAACATCGGAGCTTACTATCAATGTTGAAAAAACATCCAAGGAAAAACATAGATGTATCGGAAACATCGATGTTTTATTAATATTAAAAAAAGCTATTTATTTATATTATATAGGTTTTATTTAATAATGTAAAGATAAAATACGAAAAAGGTAACATATAATACACAAAAAGCATTTATTAGATTTTGAAATAGAAATATTCCTTTTTAATAGTTATTAATTTCACATTAACATTATTATACCCAATATAATAATCCTAATTTGTACCTACAGTCTATTCCAAACGATTAGGCGGAACTAACCGCAATTTTCATTTTTGTAATTTGTCATTAGATATTTTTTTATGTATTGAAGTTGACTTTTCTTGAACAAAATGATCAAAATCTTCAATCAATCGGTAAAAGTAACTAGAATTGAAAATCTAGTTCCGCCTAAACCAAAGGAACAGACCTTACTATTTTTACATTTCTAAAATGAAATATTGGATTTTATTACAATACTAATATAGTAATCTTAATGTTAATTTTATATTATTTAACATAAAAATAACACTGTCATACACAATTATTTTTATACTTTTTTAAGTTGAAATAAAGTCTGTTCCTTTGGTTTAGGCGGAACTAGATTTTCAATTCTAGTTACTTTTATCGATTAATTGAAGCTTTTGATCATTTTGTTCAGGAAAAGCCAACTTCAATATATAAAAAAATAGCTAATGACAACTTACAAAAATCGAGGGATTGGAGGAATAACAACTGGGAAAGTTTCAACAAGACTCAAAAAGAAAAAGTGTGTTGGCGTCTTTGGTCGTTCGCATTGTTTGCAAAAATTAGAAGTTTCTTCTTATTTTTTCGTATTCTACTAACTGCTAAGAAGAATAAGAACTAACACTATTAGTATTGTTATATCACAATAGATGGCGCTTATATTTTGTGTACTAATTTTAATAAAAATTAAATTTTTCCAGCGCCTCTAGCGATAGTTTCTGAATTTCAAAGTTTAAACATCGACATCGGTAGTAGACATCGATGTTTTATCGATACTATCGCCAGCTGACCATCGATGGTAAAAACATCGATGTTTTTAAAACAAACATCGATGTTTTCGATACATCGATGTTTTTTTCCCATCCCTAGCGTCAACTGATTAACTGAATGACCAAGACCAACTCTATCAAAAAACATATTCGCCAAATTCGACAAATTTAGCTATAGGCAACTCCAAACCTTTAAGCGGAACTAAATGGGAATTTCGTTCTTTTAGGTTGTCACGAGAAGGGACCCTGCTTGGGTTATATGTTTGATAATCAAAATTTAAAATTCCAACAGAGAAATCAGGGAAACGAATGACATTTATTAAAAAAAAATATGCATTTTTTGAAGACAAAAAGAAAGAAAAATGGGAAAATTTATTAATAATGTCAAAAAATTAAAATGCAATGAAAAGGACATTTTATAATGACAATCAATTTAATCTAGAATTTGCAATGTGAGTGTGATTTACAAAGCTTAAACAAAATCAGCGGTGTGTTATAAAAACGAATGGGGAACGTGCTACATTTACTAATCACTGACACGCCTGTAATGGACGTATATCTGTATAGTCGTGGAAAAAAACTGTTTTCTAATTACTTATTTTTAAAATATTTTTAATGTTAAAAGCGCTATAACAATGTATTTCAATTTTTGCCATCCTTTTTACAATCAAACGCCCCTTCTAATTAAACGTTTATTGATATTGACCTCTTCTCTATTTTATTAAAACTTAAGAGAGTAAAAAGAAATCTCTGAAAGCTCTACATTTACAAAATTAATCTAAATCATCAATCAAATTAAGTATTTAATCTAATACTCATTACTTTTTCTTTTTTAGGTATGGTCGACTGCTTCGTCCGTATTCCAAAAGAACAGGGTGTATTAGCTTACTGGCGTGGTAATCTCGCCAACGTAATTCGTTACTTCCCAACTCAAGCTCTTAACTTCGCCTTCAAGGATAAGTACAAGCAAATTTTCTTGAACAATGTTGACAAGAACACCCAGTTCTGGAGGTACTTCATGGGTAATCTAGCCTCTGGTGGTGCCGCTGGAGCCACATCCCTCTGCTTTGTCTACCCACTCGATTTCGCCAGAACCAGGTATGTTATTGATATTTATTATATTACGATATGGTAATAGATCCAGGGAAAGAGGTGTTGGCTTCAGTCCATTCATTATTATATTTCAAGAACAATAGCCAAAATTATTAAAACTCAATCATTAGATAACTTTTCGACGACAGATTAGAGCATCTATTAGATTACTGACAATTTTAAGTGTAATATATCTGGATCAATAAAATTGGAGGCTATAACTGTTTTTTATTTTTTCGGCCTCATGTTTGGTTTCCACCCGTTTCAAATGATTATAAGACGATATCCTCAAAAAAATCAGTTTTTGTTTGTTTGCTTGAAATTGAAATGTCTCACTTATAATTTACGTTACAGCAACGTTTTATGAAATAAAATTAGTTCATTGGGACTTTGTTTATAGTATTAGTATATATTTCTCCTAAGCCTTGCGGCGTTTAGGGTATTAACTACTACAAAGAAATAAAAATAAAATAACATTACAATATGAATATTATTACAATACTTTTTATTTAATTTCTTTGTTTTCCTCCGGTGTCCCTCACTTTCTTCCTATTCTCATTCCGGTTTCCCTCTCTGATCTCCTTCCTTCTTGCCTCCAGTTCTCTCGCCCATCTTTCTACTTTGCCTTCCTCACTCATCAGTTCCTTTATTTTTATTTATTATTATTATTTTTTTTTTTTACTTTATTTTAATGGCCTTTGCTGCTTTGGCAATTAGCCAGGACAATTCTTATTTGTGAAAAATTCCATGCCTGAACGAGATTCGAACCCGAGACCTTAGCAACGCAGAGCAGATGTGTTACCAGTACGCTACGCTGGTCGGCTAGGTCCTTTATCTCTTCCTCCCAGATTGCCATCTCTCTGCATCTCTTCGGTAAATGCTCCAAGGTTTCCTCTTCTTCCTTACACATTCTACAGAGCTTGTCCTCTGGCTTTGCCCAGTACCTATAGTTCTTTTCTTCGTTGCCGCATCTTAACCTCGAGACTCCTCCTGACTCCTCTGACTTTTACCTCCTGATTTTCTTCTTTTCACCTTTCAAGTATCTTCGTATTTCGACCACGCGTATCTTTTTAAATCTTTTCCACTCCGCGATTTGTCAGTTTTGTCTGTTCTTTCCTGCTCCTGTACCTCCTTATCCCTCCTTCTCAATTTTTTTACAATATGTGTTCCTCCGTTTATCTTTCTCTCTGCTTCTCTTATGTCCATTCCACACTTCCAAAAGTATTCTTTTCTTGTCTCTCCCCATGCCGACAATTTGCCTTTTTGTTCTTCCTTGGGTTTTTGTTTATATAATACTCCCATTTAGTCTGACACTTATTAAAAATTGCTGATTTGCATTAGATAGGTACAGTTAATAAGAATTTTCTATATTGATAATTTATATCAGTTATATTTTGTTTGAGTAAATATTATTAATTGATGTTACTGTTGTCTCTCGATGGAACATGTTGAAAAATTAGCAAATTTAAAAAGAAGATAAAAACACTTTACGAGTTTGGAAGTTAATTAAAATAGACTCTTCTAATTTAGCTAAACATTTAAGAGAAAATAACATACAGAAACCAATTCATTCAATTTAAATTTCTCAGAAGCTTTTAAAATTCAATCTCCCATTTACACAGGGCATATCATTTTCAACGATACGACCCAGGTTTCTTAAAATTATTGATTATAGGCAATGGCGATCCATAACCTGCTACATCTGGAAAAAATATTGTTAAGAATTAATGTATAATAGTCATATTTACTATCTTGTGGTCTTTTGAGATTAGTCTAAAACTTGGTTTATAATAAGCCCATAGCATAAACGTATATGCATTGAACAATGGATTTGACCCTTCAAAACATCTGTTTGTAATAAACAGAACAATGAGAGTAGTTTAATTTTTATACTTATGTTCCATAACATATCTATTATAAACCAGACTTAACAACTGAAATACATGTGTTAAAATATTTAACAACATATAATTATTTCCCTAAAACTTAAAATTTCGTTAAATAATTCCATTCAGGTCATTTGCTTCAACACACACGGTCTTTCCGGGATCAAACGGGGGCACCATTTACATCCCCGCCAGGATTGGCCCTGCTTGCGGTGGTTTTCTTAAAGAATGCCCCATTCAGCTCCATTTGTTGTACATTATTATTGTTTCGATTTTATATTATCCAGTTTTTCCTATAATTTTTCATTTGACATTCATTTGTCTTGCACATTATATATTTAAAATCTTTCTGAGGATTAAAGTAGGTTTGCAATTTAGTTTTATTATATCCTAAATTTGTCAATACATATATATATATATATATATAACAAATTCTGATTTTAGTTCTTTTGGTAAATTGACTTAATTTCCAAATATTCCTCAGAGTATTAACAGAATTTTAAGCTTTACATTATCATTTGAATGTCTTCAGTGTAGCTTCTTAATCCAGAATTCTAAATTGCTTATAATTTACATAATACATTTTGTGTTCTATTTAGTGATTTTTCGACCGTGTACCTTGCAACTCTAACGCAATGTCCCAAATACCATTCTGATGTAACTAGCACATCTACGGTCCAAGTTGATCTAATTTTAGTACCTTATGTGTGTCTCTCGATTCTCAAATAAAACCACTTAACAGCATTTTGATTTAAAATTGTTTAAGAGATTTAGATTCTTCAAACTCCTAATTGATTTATTTTATTGAGCTTTAATATATTTTGAATAGTTAATAATTTGACTTGGTGAAACTCGAATAACGGTCGAATATCGATAATTAATTCTTAAGAGGACCCTGCACTCTCGTTGTAAGGGGATTATTGTATTTGTGAATATATATACACATATAGAGTATATATTTTAAATTTTTGGTCTTAGCTACTGATGGCCATTAACCAGTATAACATTAGTAATTTTTTCATTTTTCCATGCCATCACCGGGATTCGAACCCGAGTCTCCATACTTCGCAGTCAAATAAGCTGACCACTACATCATAGCGGCCAGCTAGTGAATAATTCATAAAGAATAAAAAAGATTGAAAAATATAAAACAACCAAAACAACGAATAATCTATGGTCTCATATATTTTCGTTCGATTTTGACGAGTTAGAAAGCCAACCTCGGTAGCGCAGTGGTAACGACCCAGCTTCTCGTCCTAAAGGTTCCGGGTTTGAATTCTGGTCAGGGCATGGATATTTGTACTGATCCTTATCACCTCATATTCATTAAAAAAAAATAAAATAAACAAAATTATTTATATTTTGTTGAGGCTAATTGTATTGTTTATATATTGTATTTATATTGTCTTTAAAAACAATTAAAAAGGTGTAGGTTCACTAACTCTTATAGGGTAAACAATGTTTACTTTTGCTCCACCATTTTGGCAGGACTAATCAAAAATGTTGACCCGTATGTCATCACTGTTATAAATAAAGCCACTGTACTATACTCCATTCACTAATTAAAAAGATATCATTAGCCATGGAATTCGTTTGTCTTTGTTCCATCAAGTTGTTAATTTTAGAATGAGTTATGACATGTGTCAGTTTACTAATTGTTGTTAAGTACATTTTCTCAAATTATTTGTACATTTATGACATATTCATTCATCATTTTTGCCACCTCTTTCTGCGTATGTCTAATTAAAAATATTAATTGTTAATAATGTTGACCGAAATATTACTCTATGCCATACTTGTTAGTTGATAATTAGAGAGCGGCCAATCTAGGTGTGGATACGTTTTAATCCTATTAAATTCCTATTAAAAATATAAAAAATCCATAAACAGTTTTACAGCGCATGTCGGACTTGAGACCTGTTAGATATTTTTGTCACCGCGAACGGTAAATTTGTCTGGCTAACAAGATTGTAATAACTGTATAGTAAATTTAAGTGAGGGCACTCAGTTTATTAACAAAATTCAACGAAAATTACAACGCGCATGTGGTCTAGGACTTTTCGCTCTGATCTACAAACACGTGTACCTTGCTGCAAACAGGTTACGTAATTGTCCAAAGGTTACCGTGAACAGCAAACATCAAACTCGGTGACTATTCCATCCGCGGACGCTAAAATGAATATTACACACGCACGTGTTGCTCCAACCTGTACGAAACTAACAGAGAAAAAGCCATCCAAATTTAAACTAGAGAGTTTAATTTTTTTGTAGAAATAATTATACAGCAATTGTTATTAGTTTTAAAAAGTCAAGTTTCGATGCATATACCTAAGTATTTGTAAATGATGACTAGACCCCGTTTTAAAAGTTATATAAATTTAAAGCCAAGTACAGTTCCCCAACTATTTTAAATTGTCTGTGTTTAAAGCTAATAGTTATTTAAAATTTTTAATTGAAATCTAGTTTTACAGTCCCATTTACTATAATTAGCAATTTTATGTATTCTTTATCTTTTTTTTTTATGTTATTCTGAGTCTAATTCATTGCTCCCACGGTTTTCTGTCTTGGATTGCCATGCAATTTAATACTAAAATCTTAATATCTCTAATGGCGGGTTGCTAAAGTAAGAGTTATCTCTAACTCGAGTTAAAATCATTTGTTTTTAAATGTTACAACATACAAAAACAAATGATTTTAACTCGAGTTAGAGATAACTCTAACGTTAGCAACCCGCCATAAGTCGTTCCCAGCCAATTTGCTTTGGGACGTCCGGGTCTTATTTTATGAGCCTCCATATCGATGGTTTTTCGGACTTTGTAGTCAGGATCGTCGTAAATGGGGCGATCGATGCAATCGCACAGGGGCACGCGCTTTTTGTGACTGCGCTTGCTTAATATACAATTCAAAATAATTGCAGTAAAACCTCGATATAACGGACTTATTCGGGAAAAAGGGTAACAGTTAAATCCCGGACTTTCGGTTTTCAGAATGCACATTTTAAAAATTTGACAAATGTTGTTAGTTTCCATATATTTACTTACATAGATACGTCTGTGTAATTAAAATTAAGTATGTATGAAAAATTTAATTTCACAAAAAGTTTTCTATATGTATTATTTCTTTCTCACCGTAGTTAAGAGACTGCAATAAACAAGTAAACTTAAATTTCTAAAAGGTGTTCGCCCAATGTCTCTTATGAAATGTATGATTTAAGAATTTAGTCACGCCTATCAGGTTTTACGCCATCAGCCTTAAGGCCTTGATCGGACTTTTCTTAAGAAGCAAGTATAAGCGATCTGTTGTAGGTATGTTATATTTATTTATATCGGTAAAATTTCTATAACCAGGGAGGATTTACTTGACCGACGTCCTCCAAAAAAAGGATATGGTTCAATCTAGAAGGTTATAAAAATTAAGCTATGCTATTGGTTCGGATGGTGAGAAAGAACTATTGTTTTGTTTCATGCACGCTACTCACAGCTGCAATATAAGCGATCCATATACAAAAACACACACGTTTATATGAATATATTCAAATATAGCAGGCGAATATACCAACTACGGACGTACGTTGGGTATGAAAAGCTCAAATACGTCACTGAATTTTACATAGAACTTTGTGAATTACAATGTTATTACAAAATTATATTTACTTTTTTACTAGATTAAACAGAAGAAGATTGAGAATTGAGAATCACTTATAGTATGCAATTTATTAATTCATAATTTACGGATTTTTTTTTTTTTTGGAACAATTGAAAACATCTATCTGAGAAAAAAAGAGATTATACGTGGTGGAAAGTCTAATGATGGGCGAGTTAGTGAATGAATTTGTGTTTGAACTGATTTGATGGAATAGGTTAGTACTTCTGGTATTGTATGTAGGGATGCGAAACTTGACAAGATGTAGGAGTTTGCTAGAAGAAGTTATGTTATTAACTATTCGGTAAAGCATAAACATATCAGATAAAATACGACGTTTTTGAAGCGGTAGAATATTTATTCCGAGACAGGAATCGTAATAGTTATCGTCTTGGACATTACGTTTAAAGCAGAAATACATTATGGCTATTTTCTAAATTTTTTCAAGTTTGAAAATGTATTTCACTAGAACTATTCCAGATAACGGATGAATAGTTTAAGATACTAGAGACGTGCTCAAAGTAAAGATTTTTAAAAGCGTTTACAGAATTAAAACTTTAAGTAGTGCGAATTATAAAACCTAACATTTTTAGGGCTTTGTCGCATATATATTCGACATTAGTATATATTAGTTCATAAGAAAGTTTTCAATCTAGAAGCACTCCTAGATCTTTAATTACTGATGACCGTTTCAAAGCCTGAACGTTAAAATTATATTGAAAAGAATGTTTTTGTTTCTTGTAAATTATATTATTTGACATTTATCGAGGGTAAGAAATAATTTGTTTTGTTGTCAATAAAGGTATACGTTTTGAAGGTTTGATTGCAGGAGGGTGGTATCCGATGGCCTCCTAATTGGAAGGTATAATTTCATATCATCGGCGAATAACAAAAAATTTGCATGTTTTATTACTTTTGAAATGTCGTTGATATAAATTTAAAAAAGAATTGGCCCCAAGTGAGACCCCTGAGGGACACCGAAAGTTATATTTACGAAATCAGAAGTGAAGCTGTTAATAGTGATCGTTTGACTTCTATTATTTATATATGAAAAAAGCCATCTGAGAAGGACGCCGTGAATACCGAGAAAAAAAAATTACTGACCAAAATATTGAGGTCAATTTTATCGAAACATTTACTGAAATCTGTGTAGATTGAGTCCACTTGTGTCATCCCTTTGGTCAAGATGTTCCAACAACTGTTGTGTGCAAATGATTAAATTTGTTTCGACAGTTTACAAACAACTATTAAATATATATTTGTTTATCGGTTTTCTGTCGATCAATCGGCAAGTAAAGTTTCGTTTTTTTTTCAACTTCTAGCCTATTCGCTAAAATTTGTTACAAATAACTGTGAATTAAGAACAAACAATAACCTGTTAATTTAATTATATGCAAATCTTGGTTAAAAGGATTTTAAAATTAACAGGGTAATAATTTTCACATATGACGTACGGACCGGAAATATTGTCTGTGTAAAGTATAAGTCTGTATAAGTGTATAAAGTCTTTAAATGAGGTTTGCAATATCAAGGTTTTACTGCAATTAAGTACATACAGTCAAAGTTCACTTGCAAAGGGCCCTGCAAACATTAAGTACAGTCAGCGCTCTCATGCACACGGCCTTGCAGATTTTGCGGTTGGCTCTGCATGTGGTCTTTGTTCCGTCTCATGACATGTGTGCACCATCTTAATCAGTTTTTCTTTCTTTAATTTTTCTGGTTCTGTCTTGAAGCTACCACGGACGTTTTAATTTCTCGGTCTGGAAAATTAATTTTATAAATCTAATTATATTTAATGAAAATGTTAAGACTTAAATTTTACGAATTTATCCTATGTCCTTAACCTATTTATCGTTTTTAAACAGTGCTGAATATCCACGTGGCTTAAAATGTACAGAACACGTCAGTTGGTCTATATATAGTCGGTCCTATTTATGTTAGCGCCAATTTATACTCTGATGCTTGCAACTATATTGTATAATCAAATAATGAAGGTTATTTTTCAGTTTTTTAAAAAATCCTGATTATTCATTGGTGATATTTGCTGGTTAAAATTTTGTAGACCACAAAATATGCAAATGAAATGCATTAAGCCTGGTTTATAATAGATATGTTATGGAACATAAGCATAAAAATTACACTACTCTCTTTGTTCTGTTTATTACAAACAGATGTTTTGAAGGGTCAAATCTATTGTTTAATGCATATGCAGTTATGCTATGGGCTTATTATAAACCAGGCTTTACTCCCATTTAACACAGTTGACTTATGTTTAAAAATATTAGTAATTTGCTGGTGTGCCCATACTTGCATTTTTGCTGTAGCATAAATGATAAGTATTCATTCAGGTGAAAAAACTACATAGAAAAAAAGATTTATTTTCTTATTATTCACAATTTTCTTCATATAAAGTTTTCTGTTAAGTAAATAATAAGAGAGATATTTTAAGCATTTTAGTAAACAGTTTTAACCCCGAAGCAACCCTTTAGAAAGAAAATTTTGAGATACCATACACTATGTTCGAATATTGGTTTTACTTTATCAATGTGCTAAATTACTTGAAAATATGTCCAGCTGTTTTTGTGTAGATCTCGGAGAAACACACATTTTTCTTTTTTGTTGGGGTTATCGTCTTATAATCACTTAAAACGTGTAGAAACCAAATATGAAGACGAAAAAATATAAAAAGGAATAGAATAGCCTCCAATTCTATTAATGTAGATACATATTATAAGCTATTCCAAACGTTTAAGCGTAACTAAATGGAATTTTTATTTTTGTAACTTATCACGAACTGACTTTAACGATTGAAGTGAGCTTTTGTTAAACAAAACGATCAAAAGCCTAATTTAAACGTTAAAAATTACTAGTTTTTAAAATCTAATTCCGTTTAATTCAACGAAACAGACTATATATTTTGTAATACGTTACTAGATCTGATGACTTTGTTGATTGTTTTGTTGTAAATGAACTTTTATGGAACTATGTGAACTTGTTAATCTGGCTTTTGATTGTCATTAATACCAATAGACCATATTAGTGTGACGTCACATATTGTTCTACCATCTGACAACGGTTTCCGTTGGATTTTTTTGGTGATTTTAAATACATCTGTCATTACTTTTGTTTCCTTATTTTATGTTTATTTTCAATTTTGGAGCAAATATACATATCATTCCCCAGTACACGCTAATATAATAAAGTTCAGATATTTTATATTATTGAATAATGTTTTATAAACATATTTTTTTATACATAAGGATTCAAAGATATATTTATAGGTTATGTTTTTAAATAATAAGAAAATCGAAATATCTTTAATATTTATTTATACTCTATCTCTGAAAGACTGATAGTAATAATTCATTTTGTCAGGCAGTTACCAGTGCCGTGCACAATTTTAAACACGTTTCAATTGGTTTTGTGTATTTCTATATTACTATTTATCATCATTTATTTATATATCATTTTATTTAACGCACGCCTGTGACCATATTTATCATATCATTAAACACACCCCTGTGACCATATTTTTTCTCAAAATTTTAGGGTTAAAACTTTTATGATCTATTGTGTTCTATTGTTGTCTAACCCTAGTTCGTATTCAAATATAATATGTGCGGCACACTTGGTTGTTTTTAACAATATTTTGTTTCGAACTCTTCATATTTTGTCGCTTTTGTTTTGCCGTTTCTGTGTGCTAAAACAATAACTTTTTACAAATAATAAATTTTATTACTATCAATCTTTTTGAGATAGAGTATAGTTAAAAATTGTAATCATTAAATATTATCTATCAGGCTGCTAATGGTGTATTGTTTTGCTCCAAATTGCAACCATTACAGCCACATTCATAATTGCAAATATTTCGTTTTTGAAAGATTAAAATGTAAAACGATAGTGGATAAAATAAGAACCACTTATTGTTCCTTCGAACTATTTAGTTACATATAATAGCGAGAATTAACGTAAATTTTTCAAAATTAACCTGCAAACTAATATTGTTTTGTAAAAATAATGGCATATTAAATTATAATGTATAAAATAAGAATTTTAATAAATAAATACCAACTTGTAGATTTGATGAAAAGCATTTTTTTTACTTTGAAAGCTTAATTTATACTTCAAAAACACAATTTTAAAAAAACTTTATTAAAATAAAATGCTCAAAATAAAAAAAAAATAAATAAATAAAAGGAAACAAACTGCTAGGAGTCAGCATGGGAGCACATTTTGTGACGTTTTTGCTAATTAATTCATTATTTTGTGGAATTATTATGTCTGGAGGATTTTAAATAAAAAATGCCAGCGTTAGAGTTTTTAAATGATTTTGTATTTAATAATATTACTATTTGACTGTTCGGAGATGTATTGGTAACTGGCTAATGTTGTTAACATAGAAAATGTTTGCTAGCAAGAGGGATCGTGGGTCATTGACCAGATGGTTTATGACCTCTTTGGGGTAAAAATAATCTTTTAAGTGAAGGAAAAGTAAATGACTATTTGTAAAATATGAAACTTGTAAAATAACTAAGGTTGTAAAATAACTAAGGGTGTAAAACAAATGTAATTGTAAAAATACGTTTGAAATATGTTAAACCCGAAGAAAATTCTATCAGATGGGTCATAAACCAACTGCCGCCACAATTTCCCAAATATTCTGAAAGATGCCATTTCAGAACTGCCACTCTAGGATATTATATATACACAGAATAAAAAATGAAGTGTCCCTCTTAGTTACGTATTACAAAATTAAACATATTAAAGTTCGGTCGCTGTAAGAAAAGTACAGGCGGTTACGAGTTACGAGTTCCATGCGCAGAAACCAGTTTCTTTGATTACGTTATCAACAGTTAGTTTAACACATTTCAGTAGCGTCACTTTCTTTGTTTTGTTTTTGACTACGCGTATTTTGCGATGTTGTTTGCTTATTCCCATTATTATTATTTATATCTCGTACGTTTCAAAGTATACCGTAGACCAGCGTTTCTTAACCGAAAACATGCCACGGACCAGTAAAATATTTAATTTTCTACCGCGGACCACGAAAAATAAATGTAGTATAGGCTATTCCAAACGATTAGCCGGAACTAGATTTTGCTATCTAGTTACTTTCATCGTTTGAATCGTGCTTTTTGATCGTTTTGTTTAAGCTTTGTAAATCATATTTACAATAAACATTTTTTGGTTAGTGTTAATATCATTTTAAAATGTCATTTTCTTTATATTTTGATTTTTTGTGTCATTCTTAATACAAATTTCCCATTTTTTTTTTGTCATTAAAATATGTAAAAAAAGTATTTTATTTTTGACATATGTCATTCGTTTCCATGGTTTCATTGTTAGAATTTTAAATTTTGACATTCCAACGTGAAAAATGAAATAACCCAAGCAAGGTCCCCTTCTCGTGACAACCTAAAAGAACAAAATTTCCATTTAGTTCTGCTTAAACGTTTGGAATAGCCTGTATTAAACAAAAATTTTGTATATTTAGACTCGACATAATATCTCAGTAATAAAAAATCACTGAAAAATGAACAAAAATCATACAAAATGAACTAAAGATCATCAAAAAATTAACAAAAAATCTAAAAAATAATAATTTATAAGCCTTCCGCGAACTATTAAAATTTTGCTAAGGACTATCAGTGGTCCGCGGACCACCGGTTGAGAAACACTGCCGTAGACTAAAATGAGTAAAAAGTTATTTGAAAAATTTAATTTTGTTTGTTTGGTATGCACAACAATTGTTAAAAACCCTTATGTATATCTCAACCAGCGACCCCTGGCGGATGGAAGAAGGTCTGCGCAGTGAGAAAGCGAAAGAGACGAAATGCGAAAATAAAAACGCCCACACTACTACCTTTCTGTTAGTTCAATGCGCAGCCAAATTTTGCACGCCACGGCTCACTGATTGTTATATATAAATGTGTTTAGCTGTTTTCTTGCGCAGAATTGATGACGTAATTTATGATCTGTATCTTTCTTGTACAAGTCGAACGACCTTTATACCATTCCAATTTTGCCCGCAATTCCCCCCTGGATTTTTTCATCTGAAATTGAATGCCCTATAAGGGTCAGGTATCCCTTACTTTAGCTCTGATTATTATGTTTATAATGTTTCTTTTTTGTTAACAGGTTAGCCGCCGATGTCGGCAAGGCCGGCGGGGATCGTGAATTCAGCGGTTTGGGTAACTGCTTATCTAAGATCTTCAAAGCTGATGGACTTGTTGGCTTATACAGAGGCTTTGGAGTGTCCGTTCAGGGCATTATCATTTATCGTGCTGCTTTCTTCGGTTTCTACGACACAGCTAAAGGAGTCCTTCCCAATCCTAAGACTACCCCCCTTGTTGTCTCTTGGGCCATTGCACAGGTAAATATATAAGTTAAGCATATTTTAGTGTAGATTAAAAAGGTTAATGTCAGGCTTGCCAGATTTTCGAAACAGTATACAGATAGAACTCGAGATTCACTTTAACGCCGAGATAGATACGCCGATTCACTTTAACGCCTGCGCTGGGTAAATGCGTAACTACCGTACGCCTGGGATTACTCGATCTGATCAGGAAAGTACCGCGGCAACTGGACTGAATGGCGCACCGATATCATCGCGTATAAAGTGAGAAACAGAATGCAACGAGTTTGACGGCGCGTTGACGCCGTTCGTACGGCGCTATCTGTCAGAAGAAAGTTAAAACCAAGCTGTCGTACGCAAGTGCACAGAATGGACAACGTCCTACGGCGTTCGAACGCCGTTGATACTGAATGTTCGTCAACTTCCAACTTTTGACGCCGTCGAACGTTGACGCAGAACACCTAACCTCAGTTTTTACTGAATGGTAAAGTGTTTGTATGTATAAATATCTTGCATACAACATAAATAACATCACACACAAGTCTTCATCATCCATTATATTTTTAATAAAAGAAAGCGCACGTATAAACACAGATATAGGTTGTCAAGTGACACTTGACGGCGTTAAAAATTATTGCATTGTGTGCAGGCGAAAATTCTCAACGGCGCTAACGCAACGCTGTCGCAAATGACGGCGCGCTGACGGCGTAGCGCGCTGTGCATTCTGTTCCAGGCTTAAGTATTCTACACGTCTGTCGTATACCTAATTTAGTTCGTATTCGTAAATTTGTTTCTATAAAATAGGTGTTTTTTGCATACGCATATGCAAGAGGGTACAATAAATCAAATACCATGTCTGAGAAGAGGTGAAGGGAAATATTAACTTAAGATGGACCTAAAAGCCTAGAATTTCTATCTCCCTTGAGAAGAAGATGGAAATTACTAGACCAGTGGTCTTCAAACTGTGTTCCGTGGAACCCCGGGATTCCGCGGCACCTCTCTGGGGGTTCCGCGATTCAAAATAAAACTTCGTATCGGAAATAACGAAAATAAAACATTTTCGGCACGCTAAAAAAAAAAAAAAAACAAGATCTTTCAAAATTGCCAGAGCAGCTCCCAAGTTTTTGGTTGTAGATTCATGCAGAATACCCTGAAGTTTCTCACACAGCTATAAACATTTTAATGCCATTCGGAACAACTTATTTAAGCGAAAAATCTTTTTCATCGTATGTGGCAACAAAAACAAAATATAGAAACAAATTAAATGCAGAATATGAAATGCGACTGCAGTTAACATCAATAGAGCTTAAAATTCGACAAATTGTGTAAAATAATGCAAGCACACCCCAGTCACTAAATATAATGCAAGGGTAGGAGACAGCTGGGGAACGAGTTGATGCTACTAATGAGTAAATTACATTAATTTTTTGTTAAATTGTTTTAATAAAAAATACAATTCTTTTCTTTAACTGTCTTTATATAAAGTAACTATAACACATTGATGTACTTTGAATATTATTTTAAGATATATTTTTCTAAGGATGGGATGGGGTTCCCCGAAAAAACTTATAATTCTAAGGGTTCCGTGAGTCGACAAAGTTTGAAGACCACTGTACTAGACGAATGGAAAGTGAGATCAATTCTGTAAAAATTTACTATGTAGTAACGTTACTGCAAGATAAAATATTATAAAAAGTATAATGACTTTCATTCATGATAGTAACTGACCTTGCTCATAGGGACAAATTTTGTTACAATGATCATAGTAACTGAGTTACAGAATTGGTCTGGTTGTCTCGTACTTAGCGTTTTGCTGATTATCGATTTGCTGATTATCGTTTCATTATTATCGTATCATTGATTATCGTTTTGCTGATTGCGTTTACTTCTGTAGTTTACTGAGCAGATTGTTTGATTTTATCTACATTTTTCATAATCGTAGTAACAGTTGGGATTTATTATTCTGCAGACATCAGGACGTTTTCCCTTGTGTGTCGCAATGTAAAACGTGGATAAAGAAAAATCCCACTTAAACATTCCATCATTTTTTTAATTCTTTGAAAATTAATTATTTTTTTGCCATTATTCCCAAAAATAAAACAAACAAATATATTTCTCTATTGAACAAAACAAAACAATGTCACTCTCGTATCTTCCGAAAATCGCCACCAGATGTGAGGGCGCTTAGGAAGTTTCTCCTATAGTTTAAATATTTTATTTATTTCGTTGTTTGCCAACGAATAAATTATCAACAGATTTAAAATTCAACATAAAAATTTTATCAGACAGCTAAATGGGTGGCATAAATTTATCTTTTAGATAGTTATCCATCTAGAGCTGGAACAACTGGCACCGAATTGAACACGTTCATTCTACGTGTTATGGCACATTATTATTACAAAAAATAACATAAAAAACGCATAAATCTCTTTTGAGGGTTTTGTAGGTATGACCTAAAATCAGTGATGGCATCCTAAATTTTCAGGAAGCGGTTCTATAAAGTCATGTGATATCTAGGAACCTATTCTGTATTTTTAAGAGTGAAAACAAATCACTTACTTCCATTTATTTAATATAAGGAAACAATTTTAAGAGCGTATTATTAATAACCTATAAAATAAATATAACATTTGCAACACTGCACGGCACGGCGCACGATTCAAAACTGAAGTCAGAGTAATTCATTTATTTTTAATAATTCTAACAACCGGTTCCCTAAGGTTTCAATAATTTTAAGAAACGGTTCGCGCGAACCGGTCCGAACCGGTAGGATGCCATCACTGCCTAAAATCCTTAAATTATCCCCTTATTCTAAAATGTGATTTCTTTTGCAGACTGTAACAACAATTGCTGGCATTGTCTCATATCCCTTCGACACAGTCCGTAGACGTATGATGATGCAATCTGGTCGCAAGAAGGCTGATATTGTTTACAAAAACACGGCGCATTGCTGGGCCACCATCTATAAAACTGAAGGAACTAACGCTTTCTTCAAAGGAGCCTTCTCAAACATCTTGCGTGGTACTGGTGGCGCTCTTGTGCTCGTAATGTACGACGAACTTAAAAATTTGATGGGATAAACGCAATTAGGTACATTAAAAAAAAAAAATAACATCAAAACGTCTCAAAAAAACCAGGCGTGATATTCGTCTACATTTAGTTCGAAATTCGTAAATATCTAACATAGAAGTGAAACAGATACTAAAAAATAATACATTGACATAGAAATCAACTGAAAGATGTAATTTTTTACGTTTATTCCGTTTTTCAATTGATTCGCTATCACTGTGATAATGTATTGTTTTTAAATTGTTAGCAATAAAAATGTTAGGTATCTATGACATAGGTGCAAATTAAAGACTACGTCGTCTTTACAGCAGTAGAGTATAAGCAAAACGACTTGCCATATTTCTTTTTAGGTAATTTATTAACCCGTTAATTCGCGCGTCGTATTTATTGGTTTATTTTACTTTGACTGCAACAAATATTGTTGTAGTTCAAAGCTAATTCTTTTGTATAGATTTTATAAATTTATTTATTTGAAATAAACTAAAAAAAATACACCTTACGAAATATTGTTTTGTAAATATATTATATTTGCAGGTTCTCAAATTCTCACGCAAATGGTAATGTAAAAAAATGTAACATAATGTTGAAACGTATTACCTGTTAAATAAAAGATTCATTTCTTATATAAGTTAGAAAAAAATATGTTTTTTTTTTCTTGTGATTGTTTTAAAAAAGTATCGTAAAGTTTTTGTAAATAGTGCCCCGAATAACAAACAAGGTAAGTAATTTGATACTGCGTCTTTTTTAGGGCTTCGTAGGTAGTGGCGGCTCGAGGAGGTAAGACAGGTAAGCACCACATGAGGGCGTATTGTCCGATAGGGTGCCCCAATGACATCATATAAATAGACACAGCATGCCCTGTGCCAACGTTTCTCAACTGAAAATGTACCGCGGACCAGTATTATATCTAATTTTCTACCGGGTACCACTAAAAATAATAATATAGGAAATTATATTGTACTTAATAAAATATAATGAATGTATTATTAAATAAATTTATTTTATATTAGTCTCTACATATAATTTCTCAGGAAAAAAATTTCACAAATATCACAGAAAAAGAACAAAAAATCACACAAATAATAATTTAAAAGCCTTTCGCGGACCCAGTGGCGCAGCAAAGGGGGGGCCGACGCCCCCCCCCCCCCGGGCCAACAGAAATATTATGAAGTATTGTACAATACTCGCAGACTACCTGGCGCAGCTCGGGGAGTTGAAGATAAAATTTGTTAACCGCAACAGTAATTTAATTTAAAATTACTTTGTAAACAATATTGACCCGTATTTTTCCCCCCCGTATAAATACACGTTTTGCTTTGGCGAAAATCGCAGTCTAAAAATCGGTCTTTAGTTCCGTTTTATAGATAAATGTGAATATTCACACATATTGGCCGATGTGCGATGTCTACGGCGTTCTAGAGGCCAGTCATAGTGTAAGCCATTACAGCATTACGTTTTCATGTGCCTCATGCCCATGCCTAACCTAACCTAAGATAGTGTTTTGTCATTAACCTAGAAGATGGGTAGGTCGCTTCGCTCGGATTCTTCTAACCAAACCCTCACTAACCTAACCTAACCTAAGATAGTGTTTTGACATTAAACTAGAAGATGGGTAGCTCGCTTCGCTCGGATTTTTCTAACCAAACCCTTACTAAACTCACCTAACCTAAGATAGTGTTTTGACATTAAACTAAAAGATGGGTAGCTCGCTTCGCTCGGCTTCTTCTAACCAAACCCTTACTAACCTAACCTAAAATAGTGTTTTGTCATTAAACTAGAAGATGGGTAACTCGCTCCGCTCGGTTTTAGACTTTTACTGACTAAAACTAACCTAATTACCTTGTTTTTAGATGCATAGTACTTTATTTTCCCCCATATTAGCCCAATTAAAATGCACATCATTGTGTATGAATTTATAAAAAATATTTGCGTGCAATTGCCCATAACCTGTATTATTAAACCTTAAAATTAAAAAATCTTGATATCGATAAATTTGCTTTCGATAAATTTGAATTCGTTAAATTGATTTTCGATAAATTTGCTTTCGATAAATTGATTTTCAATAAACTCGCCGGTTACCATTTTAAATGTATGAAATTTAAAAAACTACTAATTATCTTAAAAATATACTAATAAATTCAAGTTAATTTGAAGGGTTCGGGAGTAAAAAAAAGTATGTAAAACATGTAAAGTAAACCCGATATTATTCTTCTTTCTTATTTATGTCCAGCGTAGTTAATAATATTAAATAAGTAATTTATAATATATATAAATGTATCAATATCAATACATCAATAAAACTTAAAATTGAATTTACTACAATAGATAAAATTGATAGTTAACACGTTTTACTCCCGAACCTTTCATTTATATATTATTTATGAAATTTATTTTATTCAAATTTGTAGTTTACAGTTTTAAAAAAATATATTTTTACTTGTAATTCTTGTCAGCAAAACATTGATGTAAGCAACTCGCACAACTCTTAGAGGCAACCCCTGTCTCCCCGCCTAAGAATGTGTTGGCTGCATAACAAGTCGCCTTTGTTCAGTCGTTATGTTATACAACCTCATTGGGGTGCCCCATGTAGTGATTTTTCTTTTTTTTAAAGATGGGATGAGGAGAAAAGGGTGCCGTTTCGACTTTTGCAGAAGGGAGCCATGTATACTAGAATAAGTATAACCTAAAAACCCTTATACAGCGTGTTCAAAGTTTTCTACTCTGCACCATTTCTAACTCTGTTATTAACAGAGCTACGATAACGATTAAGGGACATACGAGGGTTGCATCTTATATTTGGGGATTGCGCTAAACTGTGCTTCTATCTGACAATTGACGCTTCTATCGAAAAGTTTGACATTTTTGACAGTATTCCTACTCTGAAAGTTTTGATGTACGAGCGCTATTTGTGTTGTTTACAGTAACTTAATACAGTAATTCATCTCTGCTAAAAATTTAATTAAATTGTGAACATTTTCGAGCGATTAATTTTTACAACTTTCGACGTGGATTAACCCAGCAACAGTGCACCGATGAACTTAATTCGACTCTTAGCAATGAAGCACCATCAAGGACTACTGTTTATCGATGGTTTCCCGACTTCAATCGTGGCCGTAGTTCGCTTAAGGACGAATTTCGTGAAGGTCGTCCAAAATCGGTTATTGTTCCGGAAAACATTGATGCTGTGCGTGAAATGATACTGCAAATTCGTCATGTGACTTATCGTGAGTTTGAGGTATTTTTGAGCATTAGTGGGACCAGCATACATTCACTATTGCATGAACATTTGGACGTCAAAACGATTTGTTCGCGTTGAATCCCACATAATTTGACGGCCACGACAATGCGAGCTCTCATAAATCAGCTCAAACAAGTGACTTTTTTAACACTCAATACGTCGATTTGATTGGTCATCCGCCGTAAATTATTTGGCACCCAATGACTTATTTTTATTCCCGCATATAAAGAATAAATTGCGAGGGCAATGTTTTTTGACACCTGAAGAAGAGGTTGATGCGTTCAAAATGCATGTTTTGAAGGTGCCTCAATCGGAGTGGAAAAAGTGCTTCTAAAATTGGTACAAACGCAAGCAAAAGTGAATTGATTTCAAATCCCGAAATATAAAAGACAACCCTCAGTATTTTGTACACAGAGGACGATGGAGATAACATGGAAATAATGAAGATCAGATTTCCGAGTTATTCACAAAAACAATATTTTATTTTAAATGGCTATGTATATATTTTTGGGCATACTGAAATATTATTCCAAAATTAAATTTTGGAATTATTTTAATTTATAAAAATATATTATAATAAAATCAAGAATGCTATGAAATATTATATTATTATTATTATTGTTCGTTTCTTAGTTTCTTGCCTAACTAGATAGTAATTTCTTTTTTTAATAATAATAATAATAATAATAATAATCTTTATTCCAGTGAATGTAATATACATTTTTGGAGTCGTTAAACATATCAATAAACAAGTACAAAAATAAGAAATTAAAATATCATACGTCTTATATAGTGATATATTACAATTTTACATCAATCTATATATATAAAAGGCAGTGTCCTGACTGACTGACTGACTGACTGACTCACTCATCACCGCCCAGCCCGAACCCCTGGGCCTAGAAACTTGAAATTCGGAGAGTATATTCCCTTCATGACGTAAGCACCCACTAAGAAGGGATTTTTCGAAATTCCACTCCTAAGGGATGAAAAGGGGTGAAATGTGATTTCACGAATTACTTAATATCTCTTAGGGCCGATGGGATATCGACTTAGTTTTTGCTTAACAGTATTACCCATACAAATGCCGAAAAACCAATTTCGGGATTTTGCCCTAATCAACCCCTAAAGGGGTGAACCTACAATCGGGGTGGATTATACATCCCGTTGTATTTCCTGTGTTCGTTTAGTTGCAAGATTACCTTTTGGCACATAGGTGTCTTTTTAAAATATCTCGAAATGGTATTAACAGTTTTTTGAAATTTCACCCCTAAAGGGCGAAAAGGGGTGAATTGTGATTTTAAGGATTCTTTAATATCTCTTAGGACCAATAAGATATCGACTTGCTTTTTGCTTACAAAGATTACCCATACAAATACCGAATCACCAATTGCAGGATTTTGTCCTAATCAACCCCTAAAGGGGTGGATCTACGATCGGGGTGAGTTATACATTCCGTCGTATTTCCTGTGTTCGTTTAGTTGCAACATTACTTTTTAGCACATAGGAGTCTTTTTAAAATATCTCGAAAAGGTTTTGGTAGTTTTTTAAAATTTCACCCCTATAGGGTGAAAAGGGGTGAATTATGATTTCAAGTATTCCTTAATATCTCTTAGAACCAATAAGATATCGACTTGCTTTTTGCTTACAAAGATTACCCATACAAATACCGAAAAACATATTTCAGGTTTTTGGCCTAATCAACCCCTAACGGGGTGGATCTACAATCGGGGTGAATTATACATCCTGTCGTATTTCCTGTGTTCATTAGTTGCAGCATTACTTTTTGGCACATAGGTGTCTTTTTGAAATATCTCGAAATGGGTTTGACAGTTTTTTAAAATTTCACCCCTAAGGGTTGAAAAGGGGTGAATTGTGATTTCAAGGATTCCTTAATATCTCTTAGGACCAATAAGATATGGACTTACTGTTTGCTTGCAAAGATTATCCATACAATTACCGAAAAACTCATTTCAGGAATTTGTCCTAATCAACCCCTAAAGGGGTGGATCTACAATCGGGGTGAGTTATACATTCCGTCTTATTTCCTGTGTTCGTTCAGTTGCAACATTACTTTTTAGCACATAGGTGTCTTTTTAAAATATCTCGAAAAGGTTTTGATAGTTTTTTTAAATTTCACCCTTAAAGGGTGAAAAGGGGTGAATTGTGATTTCAAGGATTCCTTAAATCTCTTAGGGCCATCGGTATTACTCATACAAATACCGAAAAATATATTTCAGGATTTTGTCCTAATCAACCCCTAAAGGATGGATCTACAAGCGGGGTGAATTATACATCCCGTCGTATTCCCTGTGTTTATTGAGATATAAGGTTTCTTTTTGGCACATAGGCGTCTTTTTAAAATATCTCAAAATGATTTTGACAACTTTTTTAAATTTAACCCCTAAAGGGTGAAAAGGGGTGAAATGTGATTTCAAGGATTATTTAATATTTTTTAACACCAATAAGATATCGACTTGGTTTTTGCTTACAAAAACTACCCTTGCAAATTCCGAAAAAACAATTTTTTGATTTTGTCCTAATCAATCCCTTAAGGGGTGGATCTACAATCGGGGTGAATTATACATCCCGTCGTATTCCCTGTGTTTATTGAGATATAAAGTTTCTTTTTGGCACATAGGCGTCTTTTTAAAATATCTCGAAATGGTTTTGACAACTTTTTTAAATTTAACCTCTAAAGGGTGAAAAGGGGTGAAATGTGATTGCAAGGATTGTTTAATATTTTTTAGGACCAATAAGATATCGACTTGGTTTTTGCTTACAAAAACTACCCTTGCAAATGCCGAAAAACCAATTTTTTGTTTTTGTCCTAATCAACCCCTTAAGGGGTGAATCTACAATAGGGATGAATTATACATCCCGTCGTATTCCCTGTGTTTATTGAGATATAAGGTTTCTTTTTGGCACATAGGCGTCTTTTTAAAATATCTCGAAATGGTTTTGATAACTTTTTTAAATTTAACCTCTAAAGGGTGAAAAGGGGTGAAATGTGATTGCAAGGATTGTTTAATATTTTGTAACACCAATAAGATATCGACTTGGTTTTTGATTACAAAAACTACCCTTTTAATGCCGAAAAACCAATTTTTTGTTTTTGTCCTAATCAACCCCTTAAGGGGTGAATCTACAATAGGGATGAATTATACATCCCGTCGTATTCCCTGTGTTTATTGAGATATAAGGTTTCTTTTTGGCACATAGGCGTCTTTTTAAAATATCTCGAAATGGTTTTGACAACTTTTTTAAATTTAACCTCTAAAGGGTGAAAAGGGGTGAAATGTGATTGCAAGGATTGTTTAATATTTTGTAACACCAATAAGATATCGACTTGGTTTTTGATTACAAAAATTACCCTTGCAAATTCCGAAAAACCAATTTTTTGATTTTGTCCTAATCAACCCCTTAAGGGGTAGATCTACAATCAAGGTGAATTATACATCCCGCCGTATTTCCTGTGTTCGTTTAGTTGCAACATTACTTTTTGGCACATAGGTACCTTTTTAAAATATCTCGAAATACACATTTTTTTAAATATCACCCCTAAAGGGTGAAAAGGGGTGAATTGTGATTTCAAGGATTCCTTAATATCTCTTAGGACCAATAAGATATCGACTTGCTTTTTGCTTACGAAGATTAGCCATATAAATACCGAAAAACTTATTTTGAGGATTTTGTCCTAATCAACCCCTAAAGGGGTGAACCTACAATCGGGGTGGATTATACATTCCATTGTATTTCCTGTGTTCGTTTAGTTGCAACATTAATTTTTGGCACATAGGTGTCTTTTTAAAATATCTCGAAATGGTATTGACAGTTTTTTTAAATTTCACACCTAAAGGGTGAAAAGGGGTGAATTGTGATTTCAAGGATTCCTTAATATCTCTTACGACCAATAATCAACCCCTCCTAATCAACCCCTAAACGGTGGATCTACAATTGGGGTGAATTATACATCCCGTCGTATTCCCTGTGTTTGTTGAGTTATAAGGTTTCTTTTTGGCACATAGGCGTATTTTTAAAATATTTCGAAATGGTTTTGACAATTTTTTTAAATTTCACCCCTAAAGGGTAAAAAGGGGTAAAATGTGATTTCAAGGATTGTTTAACATTTTTTAGGACCAATAAGATATCGACTTGGTTTTTGCTTACAAAAACTACCCATGCAAATACCGAAAATCCAATTTTTGGATTTTGTCCTAATCAACCCCTAAAGGGGTGAATCTACAATAGGGATGAATTATACATCCCGTCGTATTTCCTGTGTTCGTTTAGTTGCAACATTACTTTTTGGCACATAGGTTTTTTTTTTTTTTTTTAATATCTCGAAATGATTTTGACATTTTTTTTTAATTTCACCCCTTAAGGGTGAAAAGGTGTGAAATGTGATTTCAGTAATTCCTTAATTCTTTTAGGACCAATAAGTTATCGACTTGGTGTTTGTTTACAAAAATTATCCATACAAATGCCGAAAAACTTATTTCAGGATGTTTTCCTAATCAACCCTTAAAGGGGTGATTCTACAAACGGGGTAGATTATACATCGCTTCGTATTTCCTGTGTTCATTAGTTGCAGCATTACTTTTTGGCACATAGGTGTCTTTTTGAAATTTCTCGAAATGATTTTAACAGTTTTTTACCGTAACAGTTTTTTACCGTAACAAATATCACCCCTTAAGGGTGAAAAAAGAGAATTGTGATTTCAAGGACGCCTTAATATCTTCTAGGATCAATAAGATATAGACTTGATTTTTGCTTATAAAGATTACCCATACAAATGCCGAAAAATAAATTTCAGGATTTTACCTTAATTAACTCCTAAAGGGGTGAATCTACATTTGGGGTGAATTATAGAACCCTTTGTATTTCCAGCGGTTGTTGAGTTATAACATTCCATTTTGGCATATATGTGTTTTCACAGTATTCTTTCACTCCTAAAGGGTAAATTAGTATTTTGTTGTTAGAAATAAAAAATTCGGAGAGTACATTTTTCAGTATGACGTAAGAACCCACTAAGAAAGGATTTTTTCAAGTTCGACCCCTATCTGGTGAAAAGGAATAAAATGTTTTTTCACGGATTCCTCAATATCTCTTAGGACAGATGAGATATCGACTAGATTTTTTGTTACAATGGTTACCCATACACAAGTTTAAAAACAAACTGCGGATTTTATGCCAATGAGACCATCAATATACCGTAGCGAAGCACGGGTTTTCAGCTAGTCTATATATATAAAAGGCAGTGTCCTGACTGACTGACTGACTGACTGACTCACTCATCACCGCCCAGCCCAAACCCCTGGGCCTAGAAACTTGAAATTCGGAGAGTACATTCCCTTCATGATGTAAGCACCCAATAAGAAGGGATTTTTCGAAATTCCACTCCTAAGGGATGAAAAGGGGTGAAATGTGATTTCACGAATTACTTAATATCTCTTAGGGCCGATGGGATATCGACTTAGTTTTTGCTTACAAGTATTACCCATACAAATGCCGAAAAACCAATTTCGGGATATTGCCCTAATCAACCCCTAAAGGGGTGAACCTACAATCGGGGTGGATTATACATCCCGTTGTATTTCCTGTGTTCGTTTAGTTGCAAGATTACTTTTTGGCACATAGGTGTCTTTTTAAAATATCTCGAAATGGTATTGACAGTTTTTTGAAATTTCACCCCTAAAGGGTGAAAAGGGGTGAATTGTGATTTTAAGGATTCTTTAATATCTCTTAGGACCAATAAGATATCGACTTGCTTTTTGCTTACAAAGATTACCTATACAAATACCGAATCACCAATTTCAGGATTTTGTCCTAATCAACCCCTAAAGGGGTGGATCTACAATCAGGGTGAATTATACATCCCGTCGTAATTCCTGTTTTCGTTTCGTTGCAACATTACTTTTTGGCACATATGTGTCTTTTTAAAATATCTCGAAATCGGTTTGACAGTTTTTTAAAATTCCATCCCTAAGGGTTGAAAAGGGGTGAATTGTGATTTCAAGGATGCCTTAATATCTCTTAGGATCAATAAGATATCGATTTACTGTTTGCTTGCAAAGATTATCCATACAATTACCGAAAAAATTATTTCAGGAATTTGTTCTAATCATCCCCTAAAGGGGTGGATGTACAATCGGGGTGAGTTATACATTCCGTCATATTTCCTGTGTTCGTTTAGTTGCAATATTACTTTTTGGCACATAGGTGTCTTTTTAAAATATCTCGAAATGGTATTGACAGTTTTTTGAAATTTCACCCCTAAAGGGTGAAAAGGGGTGAATTGTGATTTTAAGGATTCTTTAATATCTCTTAGGACCAATAAGATATCGACTTGCTTTTTGCTTACAAAGATTACCCATACAAATACCGAATCACCAATTTCAGGATTTTGTCCTAATCAACCCCTAAAGGGGTGGTTCTACAATCGGGGTGAATTATACATCCCGTCGTAATTCCTGTGTTCGTTTCGTTGCAACATTACTTTTTGGCACATAGGTGTCTTTTTAAAATATCTCGAAATGGGTTTGACAGTTTTGTAAAATTCCACCCCTAAGGGCTGAAAAGGGGTGTATTATGATTTCAAGGATTCCTTAATATCTCTTAGGATCAATAAGATATCGATTTACTGTTTGCTTGCAAAGATTGTCCATACAATTACCGAAAAACTTATCTCAGGAATTTGTCTCAATCAACCCCTAAAGGGGTGGATCTACAGTCGGGGTGAGTTATACATTCCGTCGAATTTCCTGTGTTCGTTTGGTTGCAACATTACTTTTTAGCACATAGGTGTCTTTATAAAATATCCCGAAAAGGCTTTGGTAGTTTTTTTTTTAAATTTCACCCCTAAAGGGTGAAAAGGGGTGAATTGTGATTTCGATGATTCCTAAATATCTTTTAGGACTTAGTACCAATAAAATATCGACTTGGTTTTTTCTTACAATGATTACTCATACAAATGCCGAAAAACTTATTTTAGTATTTTGTCCTAATCAACCCCTAAATGGGTGAATTTACAATCGGGGTGAATTATACATGCCATCGTATTTCCTGTGTTTGTTGACTTATAACATACCTTTTTCGCACATAGGTGTCTTTTTAAAATATCTCGAAATGGTTTTGACAGTTTTTTTTTTACCCCTAAAGGTTGAAAAGGGGTGAAAAGTGTTTTTATAGATTCCTTAAATATATCTTAAGACCCATAACATATCGGCTTGGATTTTGCTTATAAAGTTTACTCATATAATTAATTAAAAACATATTTCAGGATTTTGCCCTTATCAACCCCTAAAGGGGTGAATTTACATTCGAGGTGAATTATAGAATCTTGCGTATCCCCTGTGTTTGTAAAGCTATAATTTTCCTTTTTTGTATATAGGATAGGTGCATTTTTAAAATATTTAGAAAATGTTTTGATCATCTTTTAAATTTCTACCCCTAAGGGGGGTAAACTGGTATTTTTCATTCGACAAAACGTCCCTTCGAACTAAAAACCTTATATTCGAGGAGTATATTCGTACCATGGCGTAAGCGACCACTAAGAAAGGATTTTTCGAAATTCGGCCCCTAAGGGTTGAAAAGGGGTGAAATGTGTTTTTATGGATACCTTAATATTTCTTAAGACCCATAAGATATCGGCTTGGATTTTGCATACAAAGTTTACTCAAATAATTGTTTAAAAACATATTTCAGGATTTTGTCCTTATCAACCTCTAAAGGGGTGAATTTACATTCGAGATGAATTATAGAATTCTGCGTATCTCCTGTACTTGTAAGGCTATAATTTTCCTTTTTGGTATATAGGTGTCTTTTTAAAATATTAAGAAAGCGTTTTTACCCTTTTTTAAATTCCACTCCTAAGGGAGTAAATTGCTATTTTTTTTATTCGACAGAACGTCCCTTGGATCTGAAAACATGATATTTGAAGAGTATATTCCTGCCATGACGTAAGCGCCCACTAAGGAAGGATTTTTAGAAATTCGATCCCTAAGGATAGAAAAAGGAAGAAATGTCTTTTTATGAATTCCCCAATATCTCTTAAGACCGATAAGATATCTACTTGGTTTTTTCATACAAAGTTTACTCATATAATTGTTTAAAAACAAGTTTCAAGATTTTGCCCTAATCTACACCTAGAGGGGCGAATCTAGATTCCGGGTGTATTATAGAACCCTTCGTATAACCTGTGTATTTTAAATTATAACATTGCTTTTTGGCATATAGGTGACTAAAATATTTAGAGAGTATGGTGACCGTTTTTTTTTAAATTTCACCCTTAAGAGGGCAAATTTATTATATATTTTTTTAATCAATAAGACGTCTCCCCGATTATTTCCTTACAGTTTTTTTAGACAGCTTATATATAAAAACTAATGTCTGTTTGTCTGTTCACTATACATTCCTAGACCCTAAATTAAATTAACATTTAAAAGACGATTTTTCTTTATTTTAAACTCTACTAATATTAAAATAATTTATTATTTCGATATATCTTGAATTATAGGCAAGAAACATTCAAATACCTCGAATTCGCAGTATTTATTAATGCGCGCTCACGATTCAAATTCTGCCCTCTAATTGGTGGGAGCCATTCTACAGTAAGACACTCATACGTACGTATGTTTGCCCACAGATGGCATCGCCGGAGTCTTTATATTTCTCCCTACTTTAATATATGTTAGTCTTAGTGACTACAATGTTTTAACAGTAATTTAAAGTTGTGGATAGGAATTTATTTCGTATTCACTGTTTGTTTGAATTCGTATTAGGTGTTTGTTCTAGAGCATTTTCGCATATTCAATTTCTTCAGGTCTTTTCTTGGTTGTTATTTCGTATTTTTTGTTTGTTAATTATTGTATCTTGTGATTTTTTGTTAGAATGTCTTCATATTCTAAATTTCTTCAGATCTTTCCCTGATATTTCGTGTTTATTCTTTGTTAAATTTTCTATCAGCTGTGTGTGTTCTAGAGTACTATCTTCTTATAATTAATTTCTTCAGGTCTTTTATTAACCATCTTTTCTTGGTTCATATTTCGAATTTATTGTTTGCTAATCTTTTATCACGTCTTTGGCTAAATCCGTGGATAAAATATTCTGTGTATAATTATTTGTTTTTTTAGTCTTATTCTTTTCTTAGTTATTTAATTAATTAGTTCGTGTTTCAGTCATATTTCCATACTACTGTTCGTTTTCGTCACATATGAGCGAAAGACTGTGAAAAATTAAAAAACATTTTTTTTTTCTTATTTTGTATATTCACTTTAGAGCCTTTTTTAGTTTTGCACCCTTTGTTTTTCTAAGGTCGCTATGGTAACTGAGTTTTTAAATATTAATGGGGAGTTGGTGCAATACAGTGTTGTCCCCATTACAGGAGACGGAGCCTGCCTGTTTCGGTCCCTCTCTTTTCTTTGTATGGTACTCAACTAATGGCTAGAGAGGTGCGTGAGGTAATCGTGAGACACGTAGTGGACAACTGGGAGGAGTTCTCCATCATGTCCCACGACAACGAGGGCAACAACTACAGCAGCTCTGCTGAATATCTTGCTCACATGTCCCGACCATTTACTTATGGTGGTTTATGTGAGCTGGTGGCAGCTAGCCAACTGTTCGAATTCGTTTTCGAGGTTTACCGTAATGGCGAGCTCTATGAGAGTTTCGGTGCTGCAGGTCACCCCGTGGAGAGGCTACGCAGGAACTTTCTAGGGGCCATTTCGATGCGTATCTACCACTTGAACCTGAAGAAGTATACACCACGCTTTTACGCGCTGAGCCTGATTCCGCCTCACACGTCTCACAGTCATCACCTGTTCAAAAGAAGACTCCTGCCAAACATCGTGCCAGAGTCACAAACGCTAAAAGGAGACAACAACTTAAGGATGCTGCCAGGAAATATGCGCAGAGAAATCCTGAAGTGAACCGTGCAGCTGTGGTCAAGTACCAACAAAATAAGCCCCAGTTGCACAGAGCAGCCTGGTATTAGGCAGTCACCCCGAACACGTCCACTTTATGAACCGAGTTCGTAAATACAATGGATGCTTTAGCATGACGTCATTCGGGGCCCAGCAGGTTTTACAAGACGGCTTCATGCCGACTTTCAAAGTTCAGGGGCAGGTTTATCACTTGATAGGAAGTCTGCTGCCAGCACCTCAACGGGAAGCTCAATTTATGCAAATTTATTTTGTGGGGGAGGACGAAAGGGAAGTGCGCTTGAGGTGTAGTAACTTTCCTGACGTCAAACAGGGGTTGGTCAAACAACTGCAGAGGATGCTTCACTATGTCAACAAGTACGTGAAGGACCTGAAGACCGCCCTGGATAAGGTGCCTTCAACTTGCAAGAAGTTCGAAGTTGTCATCCATGCAGATAGAAAGCCCATTGACGCACATGGGGGTCGCTTCAATGCACCAACAACAAATGAGGTAGCTATGGTGATTGTTGGTCAACAATTTGAACAGCGGGACATCGTTCTGCACAGTCACGACAACACACTGAAGCGCATCAGTGAAATTCATCGATCATACGACGCCCTGCAGTATCCTCTTTTATTCTGTAGAGGCGAAGATGGGTACTCTATTGCCCTGCCTCTGCGTGATCCCGAGACCAAGTTGCCCCTCAAAAAGACTGTTTCCGCAGCGAACTTTTATTCCTACCGCACCATGGTCAGACAAGGAGAGGTGAACCACTTGCTGTACTTCCGCTCCCTTCTCAGTCAATTTTTGGTTGATATGTACGCCAAAATAGAGACTGAGAGATTAAACTATATTAGGAATAATCAAGCGCAGCTGAGGTCAGACAGCTACATACACCTAAAAGATGCCGTGGGAAGGCAGGATGCTGATGCTGCTCACCTAGGTCGAATGGTGGTGCTCCCATCATCCTTCACTGGAGGACCCCGCTATATGCATGAACGAACACAAGACGCCATGACATATGTCCGCCATTACGGCCGTCCGGATCTGTTTATCACTTTCACCTGTAACCCCAGGTGGAAGGATATCACAGATGCACTATTACCTGGGCAAAAGTCTCACGATCGTCACGACATAATAGCCAGGGTTTTCCATCTCAAAGTGAAGAAGATGATGTCTCTTTTGAACAAGGGCAGTCTGTTTGGGAAAGTGCGGTGTTTTATGTACTCGGTAGAATGGCAAAAACGGGGTCTGCCTCATGTCCACATCTTGCTGTGGCTAGAGCAGCGCATCTTCCCTGAAATAATTGACAAAGTCATCTGTTCCGAAATACCCGACCCTGAGCAAGACCCTCTCCTCCACAACATCGTCAAGGCCAACATGATTCATGGGCCTTGTGGCAACTTGAACCGAAATTCGCCCTGTATGAAAGGAGGCAGCTGCAGCAAGAGATATCCCCGGTCACTTCTCAATGACACTCAGACAGGAGACGATGGATACCCGCAGTATCGCAGGAGGTCTCCAGCTGACGGTGGCTTTACTGTAGAAATCAACGGGATAGAGCTGGACAACCGCTGGGTGGTACCCTACAACCCTGTCCTGTTACGTGTTTTTGATGCCCACATCAATGTGGAATTTTGTAATTCAGTGAAGTCCATCAAGTACATTTGCAAGTACGTAAACAAGGGTAGTGACCAGGCAGCTTTTGCCCTTGAGAATGAGAAGGACGAGGTGAAATTGTACGAGAGTGGGCGATACATAAGCAGCTCGGAGGCGATGTGGAGGATCTTGGGGTTCCCCATTCATGAGAGATACCCCCCTGTAATCCACCTTGCTGGTCACCTCGAAAATGGTCAGCGCGTGTACTTCACGTCCAACAACTTGGCCGAGAAGCTCAGCAACCCTCCTCAGACAACACTCTTGGCTTTCTTCGAACTATGCAAAACGGATGATTTTGCAAAAACCCTCCTGTATTCTGAGGTCCCTGCTTTCTTTGTGTGGGAAAAAAATAAGTTCGCGAGAAGAAAGCAGAGAAAGGATATCTATGGCTGGCCAGGAGTTAAGAAGGATCACGTGCTAGGAAGAGTGTACACCATCCACCCAAACAACGCCGAGTGTTATCATCTACGCCTGCTGCTACATGAAGTTCGAGGTCCAACGTCCTTTTCAGAGCTGAAGACTGTAAATGATGTCCTTCATCCCACCTTCCAGTCTGCATGCAATGCATTAGGTTTGTTGGAAGATGACAAGCACTGGGACACTACTTTGGAGGAAGCTGCTCTATGTGATTCTCCCTTTAAGCTGCGGGAGCTCTTTACAGTGATGCTGGTGTTCTGTCAACTCTCCGATCCTTTGAGTCTTTGGGAGAAGTACAAGGACAGTCTCTCACAGGACATCACACGGCAGGTTGAGAGGTTGTTGCAAGGGAGTGTGCAGCAGGTAATGGGCGAGGTGTATAATAGGTGCCTGGTGCTGATTGAGGACGCAGTGTTAACTTTGGGAGGACAGTATTTGATACAGTACGGCCTGCCTCAACCAGCAAAGTCTGGAGTAGTCGAGTTAATGAACAGAGACTATCTGAGGGAGACCAGTTATGACACGAACGCGTTGGCTCAAATAGTGACGAATAACGAGGGTTTACTGACGAATGAGCAGCTCGCTGTCTATCGTCAGGTCCTAAGCAGCGTTGAGTCAGGTGCTGGGCAGGTCTTTTTCCTAGATGCTCCTGGTGGTACTGGGAAGACCTTCCTCATCAATTTGCTTTTGGCGAAGGTTAGGTGTGATCGTGGTATAGCTTTGGCTGTCGCTTCCTCTGGCATCGCTCCTACGCTGCTGCAGGGAGGCAAGACGGCCCACTCTGCCTTCAAACTGCCTTTTAACCTCATTCATGCAGAAAGACCTCTCTGCAATATCTCAAAACAAAGCAACATGGCCCAAGTGCTGCGGGACTGTAAGCTCATTGTTTGGGATGAGAGCACCATGGCGCACAAGGGCGGTCTTGAAGCATTAAATATAACTCTCAAAGACATAAGGAGCAATAATAAAGTGATGGGGGGAGTCACCGTTCTGCTAGCTGGAGACTTCCGTCAGACTCTGCCAGTGGTGCCGAGGGGAACTCGAGCTGACGAGGTTAAAGCGTGCGTCAAGGCTTCATATCTATGGCCCCTCATCTGGAAACTCTCTCTCAGGAAGAACATGAGGGTTCACTTGAAAGGCGATGTATCCGCTGGGCAATTCTCAGAACTCTTACTGAAAATAGGAAACGGAGAGTATCCCGAGTCTGAAGGAAAGGTGACCATCCCTGCAGGTGTAGGGTCAGTTGTGACGAGCCTAGCGGATCTCACAGCCAGGATATATCCTGATATCGCCGAAATCAGGGAGAAATTTATGGACTGGCTATGTGAGCGTGCCATTCTGACCCCCAAGAATGACAAGGCGGCCGACATTAATGACACTTTACTTAAATCATTCGAAGGGGTAGAAATGGAATATAGGTCTGTGGACTCAGTGGTGCGAACGGATAACGCGGTTCTCTACCCCGTGGAGTTTCTTAACACCCTCAACCCTTCTGGCTTACCAGCCCACAAGCTTTTACTCAAGGTGGGGGCTCCAGTGATGTTGCTTCGGAACCTCAACCCACCCAAACTCTGCAACGGCACCAGACTGCAAGTGAAGGCACTCCATAGGAATGTCATCGAGGCTACAGTGTTCACCGGCTGTGCACGGGGGGAATCGGTATTCATACCACGCATACCACTCATACCATCAGACTATTCCTTCGAGTTCAAGAGACTGCAGTTCCCCCTCAAGGTCTGCTTTGCTATGACTATCAATAAATCCCAGGGGCAGTCACTGAAGGTAGCAGGGATTGACTTGAGGGAGGACTGCTTCTCACATGGACAATTCTACGTGGCCTGCTCCAGAGTGAGCTCACCTAGCAGCCTGGTGATCCTAGCACCTCAGGGGAGAACCACCAATGTGGTCTACAAAGAGGTCCTTAAGTAGTGACAAAAAGGTCGTCGGTATTTTTTTGTGTCTGTTTTTCTTTCTTTTGAAAGTCTTTGTTATAGTTCGAAATTCACTTCATCGTTTTTCTGCATCAACACGCTTTGCTTTATTCAAATTATATTTACTTTTTCCAACACCTCTGTGCGGAACACAAAGTTGTTTAAGATTGTTTTTAAATAACAAATATCTATAAAATTAGAATTCTATATATAAAAATGTCTAAAAATAGCATCTAAAATTTCAAATTAATGACAAATGCAACTTGAACATGAACGTAGTGTAGTGTCATGTCATTCGAACCATAACTTTTAATAATTGCAGGATGTAAGCAGACATGGGGTAGTTGGGCTAAACTTAAATTGTTCATTGTTCATTAGTAAAATGTTTTTTCACGGATTCCTCAATATCTCTTAAGACAGATGAGATATCAACTAGGTTTTGTCTCCATAAGGTACCCATACACAAGTTTAAAAACAAACTGCTGATTTTACGCCAATGAGACCATCAATATACCGTAGCGAAGCACGGGTATTCAGCTAGTAAAATATATAAATAAAGTAAGAGTGTAAGTGTGAAAATCTATTGGTTAAATTTCTGTGGAGTTAATTCATCATCTTCAAATTCCTTTATACTATAGTAGGCCTTGGTTATGAGAATTTTTTTCATTTTATTTTTAAATTGTTTAATTTCTATGTTCCTGATATTATCTGGAAGTTTGTTCAAAAACTTAGTTCCCTTTATATTGGGCTGGTTTCTTACGTCATATCTTGAAAAGGGTATTCTAAAATCAGTTCTATTGAGAGTGGAGTAACCATAAAAAGAACTATTCGTTTTTAAAGATGAAGAATTTTCTTCAATCGTAAATTAGGATATGGTATATGTAAAGTGCTGGCAAAGTTAAAATACCATGCTGTATGAACAGTTCTTTACAAGGTGTGCTCCATTTGACACCGCTTAAAATTCGAATACATCTCTTCTGTAGCCTAAATAATCTCAAGGTGTCAACTGAGTTTCCCCACAAAATAATACCGTAAGACAGAATTGATTGAATGTAGGAAAAATATGCTATTTTCATTGTTAAATATGTTGTTATCTTAGATAGCTTATATAACAAAAAGTTGTATTTATTAATATTTGTGGCAATGCTATTTATTTGTAGCTTCCAGTTAAGTTTGTTATCCAGGATAAAGCCAAGAAATTTGGCTTGGTTGCTGAAACCCTCATAACATTCATTAACGCGCCTGTTAAATGTAAATAGCATATTTTTTGTTTTGTCAGGGTTAAGATATAATTTGTTAGCTGCAGACCAATTCTGAACTAACTTGGTATTATTTTTCATATTAGTTTTGGCATGTTCAAAATCAGGCCCTGTATTGATAAATGTTGTATCATCCGCAAACATAACTGTGTTAGACAGTGCATGTGAGGTAAGATCATTGACGTACAATATGAAAAGTAAGGGGCCCAGTATCGAACCCTGCCCAACTCCTATGTTGATTTTGGCTACAGGAGAGTGTGAATTCTTGTGATAAACAGATTGTTCACGATCACTTAAATAGCTCTCAATCAGCTGAAGAACGGTGCCCCTGGTCCCATATTGATAAAGTTTACTTATCAGTATTGCGTGCGATACACAGTTAATGTTGGCTTATCTGCTCAAAATATGACAGTTTAGCTTTAAACGTCAAATATTTATTTTAATTGTCATGTATAACATTTATTATTTAAAAATCAAGCTCTAATAAAATTAACAGTTTGACCTAAATAACAGACGATGTCCACTTTAAAATCGATAGTAGTGAAAGTGGCCATTCGTCGAACTATTATGACTAACAGTTGCTTTCCTAATACACTCATACCTCGCTTTACGGCCTAGATACGTTCCGGAAAAGTTGGCCGCAAAGCGAAAAGCCGTATAACGAATCAATTCCGAATTCTCAAAACCAAGATCATTTGCTAGGTTCAATATGGTTTGTCGAAGTTCAGAAATAGAATCAACTTAAGGATCATTAGTTTTTATTCTTTCTGGCCATATTTTTTTCACATTTATTATTTTTTTGGCCGTTTAACGAAACATTTTGGGCCGTATATCGAAAAGTCCCATAATTAAAGAAGGCCGTTATAGCGAAAAGCCGTATAAAGAGCGGCCGTATAGCGAGGTATGAGTGTACTGATTATAGCATTTCCAAGATTAAATGGCCAGTCTTGTTAAGAATCTTAACAATGCAGTAATGGGTTTATGGCAGTAATCCCAAGACTTATTGCAGTAAAAAGAATATAAGAGGTATCAAGGGAATTTTAAATTTAAATCGAATACATAGATGTAACACTAGTTCAATAGAAATTTCTTAAAAACCATTAAGGATATTTTCCAAATTTATAATCGTATTGTTTCTAAATTTGAGGGGTTTTTATACTTGTTTGTTAGTTAATTTTCAACGTTCACAACGAAAATGTGGACGTGGCTACTAAAGAAAAATGTCATTTGTCAGAAGATTGCAAAGTTCTAATACTGAACGTTTATAAAAAGTTTCGAAAAGTAATGACAAACCTATTGAGAATAAACATTACCTATAGAGGCGCTGTTGTCGCTTACAAAATGGCGATTGGAATAGGATATTTTTGACATTTGCCATTTGATACACAACAATTCACATTGCAGTTAATTTTCTGTTGCGATTTTAAAGACATTTTATTAAAGTTTTCTTCACTTTAATACATACAAACAATGCAATTAAATGAGCCACATCCAACAAAATCCTATTCCGTTAAGTTCCAAAATATTCCGCTAGGCGTCATTTCAGTTATTGTCAGTTCTCAATACTTAGAACTGCGGAATTAACTAGTGTTCCATACAAAACAATTCAACGTATTGTTCGTGGCAAAAATCAGCAGCGAAAACGATTCGATTTAAAAGTTTTCAAGAAAATAGATAGTTTTATGTCTAAAACAATAATAAATAAAATATACGACTTTCATTCGAAAAATATAGTGCCGACTGTGCATCTTTTAATAAAAAAGTTGGAAGAAGACGGAGTAAAATTTCTATACAAAGTTAGCCATATGTATAATTATTTGAAGTTGCTAGGATTTATTTTTGTTGCAAAAAAAGAATGATTTTTGTTTGTGCAAATTTGAAGTATTTAATATAAAGACTTTTAAACAAAACGATTTTTAAACATGCCTGTATTTATAATTCAAATATAGCCAGTCCTAAGCCTGATAAAAAAGTTTATTTTAAATAATTATTACGGTCCTGTCAACTACTATTAACAGAACCATAAACTCAGCAGGTATAATGAATATCAGTGGCACACCCAGGGGGGATGCCTGGGGCCCGCCCCACCCCCCTAAAACTGAAGGAAATAAAAATAAAAACATACAAACATTAAAAAATTTAAAAAATAGAGAATGAGAACCTTTTTTTGAACAAAATTTTGTTTTCTGCCCCCCTTCCCCCCAGCAATAATTCATGGGTGCGCCACTGATAGTTATACTGTCAGCTATTATTCGAATCAATAAGTGAGGGTAGCCATTTCATTTTGGAAATACTATACATGATAACTGTTCGTAAGCGAATTTCTCTTTATTAATCAAATTTCATAGATAATTTATTATTATTATTATTATTAGTATTATTATTATTATTATTATTATTATTATTATTATTATTATTATTATTATTATTATTATTATTATTATTATTATTATTATTATTATTATTATTATTATTATTATTATTATTATTATTATTATTATTATTATTATTATTATTATTATTATTTTGGGGTTTGTCAGGTCTTGACAAGCGTCCACTAATCTCAAACTTCAGTAACCATTTGAGCCGCGTCATACTAGAGACTAGTGGAGCTAAATACACACGACTGCATCCCAAACCCTGGCGATATGCAGCCGCGGAAATTACGCCAGATC